>JAREIK010003724.1:2070784-2294703 GCA_029783825.1 Sapria himalayana
TGATATCAGTCAGTCGAGCAGGTCAGAGACGGCCGTCTTCCTGAAAGCATCAACCTTGGCAAGCTGGCCAGCCAAGCCTTTGTTTGGGAATATATTATCGGCCTTCATCCTCTCCCTGATACCGTAAGCAGGTGCCTTTGCGTTGATGTAGGTCTGCACCAACGCTTGGAACTGCCGGAGCCGGGCGGAGTAGCCGGACTGTCTCATCCTGTAAAACATCTTCTCTGCATTGTGTATGTCTCCTCTCTTGGCGTACTGGTCCATGATGGTGATGAAGGAGTTGAACAGCGGCTTCATTGGGTTCTGCTGCGTGGCCTTGAGCAGCACAGAGTCGGCCTTCTCTATCTCGCCCGCCTGAACGTACAGCTTCACGAGCGAATCCCACGTCAGCGGCCCAATCCGGCACCCACAGTCCGCCATCTGCCTCACCAGATCCTTCCCCTTCATCACCATCTTGTTGTTCGCGTACACCTTGAGGAGCGTGCCGTAATGGCGCGACGAGATCTTCTTGTTCCACCTGGACAGCATCATGCTGAAGATCGCCTCCGCTTCGTCCACCCGCTGCATCATCCCCCACGCGTCGATCGCCGCGACGCACTCGTTGATGCGGGGGTCTGATTCGCACACGTTCCAGATCCGCCGCACCTCGTCGGGCTTCTTCAGCATGGCGTAGAGGGGGAGGAGGGCGCGGCACGCCCAGCGGTTGTCGCTCAGGTTCCCCCCCTCCATCTCCCTGAGAATCTCCTCGGCCCGCTCTTTGAGCCCGCCCGAGACGTAGTGCTTGGCCAGCAGGGCCTGCGTTCCCGTGTCGAGCTTGATTCCGTCCGACTTCATCGTCTCGACGACCTGATCCATCCCCGGAATGTCGTTCGACAGGCCTTTGGTGTCGATCAGGATCTTGTAGGTGAACAGCGACGGCTTCACGTTCTCCTTCTCCATCAGCAGCAGCACGTCTGCGATCTTTTTCTTGTCCAGCCTCTTGTAGAGCAGGAGGAGCTGGTTGCAGGCGAAACTCGTGATTGGGAACTCCATGCTCTGCATCTTGTTGAATATTTCCTCTGATTTCTTCAGGTTGTTGGACGAAACGCAGTTGGCCAGCAATGTTCTGTAGATTATTTCACTCTGGTATGAAGGTGGGATCTTCGCGATATACTGCTCTGCCTTTTGCACCCCATTCACCTTGGCAATCAAGTCGAGTCGCGAATTATAATCTCTCTCCCCCATTCCATGATGCTTATTTTCTTCCAACCACTCTGAAAACTGCAATTGAAAGGGAGGAGGAGGAGGAGAGACAGAGATAGAACAGATCTTTTACGCGTGATCAAGAATTGAATTCTCTGCTACATTTTGTCAACAATCTCACCATCGACAAAGAATTTTCATCAAAGTAGTGTTCTTCATATATTAATACCCATCACACACAATCTCTCTCTCTCTCTCTCTCTCTCTCTCTAAAAATAAAGAATTATGATCTTGGCATGATCATATATTTTTGATCTCTCTCCTAGCTACAATACACTTTTTTACACATGATCAAGAATTGAATTTTTTACTAATTTTGTTAACAATCTCACTATTGATAATGAATTATGATTTGGGTATGATCATGTGTTTTTGATCTCTCTCCAAACTACAACATATAATTTACACATGATCAAGAATTGAATTCTTTACTATATTTTGTTGACAATCTCACCATTGATAAAGAATTTGTATCAAAATAATGTTCAAACTTAAAGTATTATTATTAGGGATTGTGTTTTTAAGACTCATCACACGTAATCTCTCTAAAAACAAGAGCATTGTGCACTGGGTATGATCATATATTTTTGATCCCTCTCCAGACTACAATATGATAGATTTGGAATCTAACATCTGCATTATAAGTATCTCCTTTTTTTATTTTTGATTTGATTCATCAAATACAATCTCTCTAATTTTTTGAAATAAGACTATCGACATATTAATCTCTCCAAGATATCATGCTAGAATAAGAGCCTTGTGTAATTAATACGAACATAATAGATTTGGAAGCTCACATTTATATTGTAAGCAACTTTTTTTTTTGAATTGACTTATCATATACAATCTATTTGATTATCAAAGATAATATTATACGGAGTGATGAGATATTAACCTCTCAAAGTCCTCAATCCTCAAGCTAAAGCAAGAGATTTGTACGGTGGGCACAATTACCTCAACTTGCAACCTTTGATCCCTCTCCAGACTACAATATAATAGATTTAAAAGCAAACATCAACATTACAATTATTTATTTATTTATTTTTGATTTGACTCATCAAATATAATAACCCTGATTTTTAGAAAATAAGACTATCAACATATTAATCTCTCAAAGATATAATGCTAAAATATAAAAGCATTGTGCACTCGATACGATCACCTCCACCTCCAACCTTTGAACCCTCTCCAAACTACAGCATAATAAATTTGGAAGCTAACATTCATATTATAAGTATTTTTTTTTTTTTTTTGAATCGACTAATCCATATATAATCTCTCTAATTTTCAAAGATAAAATTATGCAGAAAGATATTAACCTCTCATAGTCCCCAATACTTGTGATAAAACAAGAGCATTATGAACTGGGTACGATCACCTCCTACCTTTGATCCCTCTCCAAACTATAACATAATAAATTTAGATACTAGCGTTCACATTATAAGCACTCCTTTTTTTTTTTTTGATTTTACTAATACAATGCCTTCTCCATAATCTCCAATCATCATGTTCAAGCAAGAGCTTTGTGCACTGAGTATGATCACCTCGACCTCCTACCATTGATCCCTATCCAAACTACAATATAATAGATTTGAAAGCTAGCATCCACATTATAAGTATGTACCTTTTTTATTTTTATATTATGTTATAAATATGATAAATAAAATTGAAGACATCGTCAAAAAGTGTATGAGAAATGTGATCTAAATATGTCTATTGTGAAAAATATACATATATATTATATTAAATTATTAGAACAAATTAAAATTTATATTTAAAATATTAACCTACTATAAGATAAACTATTAATAAGATGAATATATAAGAAATAATTATGTTAAAATGAATATGCTAAAAGGCTTGTCATGATAAATTTAAAATAAAAATTAAATTAAAAAATATCTAGATATCACTCAAATTTATAAGAAAATAAAACGGGAGAAATATATTTTATATGAATTGAATATGTAAATATGAGTCCAAACAATACTCCTATTAAAAAAAAATCAATAAAAATATCAAAGAAAATATAGAAGACGTGCAAAAAATTTGGCATCTCTAATACTATTTGTCATAACAATACAATATGTGTGACAACTGACACCCCATGAGCATTCTAATTTTAATTTAGCATATGCATAATACAAAATATTAGCATTATATTGAACTGGTTTCATACTACCATAGATTAAATAGGAGAACAACTCCACATATCGACAAGTTTGTGTGGGGTTAGGACTACAAGTTGGCTTGGGTTGGGTTGATGGCCAACCCGAACCCCAATTTTTAAAAAAGGTCAAACTGAATCATAACCCAGCTCAAGTTTCAACCATAGTTCATCAACCATGACCCAACATGAGTTTCAACAAGAGCTTATCTACTCTAACCCAACCCATTTTGAAATTATGAAACTAAAATTAAGATTGGATCGAGTTCAAGCCAGATCACATTATTCATCAATAACATTACAACTAAAAAAATTAAAAAAAATGCATATAATTTTCCCATTTTCTTAAAAATATAAGAAAATAAAATTGGAGATAAAAATATAAATTGAATCTATGTGAGATTAATATCTTAATAATCTTAGCATGAAATTAGAGAAATTATGTCTGGTAAAACTTGAACCTTAAACCTACAATCATTAAACTAAGATACTTATCATCATATCAAAGCACAGCCTCCAACATATGCATAATAGATACATCACAAAAACTTTCTAGATTATCAATCATCATAATATTATTCTTTTTCAAATATATTTAACTTTAAAATTCTTATGATATTCAGCATATTAATGCGTGCAAAATCACACACACACACACATGTGTGTGTGTGTGTGTGTAAAACACATTAATTTCTTGATTTTGTGTATATATTAGAAAGTGAAAATATTAATAATTTATTTCTTTAAATTTTAAATAATATAAAATTCTAAAATTATACAATTATTAGTTTGCAGATGTTGGCTACTAATTATAAAAATTATGATCAATGAATCTCAATGACCTTTCAATAATTTAATCAAGATTGATGTGTACTGTGTTGTTTCCCATGTCCTTATTTGCACATAAATAACATTTCTTAACATACTAAATTTTTGTTGTGGGCTGAGCATTCTCATTAAAAATTCTTATGATACTAATAAAAAATATAATAGTTTTAGAAATACCATTTTTTGATGATAGCAAGCAAGAAGAGCTAAAAAATACATGCCCACATCACTCAAAAAAATGGAACCATTATGAATTGCTCTACCTATAAAAATTAGGGCATGAGCTTCTTTTATATGTATATATATATATATATATAATAAATTTAATTTTTCTTTGGGCTTTTAAACTCTTTTTGGGTATGAGTTTGTTTCAAATTGCCAGAGCTTCAGGATCAAACCAAAGCTAATTTTACTTTGAGTTGGGTTTGGGTTACTTGGGAATCAGGTTGACCGGACCAGAGTTGTAGCCCTATACAAAATTAGCCAAAATATTTTTTGGGTTGACCCAATCCAACCTGAAAGAACCCACAATGAACAATAAGCCCACTTGTTGCAATGTTGACCCAAAAGACAACAATCACATGTGTTTTATTGGTTAGTTGTACTGTCATTGAGAGAATTTATACACTGACTATCAAAATCATAAGAGTAGCCTTCATATTCACATTGACACTTTTAATCACCTCCAATATCACTTCTCAATAGCCTAAAATTTCAACACAATGACATAGTCCATGTGATACCCAATGGAACAGCTCAAGATTCTAACTGACTTGTACATGGCTACCCAAAATCATTCTTCATGATTAAGTCATTAACTTGCAACAAGTTCTTCATACTTAACCAAATCGACCTGCCTGGACTCTTGAAAAAAGCACACAAATTAATCTCATTTGCCTTTCAAGAGCTTCCTCTTATATTTTATATTTTATTCACTTAACATATTAATCATAAAAAACATATTTACGCCATGTCATAGAGACTACAATTATGAGTCCATATTAATTTCTTGTCTAATATGATTCTTTCAATTAATTTAACTATTTAAAATAGAATCATTGAAAAGAATAATTATCTATCATCATAAGAAATTTAGTTTATACAATCAATATAAAGTTCATCTTGACATGATTCTTCACATACTGAGGTATAAGAAAAAACTTCTCTATCATGACCTCTTTTTGTAATCATGGACACTTTCAACTAGTTAGTTTTTCATATTCTAGTTAGACACCAACTTGCATCACGAGAAAGACTAATATTCAAAATTATCCAACTAATCATAATTATTATAGTCATTAAATGAGATATATAGACTCAAATCTAGTATTTCTAGAACAAAATAAATACATATAAGTAGATTATATCTATTTCAGAGAGAGAATTCATGAGAAGACTATCAATATAGTTTATGCTCCTGCAACATATTAACCAACCATTCAATATCATCACATGTAACTCACTGATGTTTCAGCATGTTTTTTTCCTCTGAGCTTACTATTCTAAATATTTATGTAATAACTTGTGTTTATTTTTACTTTTTATCTTTCTTATTGTATGAATTAAAATACCCAACATGTGAATTAGCTCAATCCAATTAGTATATATTTATAAGAGATTCTTTGTGCATATTTTATTATGTGTGCGTATGAGATTTTGATGTGAGTTTGCTCTTACATACTTGATTTTATTGATGTAATTGCATCAATAAATCCAAATTTAATCCCTATTAAGCTGACTAAAACTAGCAAGAATTTGGATCGACAATTCCAATAAATCCAAATTGAGCACCAATTTTAAAAACCCAAGATGAGTTGAGCCCAATCAAGCAACTAAAATGGTCATTTCCAGTGTTGAATCTTCCATCAACTAAAAAATTGATTTGTCGTACCAAAAATTTATAGATGTCCAAATGAAATAGTGGAGCCAACCCAAACAAGATTTCAAAAAATAAATATACCAAATGAATCATTTGATCATGCCTAAAGCAAACTCACCTAATAACTTAGAACGAGTTGACTTGGCTACAAAAAACCTAATAACTTAGATTTTAGGGCCAAGAAACACCTAAAACAATCATAGATACACTTTTTCTATTAGATAAAAAATGAACTAGAGACAAACATGTCTTTGATTATAACAAGAGCAAAGACTATCTATGCCAAATGTCAACACCAATCAACAACTCTTATTGTAGTTTGATGTGAAAAATGGTAATGCACCATTGTTCTCCTTTCATCGCTCTTATATTGAATTAACATGTTGGTTAGAATTCCTTAATTTAGATTAATCATAGAAATATCGAACACAAAATTACTAGAACAACCCTTGAACTAAGGGCCTCCACATCTACACCAAATATAAATTGAAATAAAAAAAAACTAAATAAAAAAGGAACTTAATACAATAAAACCTCAATAAATTAATTTACAGGACCATAAGATTTTTATATTTTACAAAAATATTAATGAATCAATTACTTAATATTTATTAATTTAAATATTATTTTCAAAATTCAACAAAAATGAATTTTGATTTGATAAATTTAACAAGGTTACAAACTAATTCATGTATCATATTTATTGAATTAATATAAAAGATACATCTATTTTACTATTTATTATCATTAAACAATACATTATATTTAATTATTAAGAAATAATAAATATTATTTATTTATGAAATAATATAATAAATATTACTTAATGAGTTAGATCTTCATAAATAATGAACATTAATAATTTTAAAGAATTATTAATTTATGGTACTGATGAAACCATATATTTATATATAAATTTTTTGAAAACTTATTGTCTTATTATTTTATCAAAATCAATGATTTTTCAACTAACCTAAGTCGGAAACAAAAAAAAATATTATTTTGAAGAGTTTATTATGTTACTGAGTATTAATTTAAAGAGGTTTTACTGTATAACCATCTCAAATAACTAAATACAACAATCTAAAAATTTTTTTGAAATGTACCTATCTCAACAAAGTGTCAACCATAATTATAAAATTCAAATTCAAATCAATAATTAGAATACTTGATTAGTGAATTGAGAATCAAAGATCAAATCAAATCATTAGTGATAATCCACTAACTAGAAAAAAGAATATATTAATTTATCTAGTGGTGGTAAACTAACAAACTAATAATTAAAAATTATTAGTGGTGGTCAACTAACTAAAAATAATAATATGTTAATTTATTTAGTGGTGTTAATTAAAATTCTTTATTGTTTATCTGCATAAATTTAAAAAAATAATTTATTATTTATTTATTTATAAAAATATAATTCATTATTTTTTTTTTGAAAAAATAATTCATTGTTAATTTATTATTTATTTATAAACAGATAATTTATTTTTATTTATTTAAAATAATAAATGTATTATTAATTTATTAGATAAATCAAATATTTTAATTAATATAAAAACAAATCAAATAAATAAATATTATTAATTTATGTGAATCGATTTGTAATTCAATGATTCAATCTTCGATTAATGTATATTTTTAATTCTTTTAAAAAGTCAGATCGTTTATCTTATAAATTATGAATCGAATCACGAATTAGATTAAAAATCCTACGATTTTAATAATAGTGTTGTCAAATTTCCAAATTACAATCACAATAATTTGAGAACAATCATCAAATAATAAGAAATTGCCCACAAGACAATCAAATTTTGTGCATGAAAAACTCAATTTTGAGTGAGGAACATGATTAATCAAGGAACAGAGATGTGAAGTAAGGGAATTGTGCATGAACTTTTGATTAACCTTCAAAAGTAATTAAATCTGAGCTTGGAAACAAGCACGAGTATGGAACCCTAATAAAATAATCATAAAAAAAATAACTAGGACATAGCATTCATGAACAATCGCATCATATTAACCAAGTATATCCAGTGTAAGTATCAAGAACAGTCACCTGGAGGGCCTTCCGATACATTCTGCGCCTGCGAAGATTGAGCATCGTGAGGGAAATCTCTGCACGGTCGAAACCTTTTCCATCTGCCAGCCACTTCTCTAGCACACCGGAGATAGAGGAACCTGAGGCATCCATAATGGCCTTGCATAGCTGTGAGGGCTGCCCTTTCCTCACTAGCTTCTTCTCAGCCATTTCAGTATCAGATAATTCAAGTGCATCTTGGGATACTTCTACTTCCTCTTCCTCCGCATCAGAAAGCTCAGGATCAGAAGCTAACTCATCCTCATGTTCAGCTGATGTATGGCTCTCAGCTGATTCATTAGCATTATCCATTGTTTCCAGCTCAGAAAAACCATCCTCCAGATCATCTTCAGCTTCATGGCTTTCACTTCCAGCACGAGAAGAAAGACCCCGCCTGCCATTAGAGACCTTTGGGCAAGAACTCGAGTAGTAAACAAGACACCCCCCACTAGCTGTTGCAGGAGAACTGAAAACAGCATGATTTCCATCTAAATAGCCATTGAGTAGCTCCAACTGTGCATGACGGGCATGAGAAGCTCCAATTATCAGTTTCCTGAACCTGATAACAAGGCAGATAGAAACTACTCAAGCAAGCCAGTAGAAAAACTTAGGGAAACAAAAGCCTTTTTGACCAACTAAAGGTAATTTGCAGACAAAAGTAACAGAATAATCTGACACAAGAAGGGTAATATACAAGAATGGACTCGATAAACATAAAAAGAAGATGGAAACCATAAATTTGAGCAGCTAAAACAATGCTTCCTGCCAATCCACAGTAGCAAGGAAACCCTTGGTTTTCTTTTGGTAAGAGCCATACCCAAGAAATTGGAGATGGCCTCGATGAGAATGAATGGCCAACTAGTATTTTTGAGATATTGCAAGACACATCTCTCAAGACAAATTTCAATAAACAATAAATATTTCTTATATTGTTGAAATATCAAATATTATACTCAGATGAAAATACGTCTAAGGATAATATAAGACATATTAGAGTATGTTTTGAAACATATATTTATGATATCATATTTAAAATTTTAAAAATTTTAATATGAAAAATATACTCCACTATTTAAAATTATTATAACTTTTCCAATTATATTATTTATAAAATCTAATAAAATATTTCTGTATCCAACACATTATTTTAACATTCGAGTTGGAGGTGTTATCTAATGAACAAGGCTCTTGGTTTAAGCACAGGGTCTGCAAGAGGTTATTATCTCAATAATTTTAACCCCAGAAATTGAATAGATTATATATATGATGAGTCTCAAACCCAATACCTACAACCCTTGAATAAAAATACTTATCATCACATCAATACATAATTTCTAATAGATATACATATATGTAACAAAAAAATTTCTCCGATAATTAATCATCTTAATATTATTCTAACTTAAAAATTGTTGCCATCGGGGTTCTATGAAATTTATTATGTTAGTGCTTATCTAATCACATGTATTCAAAATTTTAACATTAGATACATAAAATTCTAATAATATTTAGCATGTTTTCATTATTCAATCATGTTACATACTTCACTTTTATATTTTTTTCTCCTTAAAATAATAAAAATAAATACTTTTTTAAGACATGAAACACAAGGAGTTACAAAAATTTTTTAGAATATTGAGACATGAATCAAAATTAAGACATGAGCTTTTTTATGAAACAAAATTAGAATATATATATATATATATAATATTATATACATTTACTAAATATTACTTATATTCTCATCTATTAATAAAATATAATCAATAAAATAATATCAATAATAAAAATCAAACATCATTAATATTTATCATCATAATCATTCATAATTTTAAAATAAAATAATAAAATTTTGATAATCTAATATATATAATTATAAGATAACAAATATAACATCTATAATTTTTGAGAATGAAAAATGATGAGCTTTGAGTGAGAATAATATCATTTGTGAGGGGTGTTGGGAATAATTAATTTATGAGCGAGAAACTTTATGAATAATTGATTTGTGGAAGACATGCGTTGGGAATAATATGTCTAGTGGGAAGGGCACCTGGGTGAGGTGAGGTGAGGCAGGATACTTTTACTTGAGCCTAGTGGAGCCAGGGCTTTAGGTATAATTTTTCCTTTAATAACTATGGACTAAGCATGCAACCATGCATATAATTGTTCCTCTAGCAGTGTTTCCTTAATTTCAGATTTAATTTTTGAAACTCAAAGAGAAGAGGAGGAGCAAAACATTCTCATAATTACTCTTAATACTAAGATGATCATCCATTTAACTAAACTTAATCTTGAAACATAGGGCACATTTTTTTTTGTTGCGCATCAATGTTAAGCCACTATAGAATAGGTACAGATATCCTAGAGCATCTCCAACCACACTCAACAAAATAGATACTCAAAATATATTTAAATATCAAATTAATTATTTTAGCTAGCAATTTTTCAGAATACACTCCAACCACACTCTCTATTTTATACCTAACTTCCTATATTTTTAAAAAAATCAAACATATATATAGAGAGAGATAGAGAGAAAATAGGGATGGAAAATTTAGAGAGCTCAAATAGCTCTCCACATTTGTTGAAAATTTTGAGTAAACTAGGAAATAAAGAGTGAAATTGAGAGTGGGTTGGAGAGAAATTTTGGGTTTGGCTAGCTAAAATAGCTAAAATTGAAAAATAGGGAGTGGGTTGGAGATGCTCTTAAACAACTTTTTAACAATAGATGTTAGCTTCCCGATGACATATTGCTAGAGAACATCAAAATTAGGAATCTTGAATGCACGCTATGGTTATGAGCATCGTATCCAACTCAAACTCATTAATCAATAAATCAGGAATCTCGGAAGGTTTATAAATCTCAGATAAAATCTTCCACAATCAACGCTACTTGGCCGTTGTAGGCTCGCATACATCTGGAGACTACTTATCATGATCATCAACAACACAAGAGGTAATCAGTTAACAGAAAATACGAAGGCTGATCGATCCAGTATCATCTGGAGACTACTTAATTTAGCATGAGACATGATGAAGCAAAGAATGAAACGAGCATGACTTGTGTTAACAAGAAGCTTCGGTTGTAAGACATTGCATATCAAAAAACCACACAGAGGTAGAGACAGAGAGAGAGCGAGATACTGGAGAGGTTTGCAAGAACGAGGAACAGCCCACATCGCTTGTGTCGCCCTGTTGCTGGGATCTTTGACGTGCGAGAAACTGAGGGGTTTAGCCCAGCTCGATGTCTAAAACCCTACCAGTACCACCCGCGCACCACAGTGACCCAAGAGGCCAAAACGTAGTTAGCAGGAACCAGGCGTCTTGTCGGAGGAAATTTGTTGAAACTTCGACCGAGCAAGAATTTGACAAAAAATATAATGAAAAGTAACATATAATTAATCATTTTTGAAAACAAAAATAAAAAACACCCAATTTTTTGAATTGATAAAAACATTAATATTTTCAAAAAATTACTATTTTAGAACAATAATATTTTCAAAAAAAGTACTATTTTAGAAAATAATAATTCCATTTATATGTGTGTGTGTGTGTGTGTGTGTATTATTTAAAATAATTATTTATAAAAATTATTTTAAAAAACATATATTACATTTAGATATAAAGTTTATATATGTTTGTAAATATTATGTGTGTGTGTGTGTGTGTATCTCATTGATGTATGTTATATATATAAACATATATATAATTTCAGAAAATAATTGTGTTAGTGTGCGTGTGTGTGTGTCTTATAATGTTTAGAAATGTTTATAAACTTTAATTTGTAATATTTTTAAAAAGATCATTCAAGTTATATAAGATAGGGATTCAACCCATTGTCTTTTTTTTTTTTTTTTAATAATCGTGGGTCGGATCATGTACGGATCCGACCCACAATCTAATTTTTTTTAATAATTTTTTTTTTTTTTTTTTTTTTTGCTAGAATGAATTGGAGATGGAAATTTTGGGTTAACATTTTATAGAGCATTAAAATATTATTATTTTTTGATTTGGTAAAATTTTTTAGATCCTAAAACATAATAATTTTTTATTGATATACTTTTTATTTGCCAAGGATATAAATAATTTTCTAAATGTTGAAATACATCCGAACTATAATTAATTCGAAAATTGTCTATTATATCTTTGTTTTTATAATCATCATTTTGTAGGAACTATTTTATATTGAAACTCAGTCTTTATTTATTTTTGCTCTTATTATTATTTGGATTCATTTAGAGTTTCTTTTAAATTGCAATGAGCTATGATTTTGTTTAAAATAAAAAAAATACATCACTCATTTATTCTATATAGCAGATAATTTGGTGCATATAATTAGGCTTACATACAAAAGATTGAATCATCAGTTCTGAAAAAAATATAAGTTTACTATTTATAATACAAATATAGTTGGATACTTAGTTAGCAGGATTGTAGCATAAGATTTCAATTGGTTTATTTTGACTATGAGGAATTGTAAAATTCTAATTTAGTGTGCTAGTGTACCTATGTGCATTGAACATACCAAGGCAATATAATTATTTTATAATGACATATAAAATAAATATATAACATCATTATTGCAAATACTATTGCTCCTAATATTAAAATAATTAATAAACATGTATACTTATTAAAAATTATTTTAACTCATAAAGGATGAGATTCATAATTAAATTAATATGTCTTGTGAGTTGGATAACTTTATCAATTATATGGTAAATATTTAAAATTAATGGAATATGTATCCTATAAAATAAATTGATACTACCCTTTTGAGCATGCTTGTAAGTTTTGATATTATCAAATACTATGTGTAGATTTTGATCAGACATATAAAATAAGTTAAGGAGCAAGGTTTTAAAGTAATATAGAAAAAAATGAATTGAATTGTTAGTAATTTAATTTAATTAATAAGTATGTTTAATCTCAACACAAGGAATTAAAAAAATATTGAATAATAAAGAGCAAAAATTATTTAAAATAAGTAAGAGATGGTAGCTATAATTATATAGTGATATGAATTTTAATAAATATGAGTTATGATACATATAATTTACATTGTGAATTCAATATCTTATTTGTGGTAGTGTCTTTTTCTTTTTCGTAGCCTAATTTAATGTCATAAGAAACATAAGAATTATAATTGAAGATTTGGTTTATTTATTTAAAATGTGTGTGTGTGTGTGGGGGGGGATAATTAATTTGTTTGAATTATATTAATTAATTGTATTAATATAAATAATCGAGATCAATTTATATAAGTGATTATATTTATATATATTAACTTAAATTGAATCTTTAATATAAAAAAAATAAAAATAATAAGGAAACATATCACATCATTTTTGTAAATTTGATGCAACATATGTTTTTATATTAATGTTTTTATTTCTAATGTTTCATAAAAATATTGTAATTAAACGAACTCACAGCCCATCACTATGCACTTCGTCTTCTTCCTTGAGTTGAATGGAGGATTTGGAACATACAGGAGAGGCCTCTGTTCACGGCAACTCCAAGAACAATAAGATATGATTAATCAATAATTTATTCCAATCTTCATATAAAAAGATGAAATTTTTAAAATGTTTTGTTTATTATACAAGATGCCGCTGAATCCCATAAGCTCCAACACATTCATCAATATCAGATAATATGGATCAGCATCGAAATGCCTCAAATAATCTCAATGAGAGACAAGCCCTAATGGATCAACATTGTTTTGCCCTAATGTCATCAATATTCCGTAATCATACTTTTGTTTTTTGATTGAATTATACAATTTTTTTTACACATTAAATATGAGTTTTTATTACTTTTTAATCACACATGAATCAATTAAAGAAACCACAATGATATCAAATTTCATAAATTTTTTGTCGTGTTCAATGGTATTCTAATGTGGAATTCATATATTTGAATAAATATTCAAGTAATTTTGATAGCGATTGAAGTATGTATTTTGATAGTTTTTAAATAATTTTCTACATGTTTCAATGATATTAAACATGTTTGATGATATTCATACCATTGATGCACCCTAAAGATAGTTGATATATGAAATTATATTTGAATGTAATCTATGATATATATTCATTAAACAAGATGTTAGTTTGGTGTTTTTTAGTTTTTTTAGTTTTTTTAGTTTTTTCATGACATTTAATAACCTTATAATATGTTTATAACATCGATGTCATCAATATATTTTGATATATGATAATGTTTAAAGATATTTTTTATGTCCTTCATTATAATGATTTAGTTTTGTTCATTTGAATATTTCTCGATAAGTATCTAAGTTTAATGAACTTCAAATTTCTATGAATTTCAATTTTTTGTATCTTTTTCATATGTTCTTTATGAATTTATAACTATTTGAAATGTCTTTTGTTAGCTTTACTTGAGGTGGATGTATCAATTTAGGTAGGATCAATCATGTTTGAATTTATTTAAATTAATTTGATGAATTCAAATGTTGTTTTATTTTATTGTTTTTTTTTTTTTGGAAAAATGTACCATATTTTTCAAAATATGTTATGCGTGTTGATTTTATTCAAAGAGTTGTAGTTAAGGTTTTCTCCTTGACCTTATCTCCATACAATTCTTATTCTATAATGCTTCATTTTCTAGTATTTAGCGTGATTATGTGTGATTTATCTTATTGTTGTGTGGTGTTCTGCTATGTTGTGTGAAAGAAGGGCCATATTACTACACATTACTTGTAGTGGACTAGCAGTTGTAAAGTCTGATCTACTACAAAATCTATTGATGTGGTGGAGTTTATTTTGCTGCAAATACCTTGTTATCATAGACTCTATTCTACTGCAAAATTCTTCGTGTCTTGTTTATTGCAAATACATTGCTACTGTGAACTCTGTTATAATGAAAATTCAATTGTTACTATGAAGTTTGGTTTTTTTGTGTATTTTTTCTTGTCTCGATTTTTATTCCATTGTTGTTTGTAGGCAATGTTTGTTTTAATATCTGATTGATGTGGATTTGTTTTCTATTAAGTTCTAATTTACTATAGTTTGCCAGTTCAATTCTATTTTACACTCATTTAAAAGAAGCTATGCTGAAGAAAAAATCATACATTCATGGCATTATCAACACTTGAATCATGTTCTAAATATATTATTAATCATCTCTCTATGAATTTTATATTCAGAATTTTTTAATTATGGTACATAATATAAGTGGGTTAGCATTTGGGCATTTATCTACTGTTTGATTGTTAATATGTCTTTAGATACGTGTTGAGTATATCTTGTTCAATTGAATTTATAACTTTAACTGAGCATCGTCGAATTTATTCACGTTGAAGTGTTTGGTTTGAATTTTTTATATTAAGGTATTTGATTAACTTAAAAATTAATTTTTGGCAACCATTTGAAAATTAACTTAAAAGGTTTAAATATGTTTTCTTAAAAAAGTATTATATTATGATACCAACTAATTGACATTAGAGCATTTCAATACCAACATGGTTATATCATAACATTATAACAAAATATTGATATTGTATGATTGGGACTATTTTTTTTGATTTTTTTTTTCCTATTTAAGAATACATAGTTGAGCTTAATTTTTTGCAATTATGGTAAATTTCTATTTAGTAATAAATTTGACTCGATCAATTTTTCTATCTAGAAGAATATGATATGAGACTTTCTCATTGTTAAGAAGTTATATGACCATATTATTGATATGCTAAAATTTGCAAATATTAGTGACCAAAGATTAGAATCTTTGCATTTTAGAGTTGCTTCCAACATTTGACAGTTGATTGGTATTGATTCTTATTAACATGTCTCATGTGAGATAAGAGCTAAAATATTATGATAGAAACAAGAGTATGTGTGTGAGAATAATATACTTAGAAAAATACATTAATTATTAGGAATCTAATGAACTAAAAATATTAGGATGGGAGTCAAATGATGACAGACATAAACAACTTTTAAGTCATAGCATCATACTTAGTTCCTTAGTTCTTGTCTTTATATACCTTATTTCTTTACTTGCCTTTATATTCCTTAGTTCATTTCTTAATAGTTGGGACAATATTATAAATCATAGAGCATGTTTAAGTGTTACCCCCTAGCTAGTAGTATCATTTTGATGCCATTGGTTTAGGAATTTTTTTTGGGTGAACAAGCAAGGAGAACAAAAAAGCATAAATTTTTTTTTGAGTTATTGTTTCTGAGCGACATAGTTTGAGCACTACTAGGTATTAACATAATGGTGGAATGACTTGTCATTCTAAGGACATATTGAGAAATATAAAGTCAATAAAGTATTATTAATATAATAAGCTATGACACATTAAGAATGAAACCAACACTGGCATTCTTAGACCAGATATACTAGAAAAGAAGGTAAAACGGCTCCAACACTAGCATACGAGAAGAGTTGGACCCAAAAGATAAGCAAATACAATTATCACGAAAGGTGATATTATGTTTGTTAGTAATAATATTCTTGTTAACTTGATGAGTGAGGAGGTTGATTGACTAATTCATTCATTAATATCAAATCCCATTACCCATCAAATTGACTAATCATTTACATCAACTCATGACTATGGTATAATCAAGATGGCCATTAGTGGCAATCTAGGATTATGTCCATAGAAAATATGTTTGTAAATATAGACCATACATCACATATTACTAAAAGATATTTACTATGTACCTAACAATCATCTAGACTTTATGTTCATAGGCATGCTGGATGATTTTGGATATGTGAATATTTTTACTAGTGACTGGTGGAATTAGTCAAAAACTTTTTAGTCATTACGATGGTTTTGAATCAAAAAATGCTCTATATCACTCACATGAGAGTTTCTAGATATTAGACAATTATTATTCATCAAATGGACTATATTGGTCTTTAATATAGAAGAATTGGATATATGAATGAGAGGAATCTTTGACTATTAGCTAAAAGGTAAATCTTGCATATTCATTAGGGATACTCATTTAATAGGTGTATTGATTGCATTGCCAAAAAAATTACATTGTTGCTTTCTATTCTCATCTTCCTTTAAGAATATTCAACATTCTTGTTCTTATGCATTTTGATGTGTGCTCAATGCAAAACTAACATTCGATGGAAATTGCAACAAATAAAAAATGTCATAATTTTCATATTTAACATTAGAAACGTAAACATAAATAACAAATGAAGAATGCTGTTGGGGTTATATTTAGAATTACAATCTAAAAACAAATAAATAAGCCAATTACATTAGTTTAGATGGTGATATTTATTATGATTTTGTTGTATTACTCAATTTTATTAGTCAAACAGTATCCCAAAAGTTAGTTGGTGAGGGTATCTCATCAACAATAATCATTAGGTATGTGAGTCATACAAGTAGTAAAAATAACTTTCATCTAGATATCAATCTCATATGGATTGTATCAAAAGTTTGGTCAATTAACAGGTATGACAACATAATTCTAGTAGATAAGATATTTAAGGATTATAGTATAACTCTTAGATCGTAGGGTTTGCCCACTTGATCTGTATGATAAATGTTCAAATAATTTAATTTATATTGGGTTTGGACACAGAATGAAAGTTAGATGTTTGTGAGAATACTCTTTTGTCCTAATAACATACAATGTAATTATCACTATTAAGTTAATCCCAATAATGATTCTCTCATAGTTGTTTTCTTATTATTTTACTACCGAGACAACAAATCATTATTTCTCAAGGATCATTCATAAATCTATACCTTTTAGGCAAACTTGTCAACTATCCTTAATTATTCTTTCATATATAAATTCTTATTATCCAACCTCGTGTGTCAAAAAAACAAAGAATTATTGTAGTTTAAAAATATTTGCACTATTGACTTCGTAAGTACCATACTCACGTAATTAATATAACTTTTCCTCAAATCTCATCAATGGAAACCATACTAGTAAAAACAACTCAAAAAATTGACACTATCTCGTGAGTCATAATCACTTATGAATATTTTATGGATTACCTATCACTATCATCTATAGTGATAATGTGACTCTCACACTAAATATGAAATCTTTAAAAACTATTATATCTATCATCAAACATCAATTGAGGGTTGGTTCCACTAATATATACATAATAGATTGACCTAAAAAAGTATTCGTATTTTTGGTTTCAAGAACATCATGCCCACAATGATTAAACATACCTTAATTTCAGGGTATGCATATGGGGTTGTCTCATGCAACATGGTTGAAATGGCATTCACTTTCTTCTTACCATGTATACAATGAACTCAAGATTTATCTATCACCTTTCACAATGGTAACATGCATAACTTATCAATAATCAAAACTTAAATTCAAGTTTTATTTAATCACCATTTCCATCAATATCCATTCTACAACTTGAATCAAATATATTAATTAATTATAAAACTATTTATACACCACACAAATCATACTTTTATACACCCTAAAAAAATAAGATACAAATCTTAATTCCATGATATTTTAGTATATTTCTCAAATCTACTCTAAAGAAAGAGGATCTGAGAAATATTTCATGACTTTAATCTTTTTCTCTTAAGTCTGATGTTGCAATTCTGGAAAAAGACCAATTGCTTTAAAAAACTTTCTAATCTCTCTGTGAAATCCCAAAAAAAATGAAACAATAAATAACATGATTTTTTTTTTGGAAAAAAAAAGGTAAAGTAATAATTTTGTAATAAGAAAAAGTAACTGAAAACTTTAGAACTTTGATGATAAAATAGATTTCATTTTTGAATTCATCTTGGAAAATAGCATTATGGTGACAAATTTCGTCATATTCTAAGGAAGTCAGAAATTTGATATTTTTTAAATTTAGTTAAATAAATATTAGAATAAATAAATACATAAATAAATAAATATAACGAAAATGAAAAGACTACGCCACGACATCAGCATGTGGCCGCACATGTGCGGTCCAAGCATCTGACAAAAAAAATTTTAAAATAATAATAATAATAATAATTTTTTTAATAAAATAAAAAAATGAAAAAAAAATGTCAGGAATCCGGAAAACAAGATGATGCCTGACGGAGAAAAAAAAAAATAAACTTCGGGAGTGTGAGAGAGAGAGTCACTATGATGAAAAAATATATAATTGATCTGTTGATTTTTTTTGATCGTAATGGATTATTCTAGAGTCGGAATAGAATAGTCCAAGAACTAAAGTTACTCTACGTGATAAGATCTTAAGTTTGATATCAAATTTTAAATTTTCCGTGAAATTTTCTAAAAGTTATGGTTTTCTCTTATCGGAATTTCTTTCTATTTAAATGTCCTAAATGATCATGTTTTATATTTCAATTCGAATTATTAGAAATATCATTAGAAATAGTTAATTGGTAAAAAGTTTCTATGTTTCGTTTAGTAAAATTTAGTGCATATGAATTTAGTTTGGATTGTTATAGCTGTGTGTGAAACATCGTTTAATCGTAAATGGCATAATTGCATTTCATATGCACGGAAACATTTCATATACATGGGTGGGTGCATGATACACACACACACACACACACACACACACACATATATAAAGGTATATGGATTGTATTTAGTGAACTTGAATTAAGATTATGTCCAGACTGAGTTGCGCGGTATTTTTTTTCTGGAGAAAGGCTATTATAAATTTTCGAAGTCGAATTGGGACAATGACTAGCCTGAGTTACGCGGTGGTTTTTGAAAAATAATCTAGGAAAAAATATTTTGTCAGAAAAATGTCCAATATGTTTTTCGGATGAGGTCTATATTTCTCAAAGTAAATCCAAGAAAATCATAATTTATTTGGAGAAATGTCTAATATGTTTTTCGGAGGAGGTCCATATTTTTTGGAATAATTCCAATATATATATATATATATATATATATATATATATATATATAATGTCACACTTGGCTTCAGCATATGTGAGTGAGTTGATGAGACTCTAGAATATGGGCATATAAATATTTCATCCATAATTACATTCATATAAACATTGTACTTGAATGGGAGTTGATATATATGCATGATATTTTACGTGCAATTAGGTAAGAAGTAACTTTATAGGAGTTTACCTTTACCAATCTTTGCTCACTCTGTTCCAAAACCCCTTTTTAGGTACAAGTCCAGGGCAGATGACAGATCCACATGTAGGATCGAACATGTGAAGGGAAGCTGGTTTTAACTTAAATAATATGTTGTTTGTTTTTTTATTTCGTTGAGCAAATAAAATGGAAAAAATATATATGGTACATTTGAGAATTTTTTTTATTACACATTATATTGTGTGATGGAATGAATGGGACTTTCTGGGGGATGAGATGTCATAGCTTGGTATCAGAGGATAGGTTACACGATTACCTATAACTCAGAAATTGGTATAAGTTTCATAATGTGGTTGGAAATTTTAAATATATAAATATCTAATACTCGGGGAAAAAATACTAGGATAAAGAAACATAACCTTAGCGGTTCAGAAAATGAAATGATATTTTCAAAATGAAAAGTATATTATTAGTTTTCATGTATACTATTAATAGAAAATGAATGTGATTCTTATATTATTATTTGACTTATATAGATGGAAATTAGAGAACGAGGACACCGTGGACATATAAGGATCAACCCTCAACTTTTTTTGATCAACAGGCTCTCATAGAAGCTGTGAGTGTCACTGTTGTGAGAGTTGCCCAAACAAGAGCAGCCAGAGGTCAAGAATGATCAAGTAATCTCCAAAAGTTCAAGGCACATCATCCTCTAATATTTATGAGGGAATGGGACTCAATGGCGGCAGATCATTAGTTTCAACAAGTTGATAAAATCTTGAATGCAATAGAAATCACTTCCAATGATATAAAGATTTGGCTAGCAGCGTTCTAGCTAGAGGGTGAGTCTCAAATTTGGTGGGATTAGATCAAGGCCTCGAAGAATATAAAGGCAATGACATGGGAAGAATTTTAGTAACTATTTATGAAAAAATATTTTCCAACTTCAACTAGACATGCCAAGGCTCGAGTATTACTTGAACTTATACAAAGAAATATGATGGTGTTTGACTACGTGGCTAAATTCACTGAGTTGGCACATTTTGGGAATGGTTATTTTGCTACTATTATGGTAAAGAATCAGAAATTTGAAGATTGATTGAAATTATCCATCTAAGGCAAGATAATGGGATTTCTTATTCAAGATATGAATTCGATGATTAAGATAGCTTTAGCCATCGAGCAAGGGGTAGAGGATGCATGAAATATCTGGGAAATGAGTGGAAGTACTAGCGGAAAGAGAAAAGAAAAAGTGGCACATACCATTTATCTCACGCGGATTTCGTGGACAATGTTGTGATTATCAAGGCCAAAGCCAGACTGGAAATTCTAGCCAAATTGGATAGAATATTTATTTTTTTTGTCATCAGCCTAGACATTAGAAATGAGAGTGTCCACCAAAGTAGGGATCCCAGAATTATGAGACATCACCATTCTAGACATCCATGGGAAATATACAAACATGGTTTATTCCTCTTTTCTCTAGTATGGGTCCAAGAAATCGAGTGCAATCTCAGGGTATTCTAAAAATATCTTCTACTTCACAAGCATACCAGAAAGTCTAAGGCATGGGTCGAGGTTGAGGAGAGAGCTCACAGACCAAGACTTTGAGGACCCAAGGGTGTGTCTATGCAATTACACCACATATGGAGAGGATAGATCAATCAATGGTATAAGGTGCTTTCTTGCTTTTTCATTTATGGGAAAAAGTTCTCTTTGATTCTGGTGCATCACATTCATTAATTTCTACATCATATGTGAAAGAATTAGGATTAGAAGCTAAAAATTTGAATGAGCTATTGCATGTAACTTCTCCTTTGGGGACTAAGATGAAAATTAGTCAGATATACCAAGATTGTGAGTTAGAAACTTCAGGAATTCTACTCATGGCAGACCTCAAAGTCATGAATATGTCAGATTTTGATGTAATTCTTGGCATGAACAGGTTAACACACATCGAGTCATTATTAATTTTGATCCTAAAAGAATTATTATATATACACCAAATGATATATGTATTGTATTTCAAGATGATAAGCTTGATATTTTACCCCAGACTATATATGATTCTAAAATGGCATGGATAACTTATGGGTTGACTGGCATGTCTCACCCTAGAAAAAAAAAGGACATTGAATATAGATTTTCCTCAGATAGTTTGTGAATACGAAAATTTTTCCTGATGAATTACCAGGATTACCCCCGCACAGAAACTAAAAGCATTACTAGTACATTACCCATTTATATGACTCCACATAAGATGACACAATTGAATTACAAGAACTCAAGGCACAGATACATGATTTATTGGACAAAGGTTTCATTAGACCCAGCACTTTACCTTGGGGTGCTCCACTTTTATTTGCAAAGAAGAAGAATAAAACCCTTTAACAATGCATTGATTATCGATAGTTGAATATAGTTATGATAAAGAATCGATATCCATTACCAAGGATTGATGATTTATTTGACCATTTAAAAATAGCTATGGTCTTTTTTAAAATAGATCTTCGTATTGGATATCGCCAGTTACAAGTTAAAAAGGCTGACATCCCTAAGATAGTATTTAGAACATGATATGGGCATTTTGAGTTTGTAGTAATACCTTTTGGATTAACGAATGTGCTAGTAGTATTCATGGATCTCATGTATAAAATATTTCAGCCATATTTAGATCATTTTGTTATGATTTTTGTGGATGACATTTTGTTTTATTCTCAGTCTGAATGAGAGCATGAAGATCATTTAAATATTGTTCTCCATACTTTGAGAGAACATAAGTTATATGTCAAGTTGGGTAAATGTGATTTTTGGTTGACAGACGTAACATTCTTGAGACATGTAGTATCAGCTACTAGTGTCTCAGTGGATCCTAAAAAAGTCAGGACAGTCATGAGTTGGGAGAGGCCAAAATCAGTTTTTTAAATACATAATTTTTTTGGGATTGGCTGGGTATTACAGAAGATTTATTGAGAATTTTTCCCAGTTAGTTGCTTTAATGACTAGATTGACCATGAAGGAAGTAAGTATGAGTGGATTGATTCATGTAAAAATATATTTCATGAATTAAAAAAGAGACTTATTTTAGCTACTATTCTGATAGTTCCGGATAGGGGATAGAATTTAAACATTGTATTGTGATGTCTCAAAAGAAGGATTAGGATGTGTTCTAATGTAATCCGGGAGAGTTGTAGCTTATGGTTCAAGACAATTAAAGAACCATGAGCGGAATTACCCCATACATGATATAGAGTTAGTGGCTATAGTCTTTGTTTTAAAAATATGGCACCACTATTTGTATGGAGAATAATTTGAGGTATATTTAGACCATTAAAGTCTGAAATATATCTTTACACAATAAGACCTTAACATGAGACAGCATTGATTGATGGAGTATCTAGAAGATTATGATTTTACTTTGTATTACCATCCAGGTAAGATAAATATGGTGGCTGATACACTTAGTCGTAAGTCACGAGGTGCATTAGCTATTATAAGTTTGTGGGAATGAGATATGCATGAAACTATGGGATGATTCAGCTTACAATATAGTAGTAAAAGTTAGAGTGTTATCAGAAGTTTAGTAGCTATATCTTTGCTATTAAATAAGGTGATTGAGATGCAGAAACAAGGTATAGAAATACTATCTATAAAGAATCGAGTAGAGACTGGTACATGCGATGAAGGTTGGGCTATTCATATGAATGGTAATCTTTGGTTTAGGGGACGAATTGTGGTTCTCTAGATAGTAAAATTGAGAGAAGAAATTCTTAGAAAATTTCACTGTTCTCATTTTATAGTACATCTAAGTGGCACAAAGATGTATGCTGATTTTTGTTGCCAGTATTACTGAAATGAGATGATGAGACACATTGGGAATTTTGTTCGATGATGCCTCACGTGTCAGTAGATAAAGGCTAAGCATCAAAGACCAGTAGAATTATTCCATCCTTTGGAGGCAGCAAAGTGGAAATGGAAGCATATCATGATAGATTTTGTGACTCACTTTCCATGGACATCACGAAAACATGATGTTGTGTGGGTAATTGTGGATCGGCTAACAAAATTAGCACATTTTCTAGCAATACGAATGACCTTCACACATGATGAATTAGGTAGGTTATACATACGAGAAGTTGTCTGATTACATGGAGTACCAGTATTTATTGTATCGGATAGAAATCCCAGATTTACGGCTCATTTTTGAACGAGTATCTAGAAAGCAATGAGATCACAATTGATAATGAGCACTACTTTTTACTCACAAACAGATGGTCAGTCAGAAAAAACTATACAAGTTTTAGAAGATATGCTACGAGCATGTTGTCTAGATTTTAAGGGTAGATAGGAAGAACATTTGCCTTTGGTCGAGTTTTTCTATAACAATAGTTATCAGGCAAGTATACAAATGACACCATATGAAGTATTGTATGAAAGGCCATGTTGATCTCCAATTTTTGGGCTAAGGTGGGAGACAGATCAATCACGAATCTATATATGATTAAAGATACCTCAGAGAAATTATATTTGATACGATAATATTTTATTATAGCTCAAAGTCGATAGAAGAGTTATGCTGATAGGCGAAGATGACTTCTAGAATTTGAGGTGAGAGATCATGTTTTCTTAAAAGTGATGTCAAAAGGGGGAGTAATCAGATTTGGCAAGCATGAAAAGTTATCGCTAAGATATATTGGGCCTTTCGAAATACTCGAGAAGGTGGATTTGGTTACTTATTGATTGGCATTACTGCCATATTTATCTAGTGTCCACGAGATATTTCACGTCTCTATGCTTAGAAAATATATTTCTGATCCAACTCATGTGATGGATTGGGGCGAACTCATTATTGATGCAGATGAATTGTTTAAAAAAATTATACTGCATATCATTGATAGCCGAGACCAAGTTTTGCGACGCAATACTATGAAGCTAGTAAAAGTGATATGACATCATCAAGGAATAGAATAAACAACATGGGAACATGAAGACACAATGCGTGTCGCTTATCATTTTTTATTTGAAAATGAATGTATGTGTTTTAGTAATTTAATAATTATTTAACTTCAAAATATATTTAAAATTGTAAAATTGTATCTGTGAGAATTTTAGGATGAAATTCTTCAAGGAGATGTGAAATCTTGAAAAAAGAATGAAGAAATAAATAACATGATTTGTTTCTGGAAAAAAAAGGTAAAATAATAATTAAAACGGGATGCTGCTTGAAGGGAAAAAAAATAAAAGGTAAATAAATAAATAAAATTAAAACGAGAAGACTATGCCATGACATCAGCATGTGGCTACGCATGTACGGTCCAAGCATCTGACAAATTTAATTTTTAAAAAAGTATAATAATAATAATTTTTTTAATAAAATAAATAAAAAAATAAAAAAAATGTCGGGAATCAAGAAAACAGGATGATACTCGAATGGGGAAAAAAATAAACTTCGGGAGTGAGAGAAAGAGAGTCACTATGCGAGGAAAAAAATATAATCAATCCGTTGATTTTCTTTTGATCATAACAAATTATTTTGGAGTTGGAATAGATTAGTCCAAGAATTAATGTAGCTCTACGTGACGAGATCTTAAGTTTGATATTAAATTTATAAAATTTTCGTGAAATTTTTCAAAAGGTAATAGTTTTCTCTTATCATAATTTCTTTCTATTTAAATGCCCTAAATATTTATGTTTTATATTTCAATTCGAATTATTAGAAATATCATTAGAAATAGTTAATTAGTAAAAAGTTTTTGTGTTTTATTTAGTAAAATTTAGTGCAAGTGAATTGAGTTTGGATTATTATAGTTGTGTCTGAAATATTGTTTAATCATAAATAACATAATTGCATATCATGTGTATGGGAATATTCCATATACATGGGTGGGTGCATGATACACACACACACACACATACATATAAAGGTATATGAATTATATTTGGCGAACTCAAATTGGGACAATCTCCAAGCTGAGTTACGTAGTTATTTTTGGAAAATATTAAAGGAAAAAAATATTTTGTCGGGAGAAATATTTAATTTATTTTTCAAAGGAGGTTCATATTTCTCAGATTAAATCAAAAAAAATCATATTTTATTCGGAGAAATCTCCAATATGTTTTTCGAAGGAGATCCATATTTTTTGGAATAATTCCAAAAAAAAAATAGTTCTATAGATATATATATACACATACATACATACATACTTATGTATATATATATATATATAATTTGTCATACTTAGCTTCGGCATGTGAGAGGGAGACGATGAGACTCAGGTATATGGGCATATAAATATTTCATCCATAATTGTATTCATATAAATATTATACTTGAATAGGAGTTGATATATATGCATGATGTTTTACATGCACTTAGGTAGGGAGTAACTCTGTATGAGTTTACCTCTACTGAGCTTTGCTCACTCCGTTGTGGAATCCCTTTTCAGGTACATGTTTGGGGCAGATGATAGATCCACATCCGGGATCACACATATGAAGGGAAGCCAGTTGTAACTTAAAAAATATATTGTGTATTTTTTTATTCTACTGAGCAAATAAAATGAAAAAAAAAATGTATGGTGCATTTGAAAAAAAAAAATTTATTGCACATTATATTGTGTGATGGAATGAATGAGACCCCGTGTGGATGGGGTGTCACACTCTCTATAACGCTAAGTTATACTTTTGTGAATATATCACAACTTTGGTCTCTCTTTTGCTTCAAATGGTTGTGACAATGAGAATAATCATTAGTTTTGCCTTTGGTCTTTCTTGAGCAACAAATTATTAGAGTGCGAAGGATGACCATAGCTTCCGCTTTTAGTCTTTTATTTACTTCAAATGGTTGGGATGCAAAGAATAATCGTGACTTTGCCTTTGGTCTCTCTTGAGTATCAAATGGTCATGATACTAGGAATAACTATTGTTTTAGCCTTGGTCTTTCTAGTGTATCAAATGGGTGAGGCACTAAGTATGACTATGACTTTGGCAATTAGCTCATACATCCAAATCATGGTTGTGGCTTTAGTCTTGAGGAAAAGAATCATGACATTAGAAGTAGTCATGCTTGAGTAATGACCTATGTAATATTATGTGTCTAAAAGTCATGACTTTGGATATTTTCCATGGAGCAGACCAATATTTAGGCTGCATGGCATCCATGAGGCATGCCTATTTTTATGAATTTTAGGTGTTTAGGGGTTTAAGTATTTAGGTGTTAAGGGGTTTGAGTGTTTAAGCGTTTATGAGTTTTGTTTAAAAAATGAACGTAGAAAAAATTTTTATTTTATGAATTTTAACTAATTTTTGAAAGTTAGCATTTGAAATTACAATAAATTTTAGATTTTTTTTTCCAAACTAAATTCAATATTTATATTTAATATTTAAGTTATAATAATCTTAATTATAATATATTGTGATAATTCAATATAGAAAGTTTCTTAATTAATATTATAATAATGACCAAAAAAATTAATAAAATATTATAAATGAGATAAATATTTATTAAAATATATTAACAATACTTAAAATGAACTAAGAAAAAAATTTCTTTTTATGAATTTTGTATTATTTTTCAAGGTTATAGCCTTTGTAGATACAATAATTTTTCATTTTTTTCTAATCTGAATTTAATATTTATACTTAATATTTTAGTTATAATAATCATAAGAATAATGTATTTTATTAATTTTTTATAAACTAGTTTATTTATTGATATTATAATAATGACCACAAAATAATCTAATAAATTATTATAAATGAGATATATATAAATTTAAAATATATTTAAATTTTGACTTTTGCATTTTTGACTTGTAAATTAATAAACTATTATAAATAAGATATAAATGAGATATATATCTTATTTAAAGAAAATATATATAAATAAGATATTTATAAATTTGAATTAAATATTAATTAAAATATATTTATAATACTTAAAATGATTCAAAATCTTAGTAAAATATATTACTAAATAATAATTTTTAACTTTTAAATTTTTGCCTCTTTTTTATGATATTATATAGCTTCTTTAAGATAAAGGATTTTTTTTTTCAAATTATATGTGCTTCACTCCTAATATAATTTGTAATTAATATTTTAGTAAAAAAAAACTTATAAATACTTAAATGTATAATTAAAATTATAATGATGACAAAAAAATGAGATTTATAGTTTATTGTTTGGGGTTTAGGTATTTAGGGGTTTAGTTGTTGAGGGTTTAGGTGTTTATGGGTTTAGTTGTTTAGGGTTTAGGTGTTTATGGGTTTAGTTGTTTAGGGTTTAGGTGTTTAGGGGTTTAATTGTTTAGGGTTTAAGTGTTTAGGGGTTTAGTGGTTTAGAAGTTCAAGACATTAGCCATGTGGGAGCTTAGAGGTTTAGGTGTTTAATAGTTTATTAGCTTAGTTTAAATGATGAACTTAGAAAAAAATTTCATTTTGTGAACTCATTTTTTTTAAGGTTATAATCTTTCAAAATATAATAATTTTTAATTTATATTTTTCAATATGAATTTAACATTTATCCTAAATATTTTAGATATAATATTCTTAAGAATAATATATCATGTTAATTAAATATAAGCTACTTTCTTGATTGATATTTTAATAATGACCAAAAAATAATTAATAAACTATTATGAATGAGATAAATATTTATTAGAATATATTTACTATACTTAAAATAATTCAAAATCTAAAACATAACACTAAATAATAATTTTTGATTGTTTAAATTGTATGTTTTTTTATAAGATTATAAAAAAATTATTATTATTTGTTTCACTCATTATATATTTTTTCAAATTTTTTCAAAAATTTTCAAATTATATTTATTTTATTCATATATATTTTGTAATTAATATTTATGTAAAAATAAACTTATTGATAATTAAAATTATAATGATGCCAAAAAAAATGAGATTTATGGTTTACGATTTATAATTTAGAAGTTCGTAGGTTTAATGATTTAGGAGTTTAGGTGTTTAAGGGTTGATAGACTTACAGATTTTAGAGTTTTTGGGTTGAGGGACTTAGAGATTATAGAGTTTTGGGGTTGAGGGACTTATATATTTTAGAGTTTTGGGGTTGAGGGCCTTATATATTTTAGAGTTTTGGGGTTGAGGGACTTATATATTTTAGAGTTTTGGGGTTGAGAGACTTATATATTTTAGAGTTTCGGGGTTGAGGAATTTAGAGATTGTGAAGTTTGGGGGTTTAGGGGATTAATCATTTGGTAGTTTAGGGTTTAAGTATATAGGGGTTTATGGATTTAGTTTAAAATATTTAGTATAACTAAAATATTTAATATAAACAAGTTTAATATTTAGTATAACTAAGATATTTAATAATCATCTTTGGAAATTAATAATTTTCAAATTTTTTTCCAATCTGAATTCAATATTTATACTTGATATTTTAGTTATAAAAATCTTACTTATAACACATCATGTTAATTCAATATAAACAAGTTTCTTGATTGATATTATAATAATAATCAAAAAATAAATTAATAAATTATTATAAATGAGATAAATATTCATTTAAATATATTTACAATACTTAAAATGAACTAAGAAAAAAATTTGATTTTATGAACTAAGAAAAATGAACTAAGAAAAAAATTTGATTTTATGAACTAAGAAAAATGAACAAAGAAAAAAAGGTTATAGCCATTACATATACAATAATGTTTCGTTTTTTTTCTAATTTAAATATAATAAGTATACTTAATATTTTAGTTATAATAATCATAACAATAATATATTCTATTAATTTGTTATGAGCTAGTTTATTAATTGAAATTATAATAATGATAAAAAATAAATTAATAAACTATTATAAATGGGATATATATAAATTTAAAATATATTTAATTTTTGACTTGTAAATTACTAAACTATTATAAAAAAGATGTAAATGAGATATATATCTAATTTAAAAGAGATATATATATATATATATATATATATATATTTATTTATAAATTTGAATTCAATATTTATTTAAATATATTTACATTACTTAAAATGATTCAAATCTTAGTAAAATATATTACTAAATAATAATTTTTGACTTTTAAATTTTTGCTTCCTTTTTATGATATTATATAGTTTCTTGATAATAAACAAATTTTTTCAAATTATATTTGTCTTGCGTTTAATATAAATTGTAATTAATATTTTAGTAACAATAAATTTATAAATAATTAAAATGTATAATTGAAATTATAATGATGACAAAAAAAAATGAGATATATGGTTTATTGTTTAGGGTTTTAGGTGTTTATATAAGGGTTTAGGGATATATGGGTTTAAAGGTTTAGAAGTTCAAAAGTTCATTAAATTATAATGATGTCAAAAATATAATTTTTGGTCTTCAAAAGATTAGTCATTTGGAGGTTTGGGGGTTTAGATGTATAATAGTTTATGTGTTTAGTTCATAAAATGAACTAAGAAAATAATTTCACTTTTGTGAATTTTATCTTTTTTTTAAAGGTTGTACTCTTTCGAAATATAATAATTTCTAAATTTTGTTTTTCAATATAAATTCAAAATTTATACTAAATATTTTTGATATAATAACTATGATAATAATATATCAAGTAAATTCAATATTAACTTATTTCTTGATTGATATTATAATAAAGACCAAAAATTAAATTAATAAGCTATTATAAATGAGATAAATATTTAATATAATATATTTACAATACGTAAACTTATAACTAAATAAAATATTGACTTTTAAAATTTTGCTTCTTTTTATATAATTATATAGTTTCTTGATGATAAATAATTTTTTTCAAATTATATTTGTCTTACTCATTATATTTTTTGTAACTAATATTTCAGTAAAAATAAACTTATTAATAATTAAAATGTATAATTAAAATTATAATGATGACAAAAAATGAGATTTATGGTTTATGATTTAATATTTAGGAGTTCATAGGTTTAAGGATTTATGAGTTTAGTTATCTATGGGTTGAGGGACTTAGAGCTTTTGGAGTTTGGGGTTTTAAAGTTTAGGAGATTAGACATCTGGGGATTTGGGATTTATGTATTTAGGAGTTTATCGGTTTGTTTAAAAAATGAACTAAGAAAAAATTTCGATTTTATGAATTTTTTATCATTTTTTATGGTTGAAGCCTAGGGAAATACAATAAAATTTAAAATTATTTTTAATCTAAATTCAATATTTATCATAAATATTTTAGTTATAATAAGTTTAAGAACAATATATCATGCTAATTCAATATAAACTAGTTTTATGATTGATATTTTAATTATGACTAAAAAATAAATTAAGAAACTATTATAAATAAGATAAATATTTATTAAAATATATTTCCATACTTAAAATAATTAAATATATAAGTTAAACTTATTACTGAATAATATATGTTGACTTTTAAAGTTGTATTTCATTTTATTAGATCATATAGTCCCTTGATGATAAATAAAATTTTTTAAATTATATTTATCTCTCTCATTATAAATTTTATGACTAATATTTTAGTAAAAATAAAGTTATTAATAATCAAAATGTATAATTAAATTATAAAGATGACAAGTGACTGGGATTTATAGTTTATAATTTTAAAATTTAGGGGTTTGCCAATATAGGATTTGAGAGTGTATGTGTTTAGGGGTAGAAGTAATTAGAGCCTTTGGAGTTTAAAAGTTTAGGAGTTTAGGGTTTACCAGATTACTATTTGGGAGTATAGGGGTTTATGTGTTTTGGTATCTAAGGCTTTATGAGTTTAGTTTAAAAAATAAATTAAGAAAATTTGTTTATTTGTGAATATTTCTCAATTTTAAAGGTTATAACATTTGAAAATATAATAATTTCTATTTTTTTTTTCAATATGAATCCAATATTTATACAAGTCCCTCATCTTGTACTTGGTGGGGTCCTTGCCCAAGTCCCTATCGTATTCCATGGAGTTATCTTATGTGATGCACTCGAGGTCGTCCCCTTGGACGTTGATCTTTATGAACATGTCTTGGAAGAATCTGACCCGCAATTCCCTATTAGCCTCTTCTCTCTCGTGCATTGTGTCCACGCTGTCCACGATTCAATGGATGTGCGGGGTCGCTTACTTGTTCTTGATGAGGGAGTGAAAGAATTTCGTATTATTGTCACCCTCCCACGGCCACTTCACGGCAACTTCTACTTCTAGTATATCTTTTATCTAATGAGGACTTCCTCGAAAGCAGCATGCACCTCTCCGAGGGCCTCCTTGGAGACGTCGTCCCTCTTAGAGTCCCATTCATTTTCTACCTTTAGGACCTGGTCATTGGCTCTCCTAGTGTTCTTGAATATGTCTTCGAAGACATTCTTGTTCCACGACCTTAGGCCCTGCTTGAGGTAGGATAGTTTGTCAGACCACTTCCTCATTTCGTTCTTGCTCGTGTGGTGGTCCCAGTTCATCTTCACGAGATTTATGATTTATGTTTTAGGATTTAGAAGTTTAAAAGTTTGTGTTTAAGAGTTTATTAGTTTTGAGGTTTCGAATTTTAGGGGATTAGGCAAATGGGGGTTTAGTGGGTTTAAATGTTTAGGTGTCTATTACTATGAGTTTAGTTTAAAAAAAAAAAAAATTTCTATTTGTGAATTTTGTTTCATTTTTAAAAGTTATAGCATATTGAAATACAATAATTTTTAATTTTTTTTAAATATGGATTCAATATTTATACTTAATATTTAAGTTATAATTATCTTAAGAATAAAATATCATATTAATTAAATATAAGTTGTTTTCTTGATTAATATTATAATAATGATCCAAAAATAAATTAAGAAATGACTATAAATGACATAAATATTTATTAAAATATATTTACAATACTAAATATGATTTAAAATTCAAGTAAAATACATTACTAAATAATAATTCTTAGCTTTTATACTTTTATATCTTATTATAAGGTTAAATAGTCTCTTTATGATAAATAAATTTTTTCAAATCATATTTAACTCAATTGATAATATAATTTATAATTAATATATCAATAAAAATGAACTTATAAATAATAAAAATGTATAATTAAAATTATAATAATGACAAAAAAAAATGAAATTTATGGTTTATGGTTTAGGATTTATGAGTTTATGAGTTTTGGGATTTAGGCATTTAGGTGTTTAATAGTTTAGTGATATTTATGGGTCTAGGGGTTTTGGGATTTTGGTATTTTGGAGTTTTGGGATTTTGGAGTTTAGGGGCTTAGGAATATAAAAGTATAAGAGTTTAGGTGTTTAGGAGTTTAGGTGTTTATGAATTTATGAGTTTAGAGGTTTAGGGGTCTAGGGGTTTAGCTGTTTAAATATTTTGGGGTCTATGGGTTTAGCAATTTACAAGTATAAAGACTTAGGGGTTTTGGGGTTTAGGAGTTTAGCAGTTTAAGACTGAAATTTATGGGTGTGAGGGTTTAGGAGTTTAGAAGTTTATTACTTTAAAGATTTAGGGGTTTGGGGTTTAGGAGTTTAGCAGTTTAGGACTGAAATTTATGGGTGTGAGGGTTTAGGAGTTTAGAAGTTTATTACTTTAAAGATTTAGGGGTTTAGGGTTTTAAGAGTTTAGAAGTTTATTACTTTAGAGATTTAGAGGTTTATGGGTTTTAGAGTGTAAAATTTTTATTATTTATGGGTTTAGAAGTTTAGGGTTTTAGAAGATTAGACATTTGGGAGTTTTGGGGTTTAAGTATTTATGGGTTTATGTGTTTAATTTTAAAAATAAACAAAGAAAATATTGTTATTTTGTGAATTTTATATTTTTTTTATTTTACAGTCTTTGGAAATATTATAAATTTTTTAAATTTTTCTATGATCTAAATTTAATATTTATACTTAATATTTTTTTTATAATAAACTTAAGAATATTATATCATGTTAATTCAATATAAGCTTGTTTCATGATTAATATTATAATAATGACCAAAAAATATATTAATAAATTATTATAAATGAGATAAATCTTTATTAAAATATATTTACAATATTTAAAATGATTCAAAATTTTAAGTAAAACATATTATTTAATAATAAATTTTCTTTTAAATTTTTGCTTTTAAATTTTTGCTTTTTTGTCTCTTAATTATACATACATTTTTTTTCAAATAATATTTATCTCATTCATAGTATTATTTATTATTAATATTTTAGTAAAAATAAACTCATAAATAATAAAAAATATATAATGAAAATTATAATGTTGTAAAAAAAATAAGATTTAAGGTTTATGATTTAAGATTTAGGGGTTCTTGGGTTTAGGGGTTTAGGAGTTTAAGGGTTTAGTTAAAAAAAATGAACCAGCAAAAATTTTTTATTTTGTGATTTTTATCTCATTTTTGATGGTCATAGCAATTGGAAATATAATAATCTGAATTTTAATAAATATTAATTCAATATTTATATTTGATATTTTAGTTATAATAATCTTAAGAATAATATGTCATGTTCATTTAATGTAAGCTAGTTTCTTGATTGATATTATACTAATGACAAAAAATAAATTAATAAACTAGTATAAATGAGATACATTTTTATTAATATATATTTTAAATACTTATAATGATTGAAATTATATTACTAAATAATAATTTTTGACTTTTATATTTTTCTTTTTTTATAAGATTATATAATATATTCATCATAAACAATTTTTTTTCAAATTATATTTATTTTACTTATAATATATTTTATAATTAATATTTCAATAAAAATAAGCTTATAAATAATTAAAATATATAATTACAATTATAATGATAACAAAAAAAAATGAGATTTATTATTTATGAATTAAGATTTAGGAGTTTATGGGTTTAGAAAGTCAATGTTTCAAGTATTGTGGGTTTTAGGGATTAAGGGTTTTAGGGTTTTTAGGGTTTTGTAGGTTTGAAGTTTTGGAGTTTAGGGATTTAAAGGTATGTGGGTCTAGGTGTGTAGAGGTTTAGGGATATAAGTTTTAGGAGTTTAGGGATGTTGGGGCTTAGGAGCTTAGAAGTTTTAAAATTTAAGGGTTTAGGGTTTAAGAGATTAGGCATTTGAGGCTTTTGAGGTTTAATGGTTTAGGGGTTTAGGAGATTATGCATTTGGGGTTTTTGGGGTTAAAGTGCCTAAATAGTTATAGGTTTAGTTTAAAATTTTGAACTAATTTTTTTTTTCATTTTCTAAATTTTGTATTAGTTTTTAAGGTATATATAATAATTTTTAATATTTTTTTATAATTTAAATTCATAATTTATACTTAATGTTAATAATCTTAAGAATATTATGTCAAGTTAATTCAATATAAGCTAGTTTAATGTTTAATATTATACTAATGACCAAAACATAAATTAGTAAACTACTTTAAATGACATAAATGTTATAAAGAAAAAGGAAGAAATAAAAAAAAATATGGATCATTATATTTGAATCTGATTAGGCCTATTTATAGGCTTGAAAGAAGGCTATATATTATAACTCTGAGAAAACCAAAAATCACAATAAGAAAGCCAAAGGTCTCACACAAATGATGGTCATTCATTTCAACGTAATGATCATTCATTACAAAGTATTTATAACACTCCCCCTTGAATGACCATAACATTAAACAACATACCTTACTACGAAAAACCCAGTGGGATAAAAACCTAGTGAAGGAAAAAGAGTACGTGTACTTTGTTAGGACTACCTCGTTAAAAACTTTGAAGTAAAACCCAGTGGGATAAAACTTGGATAAAGGGAAAAATAATACAGTACACTAATATTCAATCATGCTCCCCCTCAAGTCAACATCTTTAGGCTAGTGCATTCTAATCTTATATATTAACTTATTGAATATTGAGGTTGTTAATGACTTTGTAAATAGACTGTTGGATTATCACTTGATCATATTTGCTAGACATCAATTTCATCATTTTTCTGAGTCTATATTGAAAAATTTTGGTTAAATGTGTTTGATTTTATATCATTTGATATAACCTTATTTGATTTATGCAATGCATGCAACACTATCTTTAAATAATACTGTTAGCTTATTTTTGACAGAAAAGTGCCCACATGATTCTTGAATATGGTAGATCATCAATCTTAGCCAAATACATTCATGATTTACTTTGTGAATTGCAAGAATCTTTGAATGATTTGATAATGTAGCCATCATTATCTGCTTGATAGATCATCATGAGATAGTAGTTCTATTGTAGTTAAATACATACCTGGTTTGTGATCTGGCTTTATGCGGATCTAAAAGATATCTTGCATCTGTATATCCGAGTAGTTTTTGCTTTAACTTATTTGAGCAGAATAAACTCATGTCTATAGTTCTATTGAGATAGTATAATATATGTTTGATACCATTCCAATGACTTCTCATTAAGTTGAACTGTACTTGGATAATAAATAAATAGAAAAAGTAATATGTAATCTTGTGTAATTAGTAAGATACATAAGTACACTAATGACACTAAGATATGGTACTCTAGGATCAACTAATTCTTCACCCTTTTCACCATGTTGAAATGATTCCTTTTTCATATCAAGTGATCGGAAAATCATAGAGTAGCTTAATGCATGTGCTTTATCCATGTTAAAATGTTTCAAGATTTTATTGATATATGTTGATTGATAAACGAACACTCAATTTGAAAAATATTTGATATGTAATCCAAGATAAAATTATATTTTTTATAATCATTCATTTCAAATTATTTCTTTAAATATTCTGCTATTTTTATAAGCTCTTCAAAAGTTCCACCAAGATTTAAATCATCAACATAAATAGCAATAATTACAAATCCTATTTATGATTTCTTGAAAAAAATACATGGACATATATGATTATTCACATACATTTCTTTTAGCAAATATTCACTAAGTCGATTGTACTACATGTGTCTGGATTATTTTAATTCATAAAAAGATCATTTCAACTTTATTGAGTACATGTTACGTGGCTTTGTGCTAACTACTTCATGCATTTTAAATCTTTCAAGGATTTTTATGTGTATATCATTGTCTATGGATCAATATAAATATGCAAATTTCTCAAAGATATGGTACTTTAGACTCATACCTAGTCCTTCATGCACTACTAAGCTTATCAAAAATTAAAATGGGATTGCATCCATAACAGGTGAATATGATTCCTCAAAGTCATTGTAAGAAACCCTAGGCTACTAATCATTCCTTATATCTTATGATATTATTATTCTTATTTTACCTCTTCTAGATATATTTGCTAGGTTTGCACATCTATGGAAGTTGGTTGTTCAATATGTGTCTCGGTAAGGGTATTTTTCTTTGTTTTTGTTCTCCTATTATGAGGAGCTACGTCTTTTGACCCAATTTGTCTCTTATGATTTAAACATGTTTTAGATTCATTTATTTTCTATACTTCAAAGACCTCAATCCACACAAGAGCAATTATAGTTAGGATATATGACTTTGTCACTTTCTTTACATTCATGAATGCATCTAGTAATTGATTTACAAGATTTTGTAAATGAATGATCCTTAGAACTTCAAGTTCACATTAATTTGTATGATGATCAAAATGAGATAATATTGATGCATTCCAAGTAATTTATTATCATTCTTCCAGGATCAATTTTTCTCCCCATAATGATGGGAATACGTTTTCATTAATATAATAATCTTAAAATCTAGCTTTAAAAATATCTTCTGTTAAGGGTTCCAAATATCTTATGATTGACAACTAATCAAAACCTACATAAATCCCAAGACTACATTGCGGACCAATTTTGGTATATTGTGGGGGTGCAATTGGTACATGGATTGCACAACCAAAAACTAACAAGTCAGAAATATTTGGTTGTTTACCCAATGCAAGTTGTGAAGGAGAATATTCATGGTTAGATATTGGTTTAATTCTTATTATACTTGTTGCATGCATAACAGCATGTCCTTAGGTAGATGCTGGTAATTTGGTATTCATTAACAATGATCTAGCTATTAATTGAAGATATTTAATCAATGACTCATCTATACCATTTTGTATATAAACATGAGCAACAAAATGCTTAATATCTATCCTAATTGACATATAATAATCATTGAGAATATTTGATATAAATTTACTAGTATTATCAAATCTTATTATTTTGATTGGATAACTAAAAAATTATACTCTTAATTTGATCATTTATGAATAAGGGGACCATAGAATAATGAAAAGGTTCATATGGTGGATGAATATAGGTCCACATATGTCATCATGTATTATTTCTAAAAAGACTGATGATTCAAATATGATTTTATTTAATGATAGTCTAACTATTAACTCACCCTGTGAATAAGGATTACAAAAAAATTTATTGGGAAAAAGAAACTTTTTATGTTTTATTGGGTGTCCATGTGATTGTTCTATGATTCACTACATCATTTAAGATCTAGGATGACCTAGCCTATTATACCAAAGAGTAAATATCTTTGGGTCACTGAACTTTTGGTTCATTACAGCAAATGACTCGATTGGCTTTATGATCATATGGTATTACCTAGAGAAGAATGTTGGGTACTTTTCCATAATAATCTTTTTCCCATAAATTATAGAGGTAATATATAAATATTTTTTCTTACCTTTATTATTAGTTTCAATATGATATCCATTTTTACTGATATCTTTAAAACTAGGCAATTTTCTTGTTGATTTGCTAGAATATAGTGCATAATTAATATGAAATCTAGTTCCATTTGGTAGCATTATAGTTGCTATTTTAGAGCCTTTAATTAAATCTGATGTACCAAAGATGGTACTTACACAGATATTTGTTGTTATTAAATTTAAAAAATATGTTTTTTCTCGAGGGATTGTATACGTAGATGTGCAATCAACAAGACATATATCACCATCATTCATCTTGAAATTCAATAATACATATTTTTAGATAAATATAAAAATATAAATAATAAGATGATATTCTTATGTTCAATATGGTCTTTCATTTCAAAGTAATGGTTATTCATCATAATGTATTTATAACACAAATATTTATTAAAATATATTTACAATACTTAAAATAATTCAAAATCTATTAATTAATAATAATGTTTGACTTTTAAATAGCATTTATTTTTATAAGATTATATAGCCTTTAAAAAAATTTTCAAATTATATTTATCATATTATATTTTGTAATTAATATTTCAGTAAAAATTAACTTATAAATTATTAAAATATATAATTAAAAGTACAATGATGAAAAAAAAATAAGACTTATAATTTACAATTTAGGATTTAAGGGTTTTGGGGTGTAGGGATTTTTTGTTTTGGGGTTTGGGGTTTAGATGTATAATGGTTCAAGGTGTAGGGGACTAAAGGTTTAGGAGTTTTGGGGTTTAGGGATATAGGGGCCTCTAAGGGATTTGGGGGTTTGGGGTTTAGAGGTTAAAAAATTTAGGGGTTTTAGAGTTTAAATGTTTATGAGTTTATGGGTTTAGTTTATATTATAAACTAAAACAACCTTTTATTTTTTGAATTTTATCTCATTTTTGAATGTTATAACATTTGAAAATACTTTATAGGAATATACTTAGGCCAAACTCTTATATGATTTGATGTCATGTCATCACTAGTACGCACAATATCCTAGGCTGACTTGAATGTAAACGATACCAGGTTAGGTAGCTAAACTAGTTTGTCCACAGGTTCTCTCATGACCTTCATTATCAGTTCCACCAAACTAGCAGGAACGACTGTATAAAGTTTATCAATATCTCAATCATTCCCTTTGAAAAAACTTTTTTAATGGAGTTTTGGAAGGACCCATCAAACCTAACGAGCTTAACTTTTCTGACTCTAGCCACTTATCATGCCAAAATAATATATTACTGCTTTCCAGCTTCCAAGCAAAATATTTTTTAGTCATCGCACTCTCTTTCTTAATTCCTCTCCACGTTGGTGTACCGATATATCTTTTCATCATGTAAGGGAATCATAGTCCACAATGTCTATCCCTCAAAATCCTATTGATGAGAGACTGATTTAGAATTCCTACCACAATATCACTTCCATTGCTCTAGAAATATCTCTAATGTTTATGAACCTCAAGCTATATTCTTCTCTCAGCTTGCAAAGGTTCTCCCTTTTCATCCATCTCAGATGTTTCAGACCTTTCACATGTTCCCACAAAAATTTCGACATTTGTTTCTCCATCATCTTAATCATCATGAGAGTAGGTCTTATAGAATGGATTAGGTAAATGAGAAGTGAAGCGAAAACATATTTTATCGACATGATATTTCCTTTCTTTGAGCTTCGACAGAAGCTTATTTTACCATCCTTCTATATGTGTTCGGAACTTAGTAAGAATATTATCAAAGAAACTACTCTTACTATATATATAGATGACTCTTAAGCTCAGCCACCCTCTTCTGTTTGGTTTTCACTTGGTAGTAAAAACTGCTCTTCTGAAAGTTGATGACCTAACTTGATATCAGCTCATACCTTTGAAGAACCTCCTTCTCCTTTCTAATGGAGCAACTCAGCCCATTAGTAAAGATAATAGTGTCATCCACATAGGCCAGGTGACTAACCGACACTTGGCTGTCCATAAGAAAATTGATTACTGGGCACTTCTCGTAAAGGCCATTTAGGCTTCTAGAGAGGTGCTCAGCCATTAACATGAAAAGGGCTGGGAACATTGGGCCTCCTTGTCAAATACTTCGAGTGGGTTGGAAAAAGCTTGAAGCTTCTCCATTAATCATAACTGAGAACAAGTTGTGCAAAACACACTGGTCTATCATGCCCTTCCACTTATCGGGTAATCTGAACTTATACAAGACATTGCTCATATATGACCAATCAATCATATCATATGCCTTCTCCATATCGAGCTTGATAATCAAGTTCGCATCTTTGTTCTTTTTTGAGATGAGGTGAATCATTTCTTGCGCAAGAAGAATATTATTGAAAATATTTCTTCCCTTCACAAAACTTGATTGGTTCTTTGATATGCATTTATGAAGAATCATCTTGATTCGCAAAGCTACCATCTTTGAAATAACCTTATATGACACATTACATAGACTGAAAGGTCTATAGTCATTCCAATTTTTAGGGTTATCTTTCTTGGGGTATAGTGAAATCAAAGTATTGTTGAAGGATTTTGGAAATTCTTCGCCATTGAAGAAGCTCACACAACCCTCCTACTTGTCTATCTTCACTATATCCCAACAAGACTTATAGAAAAAAGAAGAGAATCTGTCCATGCTCGGCATGCTATCTGATTTTATGGCAAATAATATTTATTTTACTTTCTCTAATGTAGGAACTCTACAAATCTCCTAGCCTTCATTCGACAAAATCACATGGGGGATGCAGTACAAGCTCTCTACCTCCACCTAGGTTTTGGTCAGGAGCTTGCTATAGAACTTTACACCTAACTATCAAATCTCTTCCTCATTGGTAGATAGATACCCCTTGTCAATCCATAACTGATGGATGTGTGACTTGGTGACTCTAATCTTTACCAATACATGAATGAACTTAGTATTTTTTTCTCCATCCCTAAGCCATTTAACTGATGATTTCTGCTTTTAATAAATCTCTTTCTTCCGTAGCAAATCATCCAATTCTCATCTAGCCTCATTAAGTTTTTCTTTACTTTCCTCCATCTTGTCCACGTCTCATTCCATCTCCAACTTCATAATGAGATCTTCTAGCCTGTTAATATTTTTGTAAATATCTCCAAAAATATTATTATTCTAGGATTAGAGACCATGCTTAAGTCGGAAGAGTTTATGGGTCTACTTCTTTAGATGCACTTCATTGGTGGGATAATTCCTGTTCATTTTCAAAAATTTGTAAAAGACTTTTTGTTTAACCCACATGTGTTGAAACTTAAATGTCATCTTCCTCCTAACTATAATTTGCTCTATTCAATCAGAAATGAAGAATGATCAGACTTAGCTTTGTTCAAATAGCTAATTCTCAACTGATAAAATTTATCATTCAATTTATTGTTGACAAGGACTCTATCCATCCAAGCCCAAATGTTCCTAGTAGTCTAGGTAAATTGGGATCCTTCAAATCATGCATCTACCATTCTACTATCTAACATGCACCCATTGAAATCCTCCATCGATCTTAGTTTTGTGGGCAAGCATCTCACTTTCTTATCACAATTATTAATCATGTTAAAGTCTCCTACTACCAGCCATAGTCCAAAATAATCCTGTGAGAAACTATGAAGATGACTCCATAATTCTCTTCTCTCTGTGATGATGTATTTGGCATAAATGAAAGTGATCCTAAATACATACTTCCACAACTCATTTCTCACACCAATATGTATAGCCTGAAGTTTATCTTGAAGAATCTCTATATCCATCTCTTCTTTCCAGAATACCCAAAGTTTATTATTCAAATTGTTCCAGACCAAAGCATAATTTAGTTTGATCTTGAATTACTCCAATTTTCCTACATTAAAAAAAGACTTGATAATTATCAAGATCACAACTTTATGAATTTTGCACAAGTTTCGAACTCTCCTTGAGGCATTAGACTTTGATAAACCTCTAATATTCCACGTAAGAATCATGATGATAGGGCTTGATACTTTTCGCTCATTGTGTACTTATATTCCTTCTCTGATAACCTTGTCCTAAGACTCCTCATTGCCACTTATATCATCTCTTACTGCGACATGTGCTCCTTCACCAACGAGGACTGATCCCTCAGTGGTCTGGGTTTACTTAGCATAAACTGGTCCCCGATGTTAATAGTACATACTGGCACTTCCAAATCTAAGTTGTCCACATGATGCTTGGGAAGTGCATCCATCTCCATAATGGGACAAAATTTCCACCCCTTGGCTGTGGTCTTGGGTTGGACAAGTCGTGTTATCTATCACAATCAACACATCATAAATAGTTCATAATGGTGTGATGCCCAAAAGCAGTAAGAAGGCTAAAAACTAAAAAGCTTGTCTAAGTAAGATCATCCTCTGTACCCCTAGTGGGCCTCCCTTCCTACGGAGCATGCCTAGATGTCCCACTCGTGCTATGTGAGGTCTTCCTAGACGTGAGCTTAAAATTACCTCCCTTTCTCTTCCCTCCTCTCTACCTTTTGTTGCTGAATGGATCCTATCCGAAATGTGAGCAGGACTCTCCAACATAGTCTAAGAAGGTGCAACCTCAAAGCGTCTACCCTCACTATCCTCCGAAGAGCTATCCGAAGGTGTCTCCATCACTTGGTGTACCAAATATGTAAGGCACTATATCCTAGCTCAAATTCTTCATCACCTCCATATATGCCCCAGTTGTGTTGATCATTTTCATAGGAGATGTATCCTCCCCAACCTCCGGTGACGAACTCTAAAAACTGTTAGAGACCTCAATAGGCTGGTTGTGTACCTTAGGAGCTCTTCTCCTAGTTTTCCTCGGCTTAAAAGACTTGATCTCCATAGAATCATTCACCAAAGTCTAGGGTCTCGCTCACTCAAGCTTTGGGCCTCCACACCCTTTTGATAGTAGGTTTAAGCCTAGTATCAACATGTCTCTCTCTCGACTCTTCCTTATGCACTTCCCATGCATTCCTCTCACGAGGGCTCTGAAGTCTAGGATCCTTAAAGTAGCACATCTTGATCGAGTGCCCTACTTTAGAATAGTAGAGTAAATACTTGTGAATACCCAAGTATCTCACTCATTGCGAATATCCCTTGTCTTCCGAGCAATTCATATATCCCTGATCGAGTCCTTGATGATGTCGACTTCAAGCAACACTCTCGGTGAGATTGAAGCTGACAATAATCGATCAATGGCCAATGTAACACTAAATGGTAGACCGATCAAACTCGCCAGCATATACAAAGTGTGGGTGTCATATAGATGAATTTGTAAGAGAGAAAACTATACCCAAGCTAGGACAATTGAGCTCTCCCTTAGTAGATTGAACTTCGACATCCACTTTAGGAGTATAATCGCAAGCTAGTTAATATGCAATATCCTCTTCAGTCAAATCTGCAAATAGTCCAACTCATGTGAAAGCAGAATCAATACATATCTCGATTCAATTTGTCACATATTGAAACTGCCCTTTAAATTCACTTTTAATTTTTTTAAAAAAATTTGATTTTTGATAGCAGAATGTTTTTGTTCGAAGCTTTTCCCATGAGGGTAAGAGAATACAGCAGGCTCCTGAACATAATCTCTTCCCTCATGATGAATAACCCATGATGCCCATCTCTTAATGTGGCAAATAGGTGTCCCCAGTTAAGCTAAAACTAACCCAGAATATCAAAAATCATTTTTCTTTTTTTATTATTGTTAAATCACACACTATACCTATCACGGGATGAGCCCTACATAGATACACAATTATGTTGTATGCCATCAAAAATAAGCAAATCAATATTTATACATAATATTTTAGTTATAATAATCTTAAAAATATTATATCATATTAATTCAATATAAACTAGTTTAATAATTTATATTATAATGACTAAAAAAGAAATTAATAAACTATAATAAATATTTAATGATATAGTCTCTTGATTATTAAAATGATTTATTAGCATATATTGATAATAATTAAAATGATTTAGAATTTAAGTAAAACATATTACTCAATAATAATTTTTGAATTTTAAATTTTTATTTTTTAATATAATTATATAGTCTCTTGATGATAAAAAAAGTTTTTTTAAATTATATTTGTCTCACTCATAATATATTTTGTAAGTAATATTTCAGTAAAAATAAACTTATAAATAATTAAAATATATAATTAATATTTTAATGATGATAACAAAAAATGAGATTTATAATTTATGGTTTAGGATTTAGGGGTTTAGGATTTTAAAGGTTTAGGTCTTTAAGGTTTCATGGGTTTAGGGGTTTTGAAGTTTAAGGGATTTTATAGTTTAAGGATTTAGGGGTTTAGGGGTTTAAAGGGCTTAATAGTTTAAGGGCATATGGGTTTATACTTAATATGTAAATTAAATATTTATACTTAATATTTTAGTTGTAATAATCTAAAGAATGTTATATCATGTTAATTCAATATAAAATAGTTTAATAATTGATATTATAATAATGGCTACAACATTAATTAATAAACAATTATAAATAACATAAATTTAATTAAAATATATTTACAAAACTTAAAATGATTTAAAATCTGAGTAAAATATATTACTAAATAATAATATCTAACTTTTAAATTTTTTTCTTATTTTTCTAAGATTATATATATATTTTTTAATGATAAACAAATTTTTTCAAATTATATTTATCTCACTCATGATATATTATGTATTTAATGTTCCAGTAAATATAAACTTATAAATAATTATAATTATAATAATGACAAAAAAGGAGATTTATGATATATGGTTTAAGATTTAGGTGTTTTAGGATTTAGGGATCTAGGAGATTAGAGATTTGGGGGTTTGGGGGGTCTAAATATTTAGGGTTCTATGAGTTTAGTTGAAAAAATAAACTAAGAAAAATTTTATTTTTTATGAATTTGTATTATTTTTTATGGTTATAGTCTTTAGAGATAAAATATTTTTAAATTTTTTATAATCAAAATTCAATATTGATATTTAATATTTTAGTTATGATAATCTTAAGAATATTGTACCATGTTAATTTAATATAAGCTAGTTTAATGATTCGTATTATAATAGACCAAAAATAAATTAATAAACTATTATAAATGAGATAAATATTTTTAAAAATATATTTACAATATATAAAATGATTCAAAATCTAAGAAAAATATATTACATAGTAATAATTTTTGACTTTTAAATTTATTCTTCTTTTTATAAAATTATATCGTCTTTTAATGATAAAAAATTTTTTAAATTATATTTATCTAACTCATAATATATTTTGTAATTAATATTCTAGCAAAAATAAATTTATAAATAATTAAATGTTAATTAAAATTATAATGATGACAAAAAAGTAAGATTTATGATTTACGATTTAGGGTTTAGAATTTTTGGATTTAAGAGTTTAGGGGTTTATTTGTTTAATGGTTTAGGGGTTATGGTTATGGTGATTAGGGGTTTATTGTTTAGGGATTTAAGGGTTTATTGTTTAGGGATTTAAGGGTTTAGGGTTTTAGGGCTTTAAAAGTTTAGTGGTTTAGGCATCTAGGGATTTAGGGGTTTAGGGATTTTGGAATTAGAAGTTTATTTATTTGGGGGTTTATAGATCTAAGTGTTTAGGGGTTTATGAGTTTAGTTTGAAAAATGAACAAAGAAAAAATTTTCATTTTGAGAATTTTTTGTCATTTTTAAGGTTATAATTTGTAAGCCTTTGAAAGTACGATAATTTTAAAATTTTTGTTTCTAATATGAATTCATTATTTATACTTAAAATTTTATTTATAATAATATTATGAATATTATATAATATTAATTTAATATGAGCTAAGTTAGTTTCATAGTTTGTATTATTATAATGACCAAAAAATAAATTAATAAATTATTATAAATGAGATACATTTTTATTAAAATATATTTATAATTCTTAAAATAATTCAAAATCTAATTAAATTATATTACTTAATAATAATTTTTAACCATTAAATTTGTACTCATTTCTATAAGATTATATAATTTCTTAATGATAAACATTTTTTTCAAATTATATTTTATAATTAATATTTCATTAAAATTACACTTATAAATAATTTAAATATATAATTAAAATTATAATGATGACAAAAAAAAAATAGATTAATGGTTTACAGTTTAAGTTTTAGGAGTTCATGAGTTTAAAAGTTTAGGTGTTTAGAGGTTTAAGTGTTTAGTGGTTTATTAGTTTAGTTTTAAAAATTAACTAAGAAACAAATTTCATTATGTGGGGTTTATCTCATTTTTTATGGTTAGCCTTTGGAAATATAATAATTTTTAATTTTTTTTCTAATCTGAATTCAATAATCATAATTAATATTTTAATTATGACAATCTTAAGAATATTATATCATATTAATTCAATATAAACTTGTTTCATGATTGATATTATAATAATGACCAAAAAATTAATTAATAAACTATTATATATGAGATCCATATTTATTAAAATATTTTTAGAATACTTAAAATATTTTAAAATCTAAGTAAAATATTTTACTAAATAATAAATTTGGACTTTTAAATTTTTACTTTTTTTATAAGATTATATAGTCTCTTAATGATAATTTTTTTTTCATATTATATATATCTTACTCATAGTATATTTGTAACTAAAATTTTAGTAAAATTAAAATTATAAATAATTAAAATTATAAATAATTAAAATTATAAATAATTAAAATTATAAATAATTAAAATTATAAATAATTAAAATTATAAATAATTAAAAGTATAAATAATTAAAATTATAATGATGACAAAAAATGAGATTTATAGTTTATGGTTTAGGATTTAGGGGTTTATGAGTTTAGGGATTTAAAGATTTAGCTATTTAGTGGTTTAGGGGTTTATGGTTTAGGTGTTTAGGGGTTTATGGTTTAGGTGTTTATTGGTTTTAGAGTTTAGGTGTTTTGAGGTTTAGGATTTAGGGGTTTATGAGTTTAGATTTATAATTATAATGTATAATTAAAATTACAATGATGACAAAAAATGAGATTTATAGTTTGTGGTTTAGGATTTAAGGGATTTAAAGATTTAACTATTTAAGGATTTAGGGGTTTAAAGGATTTGGCATTTGGTGGTTTAGGGGTTAAAGAGTTAAAGTGCTTATAAATTTAGTTTAAAAATGAACTAAGAAAAAAATTTTATTGTGTGCATATGGTTTTGTATCATTTTTTATGGTAATACATTATGAAAATACAATAAATTTTGAATTTTTTTAATTTTAACATTCCTTTTATAGCCTCTTTCTCTTCATTATGTTTCAAAATGGCTCTCCTTTGTTTATTGATCTTTAGGTCTAATCGTGTTATCTCAATCTCAAAGTTTTTTCTCAAATAAGAGTGGTGGATGAAAATAAGGAAAAAATAGAAAAAAAATGATGACAAATTTACCACGATTATAAGATAGATATAATACATACAATACAAATCTCAGTGAAATAAAACAACAAAATGTTATTGAAACTACTACAAATAGAACTATCATTTTTCAAGCATAGTTATATCAACTAATATTGATCAATCAAACTAAACATCAATCCCTTACAATAATACAAAAAACTTGATGCACGATGGCGATTAACAATCTTAAAAAAGCATTCCCATCAATAGCACCAAAAAGCTATTATAACTTTATTATAAAGTTATTGTTAGATACATCCCAAAAGCTAGTTGAGTCAAGGTCTCTCATCCAATATTATTCTATAATTATATGAGTCATATATGTAATAAAGTGGATTTTTCTTCCAAACAATAATCCCACATGGATTGCACTCTAAGTTGATTAGTCAACAATAATTATTAGCTACTCTAGTAGGCATGATAAATATGATTCGATTCTTTAATCATATATCCTAGGAATGATTCATATATATATATATATATATATGATGGAATTAATGAATGGTTTTGTTTTGATTATGCAAGTCATGGATTGAATGTTGGATAACTATGAATGACCTATTACTTTATCAACATAAAATGTAGTTACCAACAATTGAGTCAATACCTAATGATGGTCCTCTCATAAGTATCCCCTCGGTATTTTGACACCAATACAACAAATAATCTTTGCTGACCATTCATAAATCCTTGGTCATTCCCTTTTAGGGCAACCATGAATTTCTCTTAAATTATATGTTAAATATGCCTTCCTAGTCTCTGACATGTAGATCTTTCTCTATCAGAATTGATGTAATAATAAAAGTATTTGCACTTTTAGCTTCATTAATTAGTACAATTCTCATACAAATAAAATATATTTTCCACTATGTTTCACTAGTGACAACCATACACTCGAAACTAACTCATAGAGTTGTCACTATCATAGGAGTCATTTTCTAATGTACTTGGCACATGACTTACCCCATCATTGTCCCTCACTATAGTAGACGACTCTCACACTGAAGGTGAAATTATTGTGAAAATACTATTTGTATTACCGAGCATCAATTACTCTAAGACATACATAATAGAGTAGCATATAAAAATATTCATATTTTTTGGCTTCATAAGTACCTAATCACAATGATTAAACATACATCAATTTTATATTTTGGCATATGAGTTTATCTCATTTATCATGGTTAAAAAGAAAATCACTTCCTTTATACCAAGCATATAAGTATATTTCATGACTTATCGATCATCATCCTCTACTCCAATCATGTACAAATCCAAAAATATCTAAAACCATAGTCTCAATTCTATTTAACTATTAAACTATACATAACCAAATAAATTCACAACAAAACACCATATTGAAATATTTAAAAAAAGTATCCATCATACTATGTATTGAACATTCCTTAGATTCTTTTTTTAGCTTTAAATTAGGAAGAATAAAATTATGAGACAAGTAGAAATTTATCTCATATGAATCCAAGTTTCCCTTTTTATGTCTTAGAGATAATCTAGGTTTTAAAATCTATATCCCTCAAAATTTACTCAATGTCAATTTGATTTGCCCCTAGGAGGGAGTCAGAATGCATACTTGCCTCCTATGATTTTATGCTTATGCCCTATATTCTCCTTGTTATTCATGGATCACATCGAAAATAAAGTTTTGAGCCCCCTTGCATCATCTTTCTTTTGCCTCTCATGGATTCTTTTTGGGTTCTTAGGGTTTTTTCCTTATATACACAGGTTTCTGGTATGGCTTTTTTAATGAGAAGACATGGCTTCGACTTTTTGGTTTTATAACACAAACTTGTGGTACTAGTCATGACGTTGAGAATACAACTTTGGTTTTTTTTTCTCTGTTTGATGGTCATGATGTTGAGAAAAGTTGTAATAGTACTTTTGGCCTCTATAACACAACTTTGTGACAATGGGTCTAGTCATGACTTGTGTATTTTTCTTTTATACCCTAGAGTCACGGTGTTGAAGAATGATAATGACCTTAGTTTTTCTCTTAAGCCAAGAGTCACAACACTTGTAGTTTCCGCATATTGAGTTTAGCTCTTTATCATATTATGTAGCCAAAAGTCACAATGCCAAATCTGAGTGGTTACCCTAAAAGGATTGTATCAAAAATGTTATTTCGAGCAAGTTTGGCTATGATTCCAACAATTCTTCATAGTCAATAAAATATATTGCATAGTGAAAGGATTGTATCAAAAATGTGGCAGATTCATGACATGTGAATATTACTATGACTATGTGCATAGAGTTTTAGCTATGAATAAATATTGAAACTAATCAAGTCGTAGCATGTCAAATATTATGACCCACATGACTTTTTACTTTCCTTCTATTCACCAACTCTAACAAGCCACACATGTCATACCAAGAACTTTTGATTTCAGAATTATTAATAAAAATCCATAAAATCTTAGTTTTTGTGAAAATCACTACGAATAAAACTTTTTTTCAAGCTAACACAATGTGAAAATCGTGTTAGATAGGCAATATTATTTAGTATTTGGTATACTTAATAAACTCATATATTAGCATTGGAATATCTGGATTAGAGCATGTAAGACCCTCATCCCAGCGATATGAATAGGGTATTTGGTAAAGACACCCTATGGCATATATATGACATCCCTATGGCATATATATGACATCCATAAAGATCGAAGTTCAAACTCATGTCCTCCAGGCTTGAACAATTTTTCCCCTTTGCCAATCAGACTATCATATTATTGATAATAATCCTTATTGATTCATTTGAGCATGACTATATTTTTTTTTACCAATCTCACTTGTTATGTGGCCTAGAGATATATCTCTCAAGCTAAGAGTGACAAATTCTTTCTCTTTTACTCATATACCTCCACATGAATTATTTTATATCTAACTATAGTCTATAATACTACTCTATTAAAAATGATGTTGCACTGTATCAAAACATGGAGTCCCTCAATTTGGGATTCATGGTGACTTTAAGTTTGAGGACTAAAAATATAATCATAATGAAAGCTACTTGTTATATTTAATTAATATATCATTCTTATATTGAATTTATCTATTATATATGTTCTCTAGTATGCACCTATGATTTGACTTAATACTTTATGTTATTGATTATAAAACATAGTCATTAGTTAATTCATTATCATTTAACTAATATTGAATGACCAGCAATAATTTAGAATAATATTCCATTTAATTTTATGATTTTATTATCAAGTCACATATTTTGATGATAATAAAGCAAAATCAACAATTCATATAATTAACTATCAAATTAAAACAAGTTAACATAAATGCCTTGGTAAAATATATAAATGACAATAAATACACTATCAGTCCATGACACATCACTAACAAAATCTCAGCAGTCCAAACTATTAAAGTGCATAATATTATCCAACATTGAAAAAGATTTTGATGTTACAAAAACATGCAAAGAAACCTTATGAATGATAAGATTTATTGTTGATCTTCATGTGCATAGCAATTCTCTTGTCATTTAGAGTGATAATTATAGTATGATCTACGAATTTAAGAACTCTACTACTCATTTTAAATCGAGATATATTGGTATGATAGATCATTACATATGAGACATTTTGAATGAAAATATGTTATGCTTCTTTAAATTTTTATTTTATTTTAGACCCCCTCAATATAATTTTCCCAAAATTAATTATTCTTACAAATTCACTTTCGCTGAACCTTGACAATGTTGCCCCCAACAAATCTAGCAAAATCAATCTCTTATTGATTTAATATGATTTGAGAGTAGTCGATTCTTGTTTTTCAAGAGAAAAAGCTTTTTGTCTAAAAGACCAGCATAAATACTTATAAATATCAATCTACATAGAATATCATTAAAGATCACTAGAATTTATTGTGTATTATTAGATAACATTGAACACTGTTGAATAACATCAGATATCATCGAATATGAGTTAGTTTTTTCAAGAAAATTAAAAAAACTATTCATTATTTTCATCTCACTCTATTTTCATGAAAGTTATACTTTAATCCTTGAAGATGAGGATTACCTCCATGAATCATTTGATTATACCCCTACTTCAATCTACATGGGAAAGACAGAAATAAGAGATCTCTTCAAAATTTTCCAGTTCTAGAGCATCGAGAAAGATATCCCATTTAGATGAGGATGTTATATATTTTAATGGATAGGGGTGACACTACAAATCACTACTTTTTTGTTTTTCTAATTTCTTTTGAAAAAACCAACTTTAATAGTTAATAATATTAGTTGTTATTCAAAGGTGTTAAGTGACATCTAATAATGCTCAATGATATTTAGTGATACTGGATGATATTGTGAAATAATTAATTGAAAAATAAATTATCCTAATTATTGATTAACAATTAGTGTTATTGAATGATGTTCAAACACAACAAATTTAAAATGATGAGTAACTTATCAAAAAATCAAGACAAACATGTGAAGTGGTGTTTTTAAAAATTAAACAAATTAACATAGTCACGAGATATTGTAAGAAATCTTACAAAATATTATGTTTCTGATTATTATGCAGAATGTGATAATTTTTTACACATAATCAATACGAACAAAGCAAAAATACACATTTATTAATGTTGGCCATATTGCAGTTGTGACATATCATATTCATATTTGTTAACAGGATAATGCTATGTCGATCAATTTTATAGTAGTCTGATTGACAAAATAGGATGCATTCTCTAACCCATGGGGCACGAGTTTGATCCTCATGAATACTAAATATGCTTCCCCAAGATACTTGCTATATTACTTATGATGTGGTTGAGATTGTAGTTTTACCTGCTCTGACCTCAGAGTCCCAAATCTCGTATATGAGCAAAGGGATAATATGAGTTAGGTTTGGGGGTGGGGAGAATGAAGAGACAGAAAAAATAATGCCATGTTGATTCATAGAGAGAAGCCTCATTATTTTGATTAAAGCTATATCAGTGTAATTATATTATATATTTCACCTCTATGCATAACTATTTGCCTTATAATTAAAACTTGCATATGATGCTAGGCATTTGATTACACACACAGACACACACACACATAATATAATTAACAAAAATATAAGAAATATATAATTTTAAATATGTTTCTATCTCAGATGGTAGATTAATTCATAGAGCCCTTCCACTATATATATCAACAAGTATTGTATACAAAATATTATTTCACAAATACAAGATCTAATAAAAAAACATGTGAGGATTAAGAAAATATGTTGCTAGTGATGCATGTCATGTCATTTTGGTTATTTTAGCTTTTATTAGAAAACCTTGATTGTAATAACTAACAAGACAAATATTAACAATTATTATCTTAAAAATGATATTAATTATTTATTGACAAATAAATAAAAATTGTAATTTTTAACAATAATAATGAAAGTAAAATAATTGTATTCAAGACATTGTGAAATGAAATTTTAGTTAGAACCACTAGATAAATGGTTACATGATATCTAACAATATTATCATTAATTTATTGTTTTTTATAGTTAATATTTTTCTAATAAAAATTATTTAAAATTCCATAAGAATTATATTTTTGTGTATTATATGGTGAATAACTAATAAAAATGAGATTAACTTTACAAAATCAATGGAAAAGTTTTAAATTTTGTAAAATTAATATAAGGATACCAACAAATATTAAATGGAGAACATATTCTTTAACATGATATTTAATTATTTTTTGATTATTGTAGGATTTAATTAATATTTTATTTGGAAAACATTATATTATTTTTTTGACTCACCATCTCTATTTTGTCTCTTTCCGTCTCCTTTTCCTTACCTATATCTTCTCTCTTCTCTCCTTTCTCAATCTCTTTTCTTATTCTTTCTCTATCTCTTTTCTCATTCTTTCTCTATCTCTTCTCACCTTTCTCTCACTTGTTTCATTCTCTCTATCTCTTCTCTCCTTCGTTCTCTATCTAACCCCTCTCTCTATATCGTACCTCTCTCTATCTCTTCTCTCCTTTCTCTATCTAACCTCTCTCTCTTTATCGTACCTCTCTCTATCTCCCTCTTTGTACCTTGGCTCTCTATGTTTTATCTCTTTCCCTCCTCTCTCTTTAACCCCCACAATCTATTTCTCTCCCTCTCTTGCTAACCTTCCTCCCTCCCTCCATATATATATATATATATATATATATATATCTCTCTCTCTATCTTCTATCCCTCCCTACCCCCTCTCTGATTCTTGCTCCCACTCTTTGCCCACTCTCTCTTTCATCCTCCTTGCTCTCTCTTTCCTTATCCCTCTTTCCATTATTTCTTTCCTTGTCTCTCCCTCCTCCCCCTCCCTCATCCTCCTCCACTCTCTCTTTACTTTCTCTCCCTTTCTCTCCCTCTCTCTCTTTTCTCTCTCCCTTTCTCCCCCTCTCTCTTTCCTTTCTCTCCCTTTCTCCCCCTCTCTCTCTTTCCTTTCTCTCCCTTTCTCCCCCTCTCTCTCACCACTGTTATTGTTAAATTTATATGTTTGAATAATGCGGTTAACATTGTTTTTAAGTGTCTAAGCATGAACTCATTTTATTGTCTACCTATAGATATTATTTTTTATGTGTTTATTATGTCATAAGTGAGAGAAAAAAAAAAGAAAAAAGAAAAAATAACACAAGCATGTGGATGATTTTTTTTTGGAAAAAAAAGTGTCGCATAGAATTTAATTCAATGTCAAGGTTGTGTAGAATAAGTGAATTAAATTGACTCAGGAAAATAATTTAATTCTATTTTATTTTATTTAATTTTTTTGGTTTGAATTTAATAATTAGTTGCGTAGTCTAACTTGAGTGACTTGTAGCCTTGTGGGTGACATGCGATGTCACCCACAAGAGTATGTGTAAGATCATCAAATAATATTGTTTCGATCCAAAAGCATAATTCCTAAAATTAATTATAAAATATATATGTGCTATTATACTTTATAGTTTAAATTTATTTGATCTATGTAATTATGATAAATATTTATTCTTGTTATATAATTTGTGTGATTTTATTTTATTAATAATCATATATTCTATTTTTTTAGGGTACAATATAGTCAATGTGTGTATGTATAATATTCTATAATCACTAATTTTGTAAAATTTATTATTTAATTCTAATCTATTAAATATAATTATCCATAAAATTTTATTGTCTTTTCTAGTTCCCAATGTTCTTGGCTCTCACAAAAATTATATATTTATTATTATGTGAATCCTATAATAGAAATAGAATAATAGGCAATGACTTTTAACTCTTTTTTTTATTCAAAAAAAAAAAAAGAAAATTTTTATCATGGATATGCTTTTTAAAAGTAAAAAAAAAAATACACATACAAATACTTATTTTTTGGGGCCCAAAAAATTAGAAACTCAATTTTGAGATTATTTATACATGTATAACTTTTTATTAAAAAAAAATATAAAATAAAAAGAAAAAAAAATAAAAAAAAACAAAAAATTAAAAAAAAAAGTTTTTCATTTGAATGATAATTTTGAAGTAAGAAAAGATGTCACAATTTGCTAGAAAATAAAAACAAATATGTAGTTTTTGTGCACTTGATAAAATTTCTGCTTGATGTTGTGTCTATAGCTGTTAAATGGGCCGGCCTAGTCTGGCCTGGCCCATTTTGGTGGCCCCATTGGGCCACGGTCATCGTGCCAGGCATGGCCTTCCAGCCCACCTTGTATCCGATTTGGGCTGAATGGTGTGTGGGCTTTTTGGGTCGGGCCGAGTCGCATCTTTATTTTTCCAGTTAAATTTTAACAAAATTCAGTTTAGTCATTGGGCTAGTTTACCATGGGCTAGGCATACGGGCCAGGTCCAGCACGAACCGTGCCAAGGGTTGGCTCTGCTGGGCCAAGTCCGTGCTTAGCCAGGACCGGACTGTTTTACACACCTTTAGTGGTGTCAAGTCAAAGTTGGTCACGATATCATGAAATAAGCCATCCATCCTTACTGAGCTCTCCGCCCTCTCAGCAACCAAAAGTACGATCCAAAGACCAATGAACGTCAGTAATTTGAAAAAAGCTGTTATTACCCTTGCGGTATCTTTCCCTCCACCTGAGCCTTAATATTTTTTTATTTTTTTTTATTTCTGTGACTCCCTCGCCTTTCTTCTTTCTGGCAGTGGCAGCTCTTCCAGTCTTCCCCACTGATTAATCTTCAGTTTTTTCTGCTGGGTTTCTTTTTCTTTTTCCTGTTATATCATTTTTAATTTGTTAGCCAAGTTCCTGTTCGAGAATTCTGTGCTCTTGATCCACTGTAGTTTTCTAACATTTTCTTGTTGTTTTGCATAGCTAGACCAGTGGTTGTCGACTCTACTCTCTCCATCTCGCTCACGAAGTTTAAGTTATTCTTGATCTTAATCATGTCCTGGGATTGCTGCGTGCGAAACTGAAATTAGGGTAGGCTCGTATAATTTGCAAGAGATTCCCTAAAATGGAATATATTACTTTCTTCACCTTCAAGTTATCCTCCCACTTTGGGTTTTGATTCCCTTTAAATGGTGTAAATTTCTTCTTCTTTTTTGTTTACTTATCGCATATCAACTGATTCACTGCTATTATCAATGGGGTTATGCCATGGAAAACCCCTCGAGGTCCAACAAAAACAGACTAAGAACAACACACGCTACTTGGAAGATGAATCACACTCACAACCACCCAATTCCCGGTCCAGCAAGCCATGGAATTTCCCGTTTTATAGCCCCAGCCCCTTGCCCAGCCTCTTCCAGACCTCTCCTGCAATAAGCGTAGGCTCTACTCCTCTGCACATTTTCAAGAGGTCGTTTCCGCCCCCTTCCCCTGCAAAACATATTCGGGCATTGCTTGTGCGAAGACATGGCTCTGCCAAGCCCAAAGAGGCCTCAATTCCAGAGGGCGATGAAAGTGAGATTGGCTTAGACAAGATTTTTGGCTATTCAAAGCATTTTCTGAGTCATTACCAGCTAGGCGAGGAAGTGGGCCATGGTCATTTTGGCTATACCTGCTCTGCCATGGCTAAGAAAGGGAGCTTGAAGGGTCAAGACGTGGCTGTCAAAGTTATTCCCAAGTCTAAGGTCCAATCCTGTACCTGTCATACTTGTTGTTCAACTTAATAATCATGTTGTTTGCTCATGGCAGTTCCTCCTGCTTATCTGTATTTGTCATATCGAAGCATATTTCTTGTTCATTTTTGATGTGAATTCTTAATCAATGTTTGTGAATAGTGTTTCCATTGTAAGGAAAAACTTCATGGAGACCGATCTTGTAAGGATCAATTTTGAAAGTGACCATTCAAACCAATCATGGTTTTCTGATTTTTTTTCAACTAAAAACAGAAAATTGGATCATGTTTTCATATTGAATTGTTTTTTATATTTTTTAATTTAATGTTTTAAATACTAGGAAGCATCCCTCTAGTTCCTTTCCATTTGAAAAACTCATGCAAAATCTTTGGTTACTATACTTCGTGTCTAATCCATGAGTCTTCACCTAAGATTCTTTGGTTTCGACCCAAAAAGATCCAATTTGATGAAAAAGCTTATAAATTGAGCTTTGATTCAAATCACGTTTTTAGAAATTATATGCTTTTTTTTTAATTTTCAATCTAACACTTTTTTGGTTTTTGTGGAACAAATGGAAGTTGTAACTAATGCATAAGATTCTCTATTTATCATGAAGTCTATGAGAGGTTAATATCTCAATAGCTCTACTCTAAAAATTTAAAGAGATTGTATCTGCCGAGTCTTACACATGAGATTTATCATTCTTGAATGAAGATATTTATAATATTACTAAGATATGACTTTTAATTGATATATGCAATACATTTATTTTTTATCTAATTAATCATTTTTGTATTATTTTTATTTAAACACATTCAACTTTGGAGTTCTCATGAGATCTGGTATGTTGATATTTGTGTAATCACAAATAGTTTTTATGATAAGAAATAATTTTCTAAAATTAGAAGTGAATGTGTTTTTTTGATGTTCATAATCACATATGAACATGTTTTGCAAAATTTATAATGTGAACTTTTTTTATTAAAACATTGTTTTAAATAAAATAAAAAGGAAAAAAAAACATTAAACTATTCATTCCAGTGTATTTGTTGGATCATTTTTTGTTACCCAGTTGGGATTGTTTTTGTCTTCTAGTTCTCATCTTATTTAAATTTAATCAATAAATTTTAATGTGCTAGATAATCTTAATTAGATCATTTTCTCTATATCATTGTTGATAATTTATTTTGGGACTTTTTTATTTTTAATTATATATATTTTCCCCACATACGCCACAATTTATTGATAGATTTTAAAGATTATTTTTTTTTGCTTTTTTTGTTGTACTCTTGAAGTCATCTCAGAGATGCTGATTCATGCATGTCTTTTTTTATGTTTCTTTTAGTAATAATGCTTAACTTGGTATCCAACTACTTAAATACTAGTCTATCATCATTATTCTTGTTTTCCATCAACAACATCTTTGTCCTCATCGCCACCATCAATGGTTTTCTATTTTATCTTCATTACCTCATCAAAAATAGAATCTTTTTTTTTTTTTTTGGTTGAAAGTAGAAATGTATTTGAGAAAATTTAAGAAATATTATTGACTAATATTTTATTTGACTGCTAAAATCTTAAGTCATAGATTTGGGTTTAATTGTTTCCCAACTCATTGTACTCCAATAAAGATGTAGGCACCAATGAGGTGCTCTTTTTTTGAAATTTATTTGTTAACCCAATTCAAATTGGGTCAGTTAATTGATCTAATTACTTTGGGCTTAGATTATGAAAAACTCACATTTTTTTGTTGATAAGTGCTTCATGGTTGATATGACATCACAACTTTCATATGCTGGAGATATAGGAAATAATTGTCACACAGTGCTTTCATTTTTGATTATTGAAAGATATCATATATTGAAGAGAGTTGTCAAAATTTATATTTTAACAAGTCACAAGTTTGTTTTCTCTCAACTAAGACCCAAAGATGGACTAGTAAACTCAATTTGGGCCTTATGTAATTGACAAACTAATTTAGATCAAATCTTGTTCAACGCAAACATGTGGAATATACATGGACTCAAATATCAAAAAGAAGAACTAACTAATAATCGATGCATAGTAATTAAAATATAGGTACACAAATAATTAAAATATAATAAATTAGAAAGAAAATAATAGAAAAAAGTTAAAAATTTTAATACCATCTTCAAGCTAATACATGTTTTTCACCATAACATTAAAAAAGAAAGTAGTGATTCGTAGTCTTTTGAGTACTTTTATAACTGAGTAAGCTAATTAATTTTTATTATTAATATTGATTATACAAATTAAATCATTAAATGTCTTTTTCTTGATGAAATGGTAGTCTGTTTTAATGTGCCTAGTCAACTCATGAAAAACTAGGTTGGAAGCAATATGTTGTATTGCCCATAATTATTAAAGGCTTGCTTCATGCATGCCTAAAGCCCAGGCTCCATCATGCCTAGAAAAAAGTGCTTTGTCTTGTCTCGTTTCAAGTATCTCTCTCACTATACATTATATTTTCAAAGTTCCCTCTCACACCTTGGAAATTTATAGATAATTTATTTGATATTTTATAATTTTGTATATTTGATTATTAAAATTTATTATTTTATTTTATAATTTTTAATATTTATGATGATTTAAAATATTGATAATATTTGATTTATATATTTAATGTCATTTATTTGATTATATTTATTAATAGATAAAAATTATATATAATTTTTAATGATATATATATATATATATTAGGTAGAATACTTCTTACAAAAAAAATTCGTATCTTAATTGTGATTTTTGTCTCAAGGTTACAAAAGTCTTTTGTGGATCGATATGCCTTGTGCCTCATAACCATCTATCAACTTGACTATCAAAAAAGTGTAATTAATTTTCTAATTAAAAAATTATTATTTTCAAGTAAATTTTTGATCTACAAAGGCTCACAACCAATTAATTTGAGGTATCATGATACTATCTTTTCATTTTGTCTTTGAGCTCCATCATATTGCTATAATATATTTTTTATTTATTTTGAGATAATATTATCTTAAAAAAATAGAAATCTTATGGTCAATCTCCTAATAATGTAATGCTGAATTAGAATTAGTAGATCTAACCACTTAAATGTGCCCATAATTATTGAAGGAAATCCCAAGAGTCAATATTTTTATTTTATATTTGAGAACATTAATAATATTCAAATAAGTTTATTTAGAAAAATATACAAAATAATTAATTATACTGATAATATAAGTAATATTAGGTTTCATAACTTGATGTTTATTTTTTATTTTTATGATGAGAGCACCTAATAGGTGGGCTCTCTTAATCAGCTTTGTGGGTTATTGTATCTTTTTATACATATACATTGTGAGTTTCATTATTTATTGTGCGTGGATTATATTTTCTGTGCTTTTAGTATTGAAATCAGTTCACCCTAGAGAGTAAAAGTGTGTTGTGTGTAGGGTAATGTGGGCGTGTTGGCATGACATATGCATCCGTCTGTGTGCAACTATTCATCTCGCGAAACGCCAATGGCAGGCCAAGTGCTAACCATAGTAGAAGATGGTAGTGGCAAGTTCACATAAGTTCAAGCAATGATCAATTTAGTGCTGCTCTGTGCACAGTGCATACGTGCATGGCACACGACATGCGGGTGTAAAATATTGTGTGTGGCGTAGTGTGCAGTGTTGTGGGTGTACATACATGCATGTACACCCACACGACTTGTGGGTGTACATACGTGCACGGCACACAACATGTGGAAGTAATGTAGTGTGCATAGAGGTGTCAGCCCGGCCCGGCCCGAATTTTTTGAGCACGAGCGTGCCGCTGTGCCGGGCCAAGCACGACATGGTTTAAAATAGTCGAGCCCGGCACGGCCGGTAGGCACGGCGGGCCGTGCCGTGCCTTGCCTGGCCCGCTCGGGCTTGCATGTCCGTACGGGTCGGGATTCGGGGGGACCGTGGGTCGGGTCGAATCAGACCCTACCCGCGGTCTTTTTTGCGAGAGGGGCCATCGTGGGGTCGGGCTCACGGGACACCCGGCACGGGACAAACCCGTGCCGGTGTGCCGTGCCGTGGGCTGAACTGTGCCAGGTCAGGCACGGCACGGCACGGGCCCGGGCACAGAATTTTTTCGTGCCGGGCCGGCCTTGTACGGTTGACACCTCTAAGTGTGCAGCGTCGTTTGAAATAGTGATACAATTGTATGTGCATATTGTGTATGGTGTATAATAATGGTGTGCAATGTTTGAACATGCTATAACATGTGACAATGGTGTGCAACAGTGGATCCATTCAATAGTACAATAGTGTGTGATAGTAGTGTAGTGTGTGTAAAATAATGGTGTGCAATGTGTTCAACAATGGTGCAATGTGTGCAAAATAGTGTGTATACTTAAGGAGGAAATAAAAATTCTACAAAATATATAGTATTTGTCTAGACAAGGTACATGTTTGTGCATGAGATTCTATGTACTGTGCAAACATTGTCAGAAGAGTGAATATGCAAAAGAGAGATTGATAGTTATTTTAAGAGCTGAGTTCGACTGCATTATAATTTTTTTTCTAACTATTATAGTTTTAATGACTTATTTTTTATAATTGACTTTTGAATTATTAACTCTGGGATAAATAATCATATTATAGGTAACTTTTCCTTGTGTGGTATATATTTTTTTGTTCTGTAATTATTGTTAGAGGTATTAATTGGGTCGGGTGACTTAGGCACGACATGAGGTACAACATGAGACATGATATGATTTAGCTGTGTCTAGCATAATATGATCTAATTTAGAGTTATTTCTAGACTAGCCTTGTGTTGGGCCACTGTAGGCTGGCTTGGACCTGACCCTGGTTTTCCTGAATGAATTAGGCTATCCTGACCTGGCTTGACATGACCCAGCATGACCCATCATGACCCGGGCAAAAGTAATGTAAATGGGTCATGCTGAGCTTTTCATTTTTAGAGTTTTGCCAACATGATATTACTTGTTTGACATCTCTATACAACTAATGATAAGTTATCTAATATTTTTGGTTGTAAATTGTGATAATATGAAATTTGATATTTAGTATTTTTTTTCATATTTTGTGTTTATAGATGCGTGAATAATTTATTTTCTGAGTTATCTTGCTAAATAATTTGATTTTGATGTCAGTTTTCATCTTATGATGTGATTTTGCAGGATTAGAAGACTTACAAGCAGATTTTCTTTGAAATTGAACAAAATATTTTGTATTGTATGATTAAGTATATTGCTAGGCATTTGAGTGGTATTGGTTATTTGTTTATTATTTTTGACTTGGTTTTCTGTTTTTGGTCAAGTTGAATTTTTAATCATAATATTATAAAGATTTTCCTTAGATTGTGAGGTCTATTAGATAAAAAAAACATAATATAGTTTCTTATTCTACTTCTAAGATATATGTGGGTAAAGATCTATTTTGACATAATTCACTCAAACATTTTAGGACCTAGTAGAGTTGAGACTCAAGATTAGTTGAGATATTTTATTATATTTATTAATAATTATATTTATTTATTTGACCTTTTCTTTTTTATTTTAGATTTTTTATATTTTCAGCATTTTCATAAAAAAAATTTTAAACTAATTTAACAAAAATATAAAAATTATTAGGAGTAATGATATTTTAGAGTATATATTTGATGACTTCAATGTTTATTATACAAATCATAAGTTTATTTATTAATTTTTTTATGTTAGCACATTTTGATAAAATAAGGTGGTAAAAAAGAAGAATATATATTTTGTTTAGATGACTATGAAAGTTTTCTATGATAGAAGTGTTCCATATTAGTCTTGTGGTGATACATTTATAATTACAAATTATCTGATTAACTGAATGTGTTTATTTGATCTTTCTCATATTGTCTATTTTTAGATCTTGCATCATGAAGAGAGATAATTTTATTTTTCTAAATTTTTTGAAATTATTTATTTTATCAATGAATTTTTCTCATGATATGATAAAATAATACTCATGATAATTGAATGTGGTGATATTATTGGTTACTCTAATGCTAAAAAAGAGTATGTATGTTTTGTATAAGACTAAAAGAATATTAGTAATGCTGATGGTATATTTCATGAGCATGACTCTTTCTTTAATGAGTTTGGGTAGGGTAAAGACTTATAAGTCATTAATATTTTAATTTTTTTTATTTATTTGTAGTCTTGTTTGAACTTTTAATATGGAGAGAGTATCACTTTTCAATTGCTTATGTACTTAGTAGTTTGTACTATGATAACATTTTTCACGAGTTATCACATGTATCAAGTATAAAATATGTTGTTACCAAAAAAGTGTGTTTTTCTTGAAAAACTCACTTCCTGATTATTTCAAATGAGAGCTTGATGAGTTGATAGCTCTCAAGTTGATTCCAATCTTAATTTCAAATGAGTTGAGTGCTTGAAGACTTGATTACCTAAAAATTCAAATTTATCCTGAGACATGACTATATGTATCCTATTCAATATGAAATAAAGTTTTATGAGAAGTTATATGGTCTTATTATTATTTTTCTAATTATTTTTTAGAAAAAATAAATGAGTTATATAAGTATCTTATTTTACATCTTTAATCAAATTTATGTTTTTTTTTTTATTTTTTTTTTATTTTTCTTGATTGGTACTAGAATATTAAAGTTTTTTTTTGAGATATTATCTCATCCAAGATAGTGTCAGATTATATTGAAAGAGATAAATATCATTTATTCTAATTTGGCTTGAGTATTAATATTTCAATATTTAGAAAGGTCTATTATTGAGATTATAAGTGAGTGTTCGATGTGAAAACTAGTCTTGATGATAAAGTAGAATATCTGAATGTAAAATTTATTGCTTAGAGTTTCATTTAGACTCTCGGAATTAACTATTATAATATTTTTTTTTAGTTGTCAAAATGATATTTGTACGAGTACTTATTTCTCTTGTAGAATTAACTCATTATATAACGAGTCTTGCTAAAAAAATATAACATCATCACTCACCAATACTCTATCACTGCCAGACAAATTAACTAAAAAAATATATTTTATTACTCTACGTATCATCTTGTTATGTCTCGAGTAGATTTCTTGAACAAAAAAAGTGTTCCCAAAAACTTTGGAGTTAAGCTATATAATCTCTTTCAAAGATATTAGATCTAAAATAATACACAATATGAAAAGACAAAAGAAGATATTTTATTGATGATGTAATTTATAGTTTAAAAATTTACATCTTCCAAAAAATATCTCGGATACTTTTATCATATAGAAGTGTTTTAGTTATTTTAATTAAATATTTGTTTTTTATTTATGTAATCTTATTATGTGGGTTGTATTGGAACATGAATTTTGGTATATAATTTCATGATCATTACGGTAAGTGATTAAACTATTATAAATATACTTTAAAACATTATCATTTTTAATGATTTTATAATTTTAATTAAATTAATTTTTTATTTTATTATGAAATAAATAAAAATAAAAAGTTATGATTTGCAATAAAAAAAATAATCAAGTGAAATAGTTATATCAATAAAATTGATTTAATACTTTAATCCACATTGTATCTCAACTTTATTAGATCATTACATGTCTAAGTATATCAGATTAAATGAGTCCTTACTCATACAAATATGATATACAAGATGGAAAACTTTAATAGCTCTTAGCTTGGCCAAAATATTTAATAAATGATAAGTCTTATATTCCAAGATAGATACACTCCTAACACTAGGATTCAAAAGTTTTAGCTTGGCCGAAGAGATACATTGATAATAGATCAACGATACTCAAATAGATCAACAATACTCAGATATCTAATAAGATATATAATCAGTCATGCTTAATCATGAAAGTTGTATCCCTAGAATTCTACTGATTATGTAAAATAAAATTAATAAAAAAAATAATATTAAAATTGAGTTGTTTTAAAAAATAATTCATAAAAAAAAGATTAGTCAGATATCCATTAACAAAAATAACACATGAAAAAATTAGGGTTCCAAATTGAATATTATCATGAATAAATAATTTTTATAATTATCATTATTTATTTTAATATTTAGAGAACATAAAAAATAGTAAATAGAGAATAATTATTTGTGATATGATTGTTAGTTTCCGAATCAATAATTCAAGAGTTCAAAGTAGAAAGATGAGTTATAATAGTTATAATACTTGAAAGATGATAAGTATGTGATATTGTATCGAAGAAGAGTTTTTTGTGCTCATTTATAGTTAGTATTATATTGGAGAAAATCTATGAGGGCTCATATATGATTATGATAGTTAACATATCTTTCTCAATAGCCAATAATACTCTCATCTTATTCTTTGAAAAAATTCTCATCAACATTGCTTAGACTTAGTGTGACCACTCATCATATGATGTGTGCATGATATTGAGATTTTTTTTTTCGTTAATTTGATTGATTCATTCTTACCTCCAATATATGCTATATGATAATATGAGATGTCTCCTCATTAAGCCTATATATGCCTCGCATATAATGAACGATCCAATGATAAATTTTTGATCTATATGAAAAATGTAATAACACAGAGTCTGACTTTAAAATTCACTAAAATTGTTAGGTATGAAGCATAGAAACATCATATCAAGAAGTTATTCTAACTACCTCACTTTCTCAGTCACATCAATCTCAACTAGAAATATCTCTAAAAATATTGTAGCTAGTCGTGTAAAGTGTGTAAAGTGAGTAGTGATCTGTTATGACTTTTTTGGCTCTTCTAATCTAAATCTTATAATTTTAGAAATAAATCATAAATTTGTATATTTTGAGATGAGTATAGCAATGTTGTGAGTTCAATATTATATTATAAGTCTTGTAAGATGAGAAAATAGTAGACATATCAGTCTTGTAAGTTTTGATCATAATGATCAATTTTCATAAAAATTTAGACATTATTGGTAGTGATGGTGGTGTCAGTGATAGCTAAGAATAAATATCTTACTTAGAGATATTATGTGAAAATTGAAAGTTGAAAAATAATATTTTTTTATTAATTCTAAAATGATACAACGTGAATATAGATACATTATACACACGATTTGGGCTACCCAAATTTTTTAGGGCGCTATTATAAATGCAAAAACAATGGAAAATAAATATCATCACACACAAAACACTTATGGAATTAGTTCCATCACCATTGAATCAAGCTCATCAGGGATTTGTGATCACGTAGTCACATGATAAATGATGATTTTTTATCATGATCCGTATATTTGATTCTTGTTAAAACAAGCATGTTTTGCAGATGACCACTGCAATTGCAATAGAAGATGTAAGACGCGAAGTTGAAATGCTACGAGCTCTAACAGGACATAAGAATCTTGTGCAATTTTATGATGCCTTTGAAGATGAAGATAATGTCTACATTGTCATGGAGTAAGTTGAGATTACTTATACAAATCAATTTGTCCTTTTTATTTAAGTTGGATATTATTCTTCCTTGTTTTCAATGGTTCGTATGATATTCCAAGTTGAAATACATAACTTGGGTAGCCATGGCATTTGTTTTTGTTTTTGTTTTTGTTTTCAACATCGGGAATTGGGATTATCCATCCTTTGTGTTTTGCATCGAAATGTGCAATTTGAAAAAGGTTAATTGGCCCTTTTGAAGTTTCTCATTAATGTCTTCAATTGTAGGTTGTGCAAAGGAGGTGAATTGTTGGATAAGATACTTTCAAGGTGAGATGCTTGGAGAGTCTTCTTTTAGGATTTTGAGATTTTGCATTTTGGTGATGAAAGTCTGGTCTTTCTTGCGTAGGGGTGGAAAATACTCTGACGATGATGCAAAAACTGTTATAATTCAGATACTAAGTATAGTGGCCTATTGTCATCTCCAAGGAATTGTACATCGTGACCTAAAGCCAGAGGTATTTTATTCGATTCATTTATATTATTTTTTTTTTAATTTTCATGTGGAACCTTTCCTCGTATTAGCAGAAATAGCATATCTTGAAAATTTTAGTTTTTTTTTTTCTATTATCTTTTTGCTCTATTCGATTCATAAACAAAGCTTGACAACATGGCTTGATTTATTTTTAAGGTGTTTAAATCCAAAATAATGATTGAGTGTCGATGGAATGGAAAATTGCAATACAATGATTATTTTGTAATTTCGTGGTTCAACTACATAATATGTATATATGCAATGTACCGAAGCTAATTAGTGTAAGTATATGTATGAATATGTTTTTGCTACAATGGAGGTCGTACCCATTGCACAAGGCTCCTGCTTAGGTTGAGGGCTGAGAGAATTTAATATCTCGACAATCTTAACTCTGAAAACCTGATAGACTACTTATGATGAGCCTCGAACCTGAGTTTTTATATCCTTTAATAAAAGCGCATACCATCGCATCAAGATATGATCTCTAATATATACATACAACATGATGATTTTCAGATGATTATTTATCTTAAAATTATTTTCACGTAATATATGCATTTAATACATACTTAATAAATTCAATTAAATAAAAAATATAACGAGAATATTCATCTAATTTAAAATGTTTATGATTACCGAAATATATGAATTTCTATATATTAATAATATTTTTAACTTGGACCATTAGAATTTCTTATCTGACATGATTCACCCTTAGAATTTCTTACTGTCATAGCTTGGTTTTAATGGAATGGATCGGCCCACCTAGCATGAGTGTTAAGGGTAGGCCGATCCGACATAATTCTTTTATTTTTTTAATAATTTTAATAAGATTTACTATTAAAAAAAGTATCAAAGCCGACTTTAATTAAAATATAAATATAATTTTATAATTACGAATGACTTTTTCATATGTGAAGCATTCTTATTATTATATTGATATTTTATATACTTGAAATATGTAAAAAGGTTTTACATGTATTTTATTAATAAAAGAAAGTCATGACATAAAAATAAGAAATTAAATACTAATTAGAATATTCTTATTCTATGACTACTCTACTTTGTATATAAAAAAGAAAAAAAATATGCATTAAAAATACATTAATACATAATATTAAAAAAAATTTTATCTTATAATATTTCTCATACGTTTAGTTGCAAAATTAAATTCATTAATGTTTTAATGATCAAACTATTTTTTTTAATTCTTCATTATATATAATATATTATATTTTCTTGGCAATTTCTTTTAAATCTCCGAGAATCAAAAATATTTAAATTATCCCATAAGAAATTTTTATGAGAGCAAGGATGAATATCGACAAACACAAATATATTAATATTGAAATTTTATGAATATATCAAAACTATCACGAATTCTCATAGAAATATAAGATGATATTGTGACTTAAGGTATTCTCTATGTCAAATTAGATAATTCTAAAAATTAAAATCTTGACTTAAGAACATCATGATCGTTGGAAAAAGTATGTAGATAATTTGTAATAAATGACTGAGTGTGTCTCTTTGTCCCCAAGCAGGTCTTAAGTTGCCTAACTTATAATGCCGCAAAACTAGTTTTTCAATTGATGCGAAACTAATTTTCTAGTCACACCTTAGTGAAAAGTATGCTTATTTATTATGTATCATCATTTTCTTGAATTAGATAACACCTTATAGTGTCCTAAGCAATGATAAAAATTTCTGATATATCCACCGATATATCTCTGATATATCTATAAATTCTAAATATCGATATATTTATTAAGACTGATATATCTATCCTTGATTGGTGCTCATATACAAATATACACAGATATATCTTCGATATATCCGATATATCCATAAAATCTAAGTACCGATATATCCATAAAAACCGATATTTTAATCATTGGTCCCAAGAATATAACTTTAATAAAGATAAGAAAAAAAAATGAATATAAGAGTGCGAGAATTGTATAAGATAGTACTTGAGAGTGATGATTAAAATTGCAACTACAAACTAGCTTCTTTTATATGATAATTGGATGATCAAAGCTAGTAGAGTTAGCAATATGACTTGTCTTTGAGAATCACTAAAGTGGGGACAAGAGATGGGAATTTGGGCATGACCCATCATAGGCCTAGAAAATGGCAACATCCCGACCCTTCCAGGTTGTGGCCAATGAAATACTTTATAAATTAGGTCAGGTTGACTTTAATTGATCATTTTTCTTGTTGTGTGTAGGCAATAGGCTTGTAAATGTCTAGACAATTCTAATTTGTGCAACATCTCAAAAGTAATTATATTATTTTTAATAATATATGCACATAAATCTAACAAGTCAAATCTCTCAATTTTTTGAGCCGACATATGAGATGGCACTTTGTATTTATGCAAAAATGAAGTTTCTTTTTAAGAGATTGATAGAATAGGTGTTAACCTCTACGCGAGAATTTCTTTTCAGTGGAATCTAATGGTGTATCATAATTAGTAAATTAGAAAGATTCATTCACTGTTAATCTTTTAAGATCATTCGAAAGAGATGATCTCTTCAAAAATAATTATCTATAATAAAATAATATTGACATTAATAATTATCTTCATCGTTCAAATGACAATATTACTTGTATGCCCTTCGAGTATTAGAGCAGCTGATGAAAGTACATCTAAGCAAACAAAGTGCCAACTTCTTACTTTCAGAAAAACAAAGATTTTTTAAAAAAATATATTCGCCTAAAAATACAAATTCAATTACAAAAATTACTTTTCCTTGGATATATAATTAAAAATAAAATGTAATCCAGGAGTAAAGATAAAAATATCAAATTGATGAAATAATGCTTGATTAAAACTATTTTACTATGAAATTGTTATTCTACCAAGGATACTCTAAAAATATTAAATTTTGTTATTCTACCAAGGTTCATAACCAACTCGTTGGGGTAATATTGTAAATTTTTTTTTATCCCTCCTGGATTAAAAGATCATCATCCCTAAACTCATCAAATATTATTCCTTAACTCATATATATGAGCCTCGGGGCTCCTGGGTTAGAGCAAATACGACCACCATCCCAATAGTATGAATATAGTGATTGACATAAATAACCCTGGATGCGTATTCAACATCTCTAGGAATCTAACTCACATCCTCAGAGTTCGATAGCTCGCCTCTTTACCAGTCGAACTATCATATATAATTTTTTTTAGTGATTAGTTAATTTCATGTTGATAAATATCCTTAGCTAAGGATGATATGTATCGAGTTCGAGCTTTATCATATGTAGTTAGAGGTGTCAAACGGGCCGGCCCGACACGTTATTTTATGGCACGATCGTGCTTCCGTGACGGGCCGGGCACGTTTTAAAAAAATCCGGGCCCGACACGGCCCGCAGGCACGGCGGGCCGTTTCATGCCTCGCTAGGCCCGCTCGGGCATTCCTGCCCGAGCGGTTCGGGATATGGGGGACCGCGGGTCATGTCGAATCAGACCCGACCCGTGGTCTTTTTTTGCGGGAGGGGCATCATGGGGTCGGGCTCACGGGACACCCGGCACGGGATAAACCCATGCCGGTTTGCCATGCCGCGGGCCGAACCGTGGCGGGCCAGGCACGGCACGGGCCCGGGCACTGTTGATACATCTATATGTAGTCTCTCTGATTTTTAGGGATAAGACTGTTGATATATTAATTTTTTCCAGACCTCACAAAATGCAGGAGCCTTGTACCGAGGGTGCGACCTTTAATTAACCTCTTCTTTTATCACACTTCTTTTTCTTGCATGAATTTTTAGTGGGCCCTTTGTTTCTTTCAGAATTTTCTCTACGCGTCGAAGGAAGAGACATCTTCCTTAAAGGCCATTGATTTTGGACTCTCAGACTATGTGAAGCCAGGTTAGAATTGCTTTCTTGTTCTTTGTGCAAATGGATGGCTTGAATGTATATCGTTTTATGCAGATGAGAGGCTGAATGATATCGTGGGCAGTGCATATTATGTAGCTCCTGAGGTTCTTCATAGGTCATACGGTGTTGAAGCAGATATGTGGAGCATTGGCGTAATTGCTTATATTCTTCTATGTGGAAGCCGACCTTTTTGGGCACGTACCGAATCTGGCATCTTTAGGGCCATCCTTAAAACAGAGCCGAGTTTTGATGAGCCTCCATGGCCTTCTCTGCCCCCCGAGGCAGTAGATTTTGTCAAGAGATTGTTGAACAAGGACTATCGCAAGAGACCAACTGCCGCCCAAGCTCTAAGTGAGTCTCTTAAGCCGTGCCAGCTTTGTCTGGCTGATCTCCCAAGAGCCGGAGCTAGCTGAAATCTAAAAAACATATAAATTACATGTTCGGTAAATTTTATCTTATATATAGTAAAATTTAATTGTAGATAAATCTCTTTTTATATATCTAAATGTAAAAGTAAAATTTGTAAATTCATTAATTAATCCGAAATCTATTCTAGAGGTTTTGCCTCGGTATAATGGCGAGTGTCTTCGTCCAAGGGTTGTAGGTCTAGACTCGGGTTCGAGAGTTATCAAACATAATCTTTCTGATTTTTGATGGTGAGCCTATTCTAGAGGTGTCAAACAGGCCATGCCGTGCCTGCACGACTTGTTTTTGGGTGGCCCAGTTGGACCACCGTGCCAGCCACGGCAGGACATGAAAGTAGTGCCGTGCTTGGCATGATCGACATGATTCTGAGCAGACTTGTGCCTAACGTGCTTGATCGTTTTGGTATTGTGGGCAGCGCCACCATATGCATCGTCCACCAGCCACCACCACCACACTCAGCCACCACAACGCGCCACCACAAAAAAATTGGTCAACCGGTTTTCTGTGACTCATGATCCATTTCCAATCTTGGGCCACGCTCATCCTGCCGGTGGACCATGCCAATGGGCTAGCACGGTAGCCTCTGGCCCAGCACGGCATGAGCCGTGTCTCTGGCTATAGAGGTGTCAACCGTGCCGTGCCTGGCCCGACACGGTTCGGCCCGCGGCACGGCAAACCGGCACGGGTTTATCCCGTGCCGGGTGTCCCGTGAGCCCGACCCCATGATGCCCCTCCCGCAAAAAAAGACCGTGGGTCATGTCTGATTCGACTCGACCCGAGGTCCCCCGTATCCTGAACCGCTCAGACAGGAATGCCCGAGCGGGCCTGGCGAGGCACGGCACGGTACTGTAACCGTGCCCGGCCCGGCACGGAAGCATGATCGTGCCTTAAAATAACCTGCCGGGCTGGCCCGTTTGACACCTCTATCTGGCTAGCACGACCCTAGTCCGAGCATGGTTCTGGGCCGTGTCGTGCGGGGCCAGGCACGACTCAGTTGGGCCGTCCCCTCGGCCGCCCGGCCCACTTGATGCCTCTGATCTATTGAGATATTAATTTCTCCTAGATCTCATGCTAGGCAGGAGCCTTGTGCCCCGGGTATTATCAAACATGATCTTTCTGATTTTTGATGGTAAGAATATTGAGATATTAATTTCTCCAAGATCTCACGATAAGCATGAGCCCCGTGCACTGGGTACGACTTTTGAACCACTACACTTGGTAGCTCTTGCGAACTTCAACTAAAATGTCTAATCTTTTCCGGCTCAGGCTCAAATCTCAAATTGTTGCACGAAATATGATTTCTGATCGGCATTCTTTATTTTTCCTTTAGGTCACCCTTGGCTAGCCAATTATCACCAATTAAAGATTCCACATGATATGATAGTATTGAAACTTGTAAAGGCTTACATATATGCGTCTTCTTTACGAAAATCTGCGCTGCAGGTATGCTCAAGATCAATGGGTTTGTTCTGTTTTGCTTTCAAATCTCTGTTTTTTTTTTTTTTTTTTTTTTGGGATCGTGTTTTTTTCTGATCGATTCTTCATTCTCCCATGCAATTTTGCTTAGTACGATTCGTGATTTTCCAAAAGAGTGTTCATGGGTCTTCTTTGCCTGCCACAGGCCCTGGCTAAAACGCTATCTGAAACTCAACTAGCTTACCTGCGGCAACAATTTCTTCTGTTAAATCCAAGCAAAAATGGCTTCATTTCTCTGCAGAATTTTAGAACTGTGAGCTCTCTGCTACCAAATCGCCTGCCTTTTCACTTCTGCCGTGCAGTTCTTGACGCTGGCATGGTTTTTTCAGGAGATAATGAAGAATGCTACGGGCGCAATGAAGATTTCTAGAGTCATAGATTATGTCGACAAAGTGATGCTCCATTAAACCCCTCTTTAAGTTGCTGCTTAATGAAGAATAGCTAAGTGATTGTTTATTCTTCAGATTACTTATATTCAGTATAGGAAGCTGGATTTTGAAGAATTCTGCGCAGCTGCCATAAGCGTGCATCAGATGGAAAGAACAGAGTCTTGGGAAAAACAAGCAAGGGGTGCCTACGAATTGTTTGAGAAAGTTGGAAACAGGCCCCTCATGGTTGAGGAACTCGCCTCGGTATGCTTCTCTCTCTCTCTCTCTCTCTCTCTCTCGCACCACCCAGCGTGCTTATTTTTTTAAGAAATTTGGCCATGTTTGGGTGGCTGCCTATTTTGCACGGACACGGAGATACGACACGGCAGGATACGGGGATACGGCAAATTCTAAAAAACTAGGATACGAATACGAGTAGGATACGTCATGATAAAAAAAATAAAAATAAAAATTATTAATTATAAATATTAGGTATCTTAAAATAATTTAAAATTCTCTATTTTAAATTAATATAAAAAAAATTTAAACCCTCTAACACTCCGACCCCCCCCCCCCCCCCCCCCGCCCACCACCTTCCCTTTACAGTTTTGATTTTCGAACTCTCCCCCCTCCCGATACAGATTCCAAAACTCTCATTCCCTTTATAGAATTAAGTTACCTTAGGTATTGTCGGCGCCTCGGCGGTGTGCTCCTCCCCTCCCCGTTTGACGCAATGACAATTGACAACTATTTCTCGCAATCGGCTTGTCGGCAACTCACTGTCGGCGGTGTGCTCCTCAATTTGTTGGAGATGTAGGAGTAATAGTTAATATATAGTGTATTTCCGACGCGTTAGAATCGTTAAAATGCGTCAGTTGGTAAATGACGCGTCTATAGATAAGCAACATGTCTGTTGTTAATGACGACTGTTTCCGAACAACGCGTCGGATGCGTCTCTGACGCGTATCCGATACGCCACGTGGCGTATCGGACACGTATCCGACCTGTGTCGCCGTGTTCACGTGGCGACACGGGTCAGACACGGCGACACGGCAGTTCCTAGGCGTATCCATGCAACATAGGTGGCTGCGACATGACGTAGGAAGCTGTGCTTGATCCTAAAACAAGGTTTTAGTGATGGGCACGTGTGATCTGCTATGTTTGTTTCTTCTTTTCTTGTTCATATGTACTTAGATGCGCCAGATAGAATCATCTTCATGGGGTAATGGCGCTCTAGCCATTTCTTGTGCTTACTTACATATACATGTCTTATATCAGTTTTTACAATCTTATTTAGAGATAACTTTTATATTGTGATACAAAATTCTCAGCTCGATAAGAGATAAATGACAAAATTAAGGATGAATAAGTAAAAAATTCAAGAAGTTCGTCTCTGAAATCTCCTAATCTTCCAAGACAAAATCAACTGGAGAAAATATAATCGGTATTGCGTTGCAGATCATTCGTATAAGTAAGAGTGACTAAAATTTGGGATAGAATTGAAGTATTAAGGTCAATATTATTATAGCAGGTGCCTTTATTTTGCCTTAGTTATAGCAACGTTGTTGAGAAAATTAAAGAACCAAACTCTGATTAATCATGAAGAAGAAAACTGCTCTCTATAAAAGAATTACTCCACACTCTCTCAAAGAAGAACGCTAAAGAAAAGCTTTCAAGCTTTGATTGATGAATGAAAAACACAAATACAATGGTGATATTTATAGGTTACAAGATTCAATCCCAACCACACAATAAAAAACTCACAAATTAATCTAAACCGTTGATAATAAGCATCTGCCAGGTCCTCGCATAACTTTGACCAAACTTTCACCTAACTTCCTCTAACCTTTCACACAGCACAAATTAAACTTTTACCAAGGCAAAATGAATTTGAAGTTGGGTAGGGCTTCAACTTGGGTCTGGGTTGAAGTTGGGCTGACATTGATTCTTAATAAACATTAATAAAGCAAATTCAAGATGTATATATATAGAGAGAGATAGAGAGAGAAAAAGGAGAGAGAAAATTTAGAGAGTTCAAATGGCTCTCCACATTTGTTGAGCCATTTGAGTAAACTAGGAAATAGAGAATGAGTTGGAGAGATTTTTTTTTGTAATTGGGTAGCTAAAATAGCTAAAAGTGAATAAATAGAGAGTGGATTGGAGATAGAGGTGTCAAACGGGCAGGGACGGCCCGACCCGTTATTTTAAGGCACGATCGTGCTTCCGTGCCCGGCTCGGTTACTCTATCATGCCGTGCCCGGCCCGGCACGGTTTAAAAAAATCAGGCCCGGCACGGCCTGCAGGCACGGTGCACCGTGCCGTGCCTTGCCTGGCCCGCTCGGGCATTCCTGTTCGAGCGGTTCAGGATACGGGGGACCGCGGGTCGGGTTGAATCAGACCCGACCTGCCGTCTTTTTTTGCGGGAGGGGCATCATGGGGTCGGGCTCACGGGACACCCGGCACGGGATAAACCCGTGCCGGTTTGCCGTGCAGCGGGCCGAACCGTGCCGGGCACGGCACGGCACGTGCCAAACCCGGGCACGACAAGGGCCCAGGCACGGAATTTTTACGTGCCTGGCCGGACAGGCATGGCTGAACCGTGCCGTGCCTTGTGCCGGCCCAGCCCGGCCCGGTTGACACCTTTAATTGGAGATGCTCTAATAATTGGGAATCAATCTACAATCATCCCCAAAAGTAAAAATGCATTTAGATTGTAATAATATAAATTTTCACTCTCTCTATGAGTTGAGCGTATATGTAAGAACAATAAGTGGGCCCCACGTAATTATTGATGTCGCGGCACACACATGCGGTGTCATGGCATCGATGTGTATGCCTCTCACACATGCACCTCTTGTACGCCATTGTACAATACCCATCTTTCAAATTAGGCGCATAATCATGATGATAGCACAACACCCGAGTTCTCATTCTTACGTACTTATTGTCGAACTAACCTTTCCATTATTTCTTGAATTCAGGAGCTTGGTCTCAGCCCATCGGTACCCATTCACGTTGTTCTTCAAGATTGGATTAGACACCCAGATGGTAAACTGAGTTTTGTTGGATTCATGCGCCTTCTCCATGGCGGTTCTTCCCGTGCCTCCCACAAACCTTGAAGCAAGCCATCACAATCATCCTCAACACTTTCTCTCTCTCTCTCTCTCTCTCTCTATATATATATATATATATATATATATCTCTGTTGTACAGATTATAGCTTTAGAAAACAAGTATCCTGCAACTGTTTTGGTGATCATTTATGTTCCTTGTTCTTTCCATCTTGACTTGTGATGTTTTTTGGTAATTAAATATAATTAAGTGGAAATTAAAAATAGGGTGAATTATGTTTTTACTTACGGTGCATTAAATATAAAATATTTGAAAAATAAATGACATAAAAATTTAATAATTAAAAAAAACATGAAATATTTAAATTTTGGCGTGCTCAAAAATTTAAAACTGAAAATATTCTCCAATTAAAAAAAAAAATTAAATGAACGGGCTTGCATTGGCTTGCTGACATAACTAGCTCGTTAAATGGCCAAGTTGTGTAAACTAGAGGTCTCAACTGAGTTGGGTAGATTGGGCACGTCATGGTCCCGGGCTGTGCCACCACAAAGCACGGCTCATGCTTTGTTGAGCCGACATGAGCCATGCCTCGTGTCGGGCTAGGCACGACCCATGTGCCTGGCCCGGAGGCACGGTCCATAGGCTCGGTCACCTGGGGACCTGGGGTGGCCTAAGGGTCACAAGTCAAATCCATGTAAGCTAGATCTTACTTACTTGGCCAATTGTAATTAGTCGGCCACGTAACCCAACAACCTGTTAGGTTTTCACACGAGTTTTGCAGGGAAGGTCCGACATGGTTTAGTATGGTCCGGAATGGTTTTGGTATGGTCCGGCATGGTCCGGCATGGTCCGGCATGGTCCGGCATGGTCCGGCATGGTTTGATATGGTCCGGTATGGTCCGGCATGGTTTGATATGGTCCGGCATGGTTTGGTATGGTCCGGCATGGTTCTACACTCACTGTGCCATACTGGGCTGACCAGATGATTTTCGTGTCGTGCCTGGCACGACATGGTAACACGGCTTATTTTACACCTCTAGTCTGAACTGACCTTGTTGATAGAAGGAGCTCCGCGAGCTCATTAAATGAATGAGTAGTGATAGGGTGCTTGTGAAGAAGTTGCTGCAGCATGGCACACTAGAGGTGTGCCATGCTGTAATTTTTAGTGCATTTAAACTTAGTTCTCCATGGTGTAGGCTCGTTCTTTTAAATTTTTTTTTTTTTTTAATTGGAGGGTATTTTTGGTGTTTAACTTTTTAGTGCATTGGCACTTGAATATTTCAAGTGTTAATGTATTTTTTAATTATTAACCCCTTGGGGCTTTTTAATATTTTATATTTAATGCGCTGAAATATAATTCTTTTTAAAAATCATCTACTGATTTTCTTGGCATGAAAAAATGATTTTAAATTTATTTTTAGCAATCTAGTTTATACTTCGAATATTATCAAATTTATTGAATTTTAATAATATTTGTTTTTTGTCAATTATTTATCTATTAAGTTTTATGATAATTCATGTATATTTGATAATTATTAAATTTTAATAATATTTTATTAAATAATAAAGTATGATGATATTGTATAGCATTTTATTTTTTGTTGAAATGTGTATGATTTTTTTTTTTAATAATTAAAATTCAAGCTTATAATATATTTTCATAAACCTACAAAAAGTCAAAAAAATAAAATAAAGAAATATTTATAATTTATTGGAAAAATCAAAAATATATATAGGCACACGATTTTATGAAAATTTAACATTTTCTAGGTATAAATATGGGACAAATATTATTTATATAAAAATTTGATAAATATTTATGATATAAAATTTTGATTGATGTGAAGTTCCGCTTCCGACTAGTGGCTGACACTGTTGTTTTCCCCCTTGCCCTATGGCTCAAGCTCAAGCCTGCGTCCTCCATGTCGAAAGAATCAACGCTGCAACTATTTTTCCATTGAAACCCTAGACATAGATGAGCGATTGTTGTTTTTTCCTTGATTGAAATTAGCTCGATTGCATGCAGGTAATTTGTTTGATCTCGTTCTGCTGTATGTAATTTTGCGAGTTTCCTGGCAATTTCACGTGATTTGCAGGAATCAAGCGTCTGAGTAATATCTTCAGTGTTCTTATTTTGTTAGGAATTGGGTGAAATCTAAATTATAGAATTCTCTCATTAGTTACTGTCGATAATCGGATTTTTGTTGTAATTTCTTTTCCAAATATCACTCGACTGATTCTACCGCTGCTTGTTATGTGATTATTTTGTGTTTTTTTTTCAATTTTAATGCTGAAAATTGTTGATCACTACAAAGCTAGATGGGAGCTGTTTAATTGAAGAGGGTAGAATGCTGATAGTGTTATAATATGTTGGCATATTTGGATTGAAAATCTTGGGATGATTATATATTGAATCATGAGGTTCATCTTTTTTCCATATGAAATTGGTGCGAGTACAATACCAACACCCCAAGTTTGTTAGAAAGGAATTTAAGTTGAGGTTTTTATTAAGGCATTATGAAGATTTATGTTGGTTGTTTTGTTATTTGAATATATTATATAGCAATAGTCTTATCATGAAATTTATTTTTGAGGAAGTAGTTCATATTTATGTGTTTTGTTCCCTTGTGAAATACCTAATTAGATACTATAAGTCTTGTTGTCTGATTATTATAATAAAAAGTAGAATGAGAAAATAATGGATACCCGATATGCTCGGGTAGGTATCAAATTCAAAATATCTCGCAAGCATAGTTTTAAAAGGCACAAGGCACACTAAGGTGCAAAGGTCTCTTGGAGCCTTGAGGTGCAAGGTGCACCTAAGGCGTGGGCTATTGTGAAGTGAAATATGACTTTGGATGCACATAACTTTTTATTAAATATAATTTCATTGATAAAAAAATAAATTTTTTTAATATTTAAATAAATTTTGATGAAAAAATAAATAAAAGTATATAAATTATAATATATAATTATAAAATTTGAGAATAAATGTATTTAAAAAAAATATAGTTGATAAGGCACGCCTCTTCAATAAGGCACGTGTCTTGGAAGGAGAGACGCTATAGCTAGGGAGTGATTGTGTCTTGAACTTAGGTGTGCCTTAAGCACGTCTTTCACAACTATGCTCGCAAGTAATAATTATCATCGTTCTAAAGTTTATTTTTGTAACAGATCTTCAAATTTTTAATATTTTCTCTTATATTCAGAAAATAATATTATCTCAAAAAAAAATAAAATCTTATTATATATCTCATCTAGATACAATTTGGTGTTCAGCGTGAATTTAAATACTTAGTTAATTGCAAATATTCTTATCGTTGAAAAAATTACTAAAAATTTGAAGATTTCTTGATATACTTCTATGTGTGAAGTGTTGTATCTGGGTGAACATATTGAAAAGAAATTATGAAATAATTAATTATATTAATTGTATATGTAATATCTAATTGAGTAATAGTCAAATAATTAATTTTTTTATATAATTATATTGTAAGTAGAATAGTCAACTATATAATTATATTGTAAGTACACATTATTTATGTTAAGATAATATTTTTTTGGAGTAAGACACATATATAATTAAGAAATACTAAGTCTTTCAAAATTTTTAATCTGAAACAATGATTGAAGGCGACTATTATAAGAGCTTCTAAGTTACGTGTTGTGCCTAAGTAAAAATATTGAAGAAAATTTAAGAAATAATTAATTATTCCGATTATATATGTTATATATGATTGAGTAGTAATCGATAGTTAATCTTTTCAATGATTCTCCTGTAAGTAGTATAATAAATTGTAAAAGTAATTTTAATACATGGTTTAATTGCTTTGTAGGCTGTGCCATGGGCCTGCCTTGGCAACTTTTTCTCTTTTTCCACCCTTATTTGTGGGAACTTAATTTTTAGCTAATACAATTACTTGAAATATTGTAGTAATTTGAAATTGATTTTTATTCATGAAGGCCGGTGTTTGGATGGATCTTGAATCCTAAAGCAAATTTGATTGCTAAAGCAAATTTGATTCATGGAGTAATTTTAACACAACAGAGAGTTCAAAGCAAAACAATTGTATGATTATTAAGAAAGGCATTTAAGCTACATCATAAGTCACAACTCATGTAGCTTTTTGTTCATCATGCGAGAGTTGTTGAAATGTTTAACCTTCTGTGGTAGCTTGGTTGTACATGTTGGGATTGTTCTACTTGGTGCATGAATGAATTGTGAAACTAATGCTATATTTCCGCATTCTGCTGCATCCTTATTGTTTTGAATTGTGGAAATGATAATATTCACTTTCTTCTGTTTTCATCTTTTTGGTATTTATTTCAGCAACTAACTTGCAGGATTCCAACATGACTTCATCACCAGAAAACACTGTGAAACCAGCATTTCGTAAGCCCCCAAATGATTTGACTAACAGGAACTATAGACGGCGTTCTCCTGTCGGATCATCTTCTTCTGATGGTTAGTCTGTTTTTTGATCATATTTCTGTTACTAAAACCATTTTGGATGTATTTCTTAAAATTTTATTGGAGAATGTTACAATGGTGTTCTGATCTCTTTGTACCTTCTCTCACTCCAATTCTTTGACATTTTCTATTTATTAGGATTAGTAAGCCAATGATGGCTGTTCTTCCATCATGAGTTGTCATCCAATAACAGTTCATTGCTGATTTGTATTATTTATGGCCAGGGGCATTTGGGTTGTCAACTCTTTACTAAGTTGTTGGTGAAAACTATATTTGGAGTTAGTTTTTGTCTTTTAGCAATCAGTGGTCTAGAACATAAGCCCTAGTTGGTAGGTGTTGGTGCTTGAATGTTCATTGACCACCTAGTGTCAATAGATAAACACTTCTTTTCCATATAATCCTTAAATAGAGGTGTAAAAGCAGCCTTTTGAGTGTAAAATGCTACCTTGTCATTTTGAATTTTAATAAATTATTAGATTATTATTTTTTTTATAATTTTCAAATGTTTATTATATAGTTTATTATAATAGTTTATTGACTTTAGAAAAAAATTGAAAATTAAGATGAAAATGAGAAATAAAAAATGATGAATGAATATTTTTACTTCGTATAGATGATATGATATAAATTTTTTTCTTTAAAAATGTACCAACTAAACATACTAGAATAAAATTTGGAAGTTAAATGTAATTTTAGTCATAATGCTCTCAATCTATTATAATGATAGTCATAAGTTATATTGATATTAGGTTAATTACATGACATATACACTTAACATGAAAAATATTATCTAAGGGCTCGTTTTTAATATTTTTGACAAACATATTAATCATGATATTGTTATTCCAAGTATTATTGAATATAATATCAAAAATTTTATTTTGAATATCTTATTCTTTAAAGATTCTAGTTATACACTCATATATAAAGGGATCATCATGAAGATAAAGTATTTTAAAAAATTTAAAATTTTTTTATTTAGCTCTCTTAGAATCGCTGTGATGGGTGATGAATCATACAAATGAAACATCATCATAATAGTCTAAATGTTAGACTTCATGAAAATTATTTTCATATTTTTTTAGTTTATGAATTTTAATTTTTTTTTAATTTAAGTATTTCATCATTTTATTCTTATTGATCAACTTATAAATTATATGATAACCAGGCTAAAAATAAGTTTGTATAATATGAATTAGTTTAGAATACTACAAAAATCTAATCGAAAGATACATTCTAGTAATAAATTTTGTTATGTTTTTTTCTCTCAAACTCGTTGTAGCAAATGAAGTAAGTTAATCTATTTGAAGTTGATCTAATTTTAAAGTCATTGTTGCAAAGGTAGATTTGTTTATGATTTAATGTTTCATATTTTATAGTACACTGATCAGTACTTCTCTTAAGATGAGCAGTGCGCCTAATATTTTAACATGTATATATTATTTTATAATAGATATATTATGCTTTATTTTTTTTTAGTATTCCTAAATATTTTTATTTTTAATTATGTTAAACTATATTCAAATTACTGAAGTTTATTTATTTTTATGTTTTTTAGGAATATAGAAGAAGATAATGGAAGAAAATTTTGTTTCAGGCTAAAACCTTTTAGTTGAGTTGTTAGTATTATTTATGTCTAGATTTAATTTATTTTTATAATATTCATTATTAATTATTTTTTTAATATATGAGATTAGATTGGAAGTAGGAGTAGAATATTTTTTTTAATTTTTTATTTGTTATTATACATTTTTTTATGTATCAAAAAATTATTAAATAAAATAAAATAATTTTAACGAAAATATATATCTTAATTTAATGTAACATATTTTTTTTTATCTTCATTTCGTATTTTTGTGTCTTTAAGTCATATCTCATCACCTAAATTATAAAATAATTAAGAAATTGTGGATTATTGGATGCGATTGTTAATGTGACTTGCCTTGTTTCATCATGCCTTTGGCATGCATTTGTGAAGGTGTCTCACCTAGGGCTTGGTACTTGTTAAGTCATACCTATTGTGCCTTTTTTAGCTTAACTAGGTGTGAATCCTTTTTCAATCTGGTGTTTTTGTTGGTTATATCAAATTATATGATAGTCATATATTTTGATATTACATATGATGTTAATTTACTTGGAGGTTTTTTAGATTGGTCATGACTTATTCAATATACATATCATTTTATGCCTAATTCATTATGTGAAGATGACAAATGATTGTATTAAATTTGAGTGTAAATGTAAATCATAAAACAATGACTACTTATCTATGGATGTTATTTGAATTAGTCACATCAAAGAGAATGATTTTTTAGTTTATTTTTTGATAATTTTGTATTGTGACGGTCATATTATGGAATATATAGTTTTAAAATTGGTCATATTATGAGTAAATGAATCGCAATGAAATAACTTGTATTTTGTTAACAAAATTTTTTGAATGATTATGTTATAATTTAAATGTATATTATTGATTTAATTGAGTGTGATTATACAAATACTAATGCATTAAATTTTATAAAAATGTCAAAGTTAAATATATTTGTTCAAGAATAACATAGGGTTGAATGATCATATGGTAAATTCTTGTATTACATTCATATAATAAAGATCATGTTTTGATATGATGTCAAATGTATTCGTTTAAGGGTGGTAGGTTTCTATTTTGAGACTTATCAATTATAGTTTCTCTAAATTTTGGAGGTAAGATTGTCGAGATATTAATTTCTCCCAAATTTTACACCAAATCTAGAGCATTGTGTATTCGTACGATCTCCATTTTTATTTGTATTAAATCATAAATATTTTTTATAAGTTTTAACTTCAACCTGACGTTTTTTTTTAATCACTTAAAGGAAGATAATGTAATTATTTTTTTTATCATACTTATCAATTGAAGATCAAATAAAGTGCATATAACATGTAGTTTTGATGCCATATAGAAGGCAAGGTACTTTAGTGTCTATATCTTATATTTATATTCATTTATCTATAATTATGTTGACTCTTTTTATAATTAACTATATTATTGTATAAGATTGTCGTGGTTACATTGAACAACGTATAATTATGGTATCTATTAATATTATTATTTGAGGTTAGATTTCACAGTCTTGTTTTTGTTTTTGGACATTAAATTGCTTAAAAAGGTATATAAAGAAAAGAAAGGATCCAATGTATAATCAACATATCCATTGTATGTGGGTATTTTAGCATTATAGTACAACATCTCTATCATCATGTCACTGTCGCAAACCTTTGGCAATTACAATTGCCTGCGTGTTAGAGGGCGCATCATCACCAAGCCAACACAACCTATTGCCCCCCACCTTGCCAGAAGCCCTCTGATACCTTGTTTGGTTGTTCATTAGGGTTCGCTTTGAAACTTCTAGAAAGAGAAGAGAGAGACATGAGAAAAGAACAGAAAATTAAAAATTTTATAATGGAAAAAGGAAAGCTAGTATACAATAGAAATCTTACATATGTACATATATATATATGTGTGTGTGTGTGTGTGTCTGTATATATATATATATATATATATATATGTATAGTTTGGGATAATCCACATATTGGGTATTTTGAAGTAATGAAAAATCAAATAAACAATAAAAAATAAGCAAAACATCAAGACTAAGAGAACTCATATAATCTTTTATGATGGGTTAAATTATTCTTTATGTATAACTGGGCTTGTTGGTGAGTGAAAATCAATATGATCGGGTAAGAAGACTTCTTTTTTATTATCACTTTAGATTATAGAATGAATGGTGCATGTCATGATTAGGAGTAATTAAAGATGATCATAGGGCAGTTTTTAAAATTATTGCAACTTATAAAAGGAAAAGATTGATTTAAATTATTTTTTCTTACTCAACATTTATGCAATGTAACTACATTCATGATTGTTGATCAATCTTCCACTCATTGCTTGGGAATTATAAAGGGTGATTTCCTGAGGGTTGTCTTGTGCTGCAAATGCTAAGAAATGGCAAACATGAGATCACTGGAACATGAGGGGTGGTAACACCTTCCTTCGAAGAAGAACATGGCCTTGGGATCTTTTCATTGTGTGCCTTCGTATCTTTGATTGAGCATCGAATGATTGATGGTTTTCATAAAGGTCAGTCTGTGAGTTATTTTCGTGTCTAGTTTTAAAATTCTTTGCATTATTTTCATTTCACAATCAATTTTGTTGATGTTTGGCCAACTTTTCAACCTTCTAAATGCCACGAAGAACATCATTTATGCTACACACACACACACACACATATATATATACACACACACACACACACACACACACACACACACACATATATATATATATATATATATCCATTCTTGGTTGTATTTCACAAAAACTATTGGTTCTGTATCCATTGTGCAAGAGGCTTCAACTGTGGCTTGGGTCATGGTTGCTCATTCGATGTTCAAATTGATTTTCAAATTGTTATGTTTCAAGCAACATAATTTGATCAATATGTACATATCCGAAGCACACTATAATGTGGCAATTTAAAATTTATCAAGCTTATTTTTTGTCATCTTGTGATGATATCTACTACTATATTTGTGAAAGGCGCATTTAAGGCGTGCCTAGGCTCAAGGCGCAATCACTCCCTAGCTATAGCGCCTCACCTTCTAAGGCATGTGCTTTACTAAAGAGGCACGCCTTATATATTATAGTTTTTTTTTTTTAATAAAAATATTTTTACCATTTGTAATTATATATTGAAATTTATATAATTCTATTTATTTTTTTCATCAAAATTTATTTAAATATAATGAATATTTATTTTTTTATTAATAGATTCATATTTAATAAATATTTATGTGCATCTAAAGTCACATTTCACTTCATAAAATCTCACGCCTTAGGTGCGCACCGCGCCTCAAGGCTCCAAGAAACCTTTGTGCATTAGTGCACCTTGCTCTTTTTAAAACTATCTCTACTACATAGATACTTGTAGTTAAATTGCATTCCCCTGTGGGTAAGTTATATGTTGGTGTTTATCATTGATATTTTAGGGTTAGGCATTATATAGTTCCCTTTGATTTGCGATATGGATGTAGATGTGGTGGAAACGGTAGAAGTTCTCTTTTTTTTGTTCTCTTTTGTGAGAATATTAGGCATATTTGAGAGAGAGAGAGAGAGAGAGAGAGAGAGGTGTTGACAAGTTATTAGATTGACTGTGGAACCTACTCATGATTCTTCTCACTCGTTGACTTTGTTTTCGCAGTGATCAAGATGGCTCATGTTATTATTATTATTTTTTAAACTTAGTTAATTGATTTGTAACTTAATAATATTTATATAAATATTTTTTTATTTGTTCATATAGATTCAATCTAAAATTTTTGATGTCGTTGTTATGATGATATAATTGTTTGTTTTATTACTTCGTTGTATGTTATTGCTAATCAACTTAATTATAAATTTATAATATTTTTTTTTTACTTGAATATTTTTATTATATGACTGAAAATTTCGAAAGATGATGACTCACTATTTGTATTAATATTTTTTATTAATTTTTTTTTCAATATAAATGAATTTCTCTTTCTAAAACAACTAAATTTGTTTATTTTTATTTGTTTTTATTAAAAAAAAATTTTTTTTTTAAATGCTAACGAATGTCAATCCTATGGCTTATTATTATTTGCCATGACGTTCATCTTATATCCATATTAGAAATAAGAGGTCATGTCTTGGTGCGATGAGAATTTACCTTAGCTCCAAGAACGATAAATTTCCAGTTCAAAGCTTATCAGACACGATTTCTTTAATTTTCTAAGATAAGACTCGTGTATGGTACGGAGCATGATCTTATTTATGTGCATCTTCGCATACATATTCTTGATATCATTGCGTTCTTGTTATTTTTTGTTGATTTCTCCCCATCAAGGAAAAAGAAAAGTTGAGAATCTGCTTTGTTGCTCACTGTCTTGCCATGCAGCAGCCTGAGGGTAATACATGGTGGCTTCAATTTGTTGCAGGAAATGGCAAGAACGAACATGGGTCTAGTCCGAGCTTTTGTAGGGGAGATGTAAAGAGAGCATGCGAACCTGCTAGAGGCGGGGATCCCCACAAGCATTCAGACCATCATTCCTCAAGAAACTTCCATGCTTCCAAGCATGATGATTATGGGAGGCGCGAAAGAGATGGGCCCCACAAGGAAAGACATTACCAGGTGCCTTCTGATTCTGCCCGTGACCCGAGAGACGGCAGGCGGGATGATGACAGGCACGCGCATGGTGCTCATCCTGGTTCTAGGAACAGGATGAGGGACAGAGAGAGAGAATCGTATCCGCTTGAATCTCAAGATAAGAACGCGTCGCCTCCCAAGGGAAGAAGATATTCAACCTCAAGTCATGATGAGAGAGACAGGGAAAGACACAGGTGGGGTGCTCGTGACGAAGAAAGTGAGCATCACATGAGCCATAGAGATCGCAGGGGCGATCGCAAAATCAATGCTGAAAAGTCCAGGGCATCTACGAATGAATCTTTTGATAGGTTTTTTCTTAATTCCCTCTCTACCCCTCCCCCAACCTATCCCTTGTTATCCCTCGGCCCGGCCCGGCCCGGTCCCCATGTATTGGCACTGGGGCCCAAGTTCAGAGTAGGTGAGACCAATGATAAAAATTTCCGATATATCTTCCGATAGATCCATAAATTCTAAGTATCGATATATTCATTAAGACCGATATATCTATCATTGATTGGTGCTCATATGCAAATACACACCGATATATCTTCGATATATCTGATATATCCGTAAAATCCAAGTAGCGATATATCCGTAAAAACCGATATTTTAATCCTCGGGTAAGACTCTCGCCACAGCAGTATGAATGTGACATTTGGTAGAGTATGCAACATCCCTATGGATCGAACTCGTGTCCTCTAGAATTGAGTTATCTTTCCTCTTTGTCAATTGGACTACTGTACTGTTGGCCTCTCTTATTATCATGGGAGTCATAAAGATGTCCATATAATAGGAGTGATAGCAAAATATATGCTAAAAAGTCTAAGGTGTCAATAAATGAATCTTTTGATAGTTTTTTTTATTCCCTTTCTACCCCTCTCCCAACCTATCCTTTGTTATCCCTCGGCCCGGCCCGGCCCCCCATGCATGGGCATTAGGGCCCATGATCAGAGTAGGTAAGACCCTCACCCTAGTAGCATGAATATGACAATCATATCATTTCCTCTTTGCCAATTAGACTATCATATCATAGGGGCGATTGCAAAATCAATGCCAAGAAGTCCAATGCATCAATGAATGACCCTTATGATGGGTTTTTTTTTTCTCATTTCCTCCGTTCTCTCTCCCAATCCATCCCATATTATCTCTTGGCTCCTCATATTTGGGCTTTTGGGCCCAGGATCGGAGCAGGTAAGACTCGTCCTAGTAGTATGAAATGGGTATTTGATAAAGATACACTAGGGCATGTATGTAGCATCCACGAGGATCGGACTCGCGTCCTCTAAGATTGGATCATCTTTCCTCTCTGTCAATTGGACTACTACCCTGTTGGTCTCTTGTTATCTCCCTGCCCGACTGCCCCCCCCCATATGACCCTTGGGACCAAGGGATTGGTCTCTTTACCCCAGCATTTGGTAAAGATATTCTCTTTCTAATTTGTCAATTGGGAGACATCATGATAGGTATTATGATAAAGAAAAGAGGGGCCAACAAGAAAAGAAAAAACATGATGGAAGGGAGGATAGGCACGATAGCACATCACGAGAGAATAGCGAAGCTGTTTTTGGAGATGAAAGTGAGGAATTTCATTCTAAAAAGCCTAAGGTGCTAGCCTCTAGGGGTAATGTTTGCTTGTTACTTTTTTTTTTTTTTTTTTTTTTAATTTTTGTTTTGCCCGCCCTGCTGTGTTTCTCTATGTTCATTGAAACGGCGTTATCGATTTCCACTGCAGTAGGTGTAAGGCAACCTTGCAATTCAAAGATATCTCAGGTGGCTGAAGGGCCAATCTCTGATGCAGGGCCACATTTGGAGGCTCCTGGTACTGCTGCTGATGATGTTGACACGGCCAAGGTCGCTGCAATGAAAGCTGCAGAATTAGGTATGCTGCAGCTTCATATGTATGTTTTTGAGTCCATCTTCTGTCATCTGTCATGGTCACAGTTATGAAAGTTGGGCCTAGGCTCAAGGCTGCACCACTCCTCCTTATGGAATATGAATTGTTCCAGAACATTCTAGAATCTGGACTCTTCGATAGTAATCCAACCTGTCTGAACTACCCAAATCAAAAAAAAAAAAAAAAAGTTAAAAAAATTATCTCATTTGGTTGATGGTAAACAAGAGATTAGGTGGTTGGGAGAGGGGTAGAGAGGGAATTAAAAAGAAACATATTAAAAATTAAAAAAAAACAAAAAAAAAAAACAAAAAAAAAAAATAAAAAAATAAAATAAAAAAAAAATAAAAAATAAAAAAATAAAAAAAACAAAAAAAAAGGGGATTAAGAGGAAGAAAATATATACCAAAAAATAATATTCATCTTGGATTTTGGTCAAAAAATATATCACAATATTGATTTTGTGTATTTATAGGCAAAGATTAAAATATCGATTTTATGGATATATCGGTACTTGGATTTTACGGATATATCGAAGATATATCGGTGTGTATTTGTATATGAGCACCAATCAAGAATAGGTATATCGGTTTTAATGAATATATTGATACTTCGAATTTACGGATATATCGGAGATTTTTATAATTGTTTATAGGATAAACAATTATAAATTAATGTAGATAGATTTATCACATTATATTTTTATGGTATTTTAGAATAGTATTTTTGACTTGTGCACAAAAATAAAAGTGTGGAAGATGGGCCGTGTGGGCCCAACCTGCCTAGAAACATAGTAAGCTAGGCAAGATTCGATGGCCTGTTGGGTTGTGCCGGGTGGGTTAGAAAGGGACCTTACACAATGTTGGCTCAAGGCATGGATTGTCTTCACCCATGGTAGCTAGAGTTGCTTTGTGCCGGGAGCGTTATGTTTTATAGACATGTTATTTGCTTATTTTGCATCAAAAAATATATATATAAATATATGATTTTATTAGTATCGTGAATTAATATTTTAAAATTATTATTATTCATTGCATCGTTTATTAAATAAATAAATTTAATTATTTTTTAATAATAAATAATAACATAAATTTATTTCTTATATTAATTTAATAAATATGATACGTAATTCAACTTGTAACCTCTTTAAATTCATTTCATCAAAATTTAATTTTATTGAATTTTGAAAATTCTTTTTAAATTAATAAATATTAATTTATCGATTAATTTATGAAGGTTTTACCATATACTTTATTTATGAGAGCGCCCAATATTTGAATTACTACATCCAAGCCATAAAGCATCTTTGGTAGGTTAGAAAGAATTTAAGACCTTTCTCTTTAGTGACAATTGTTTTGACACAACAGTTGTGTAAATATACACATCATAAAAAAAAATCAAATATACCCATCATTTAATTCCAAAACTCAAAAAAAAAAAAAATAACATGCCTTATAATTTTGATGTCCCACCCAAAGTGTCATTATCAAAACGTAGTGTACATACATATATATATATACATGTATATACATATAATCAATTGATTGTATTAGGTGTCCAGTTTAGAGGTGTCAAACGGGACGTGCCGGGCTGGCCCGACACATTTTTTGTGAGCACAATCGTGCTCTCGAATACTCTCAATCCTTCAAACAGATCAATACCTCAATAATATCTGGACATAATTTCAATCTCCTATTCGAAATCATGTTCACTGTAACAGAAAAAGCAGACTCCGATGCTATACTCGACACCAGAAGAGTTAGTAGATCTCGTGTCATCCTAGATAGAAAAAAAAATGGTAGACTCATATGATTTATATCACTGTAACATATCAAAATTTTTAATATCATAATATGGTAGGATTGAGCAGTAATCAGTATTTAAGTACCAAGAAAGCTCACTCCTATGTGACGGTCTATCCCATTGTTTCCTCCTCGCTAACTGAATAAAAAAATTATTATCTCCGAAGATAGTATTAATGTCCGTAATCAGTCTCACTATTACTACCACCATACCTAATATCATAGTATGTGAACAGGTCAGTCAACTTCTCGTAAATGAACATTTCAGGTGGGTCTTTCAGGCTTATGTTCAAGAATATGTAAATTAGAGTGTTATCTACCCCTTCCACCTTAACCCTAGGATCAATGCATGCAGCGAGATAATAAAGAAATGGAACGGTAAACCAGTACTTTAAGTACTTGGTTTTCATTTATGCAACTACATGGCTAAGTGTCGAGTCAGCTTCATACTTCCTAAACATGTTATTAATATTGCATATGCACCTGAGTGCAATACAAGTCGTGGGAGTATAAATCGACGAATATATGTTCGTCTTGTCATGAAAAATCTTCAAGAATTTCATAAATGAAATTCCTAAAACTCAGTCAGTATTGTCAATAATAAGTTCGTCACTCTTACTATTGACGTAGTCGAATATCACATGTTTGTATCCAACACGACTCCAACATCATGTACGTGTAATTCTAATGGTGTCTCATATCCGATTGAAATTTCTTCTCAAGATTCACAGACAAACAAAGACTACCAAACTTATGTTATCTACGAGAAGTGTGAATATATTTTAGTGTATTATGTATATTATCCAACGCGGGAGAACAAACATTCATATCCGCATGTACAACGAGACACCTTCATATTCGTGTCGGGTCTGAGTGGATTCGAACTCGTGCCCATGCGTTTTCCTGATCCCCATGGCACTGCCAGTGGGGTGCGGGTGTCTCGTGCCAGGTCAGGCACGGCAAGGCCCCAGGCAAAGGAAATTTCCGTGCCGGGCCGGCCCTGGCATGGTCGAATCATGCCGCCCATACCGTTTGAAACCTCTAGCCATTTAAGTCCTTGAGTCCCACGTGTTTAATACACACACTCACTCATACATATATATACATGTCTATATATATGCACATACATATATATACATGTCTACACACACACACACACACACAAATGTGTGTGTTTGCATATATATATATATAATTTTACATTTATGTATACATACATTCATTCATTCATGGGTGTGTGTATGTGTGTGCACATAATAATGGGTAACTTAATTTTGTATTTTTTTTTGAAGCTGCTAGTGTTAGCTAAAATCTATCATAAATCAACTTTAAACATGCGAAAGTTTTGAAACCAAAGAGGTTAGCTTTAGACGCTAGTTGTGATAAGATAGTAGCAATGCAGTGAACAAGAACCTCCTTGGCGTGGGCAACATGTCCACAGAGCAAAAGAAGAAGCTACTATGGGGAAACAAGAACGCCTCCGCAACAGAAGAGGTGCCCGCTCAGCTCGAAACTTCTTTTCTCTAAAAATATTTCTTCATCTCAACTTAAATTTTTTTTTCTTTTTTTTTGTGGTCTTTGTTGCTGCTGCTGCTGCTGTGCCTCCAGCTGAGCCATAGATGGGACACAGCTCTGTTTGGAGATCGAGAGAGGCAAGAGAAGTTCAACAAGCTCATGGTAGACCTCCCCCCCCCCCCCCCCTTTTTAACCTCCCCCCCTCCCCCAGCATCCCTTTGCTTGATCTCTTCTGTACTAACACAGTTTTAGAATCTGAGGCTGCATTGGTACCTATGGCCAATTGTAGGGTGTGAGAGGAAGCACAGCCGCAACCACAGCCACCGAGCCTGCATCCCAGAATCAAGAGATCAATGGCAGCTGCCTCCAAGCGGAGAAGCAGATGGAACTCCACTTGGATCTAGAGAAGCAGTATGCAGCTGGCCTGCGTCGAAGAGATGGCCGTACTGTTGGGCTTGGTCTCTGAGCTCCCTTTTCTTGTTACAAGACATGGCTTGTTTTCAAGAACCCTTAAATTGCTAGAATTATATGCTTTTTTCAAAGTTTCCCCTACCCCTCTTTTTTTCTGCGACAAAAGATGATAGTCTGCACATTATTCATTGCACCACATAAATACACATTATATATGGATCACAATCATCACATTGTGGCAGTCTCTACTGCCAAGACAAAAAAATTGAGCTGCCTCAGTGTCTGGATTGATCATTTAGTAGAAGATTTGTGGCTGTGTTAATGTCGTTCCCAGCCCTAATAAGAGCATTTCTGATTGAGCTTCTGTCAAAGCCCATGGACTCCATGATGGCAGTGTTATCTCCTCCTGATGTCTCAGTGGAAGGGCTGCTTCTCTGAAACTGAATTTCACCAAAAAAAAAAAAAGAATTTATGTATTTAATTGAGCCGCAGAATGAATAACAATGGTGAATTGGGTAAATAAATTTTGGGAAAGAGGCCTGCCGTGGGAGGAAGATGATGGCTGTAGGATGGCGCGCTGGGGGCATCATCCCCAGAACTGCTGCGCCAGCTTCCACCAGATGGCCATGAAAATTGGGTGAAGATTGAAGTTATAAACTTAGGAAACTGCAACCAAATCAAAACAAAAAGATGAATAATCTCAAATTTTGGATGAAGATCCAGCCTCCCTCTCTCTCTCTTCTCTCTCTAACCTTTGCTTTGCGAATTCCAAAGAGATTTAGACGATACAGGCAGCCAGAAAGAATACCACATATCCCTGGTATGATGGATCGCCTCCAAGATGACAGAAGAAGCTGCAATGAAGGGAAAGCAGAATGTGTGGGCAATGGCAACAGAAACATATCCATGATCCAACCAGAACCAGATGATGATGATGAAGAAGATGGTGGGGATGGTTCGACCTGAAGGCCAGCCAGATAGATAAAAGACTTGTCGGAGAGGCGGATGCCCAAGATATGGATGCGCGTTGATGCCGGAATGTCGAAATAGAAAGGGACGAAGGAAGCAAATATGAGACCGTATGGACCAGGAACCAATGAGCTGCTCGCTGATGACCCTGCCATGGAGATCATGAGAAGGTGGGGGTGGGCGAGGAAGAAGAAGAAGAACACGGAAAAAAAACACCAGTTGGGGAGGAGGAGGAGGAGAAGATGAAACGCCCACCTGGGCTACCTTTGAGTAGAGCCAGAGCAAGGACCTCCAAGAACAATGAGGTGGCCACGGAGAACAGCACGAAGACCTGCGTAGGTGCGTGTCACCCATGATGTGAGAGAGAGAGAGATGGGGAGGAGAGGTGCACGAGGCCAAGCAAGTGATCACTCACGGAGTGTTTGTTTGAACCTATTTGTCTCTCAAAGACTCTGAAATAGTAGAGGAGGTACAACCCAAACATCAATTCTGGCGTCGAAGAGAAGAAGAACACAGCTGAGATTAACTTCCAAATAAGTTGCTTTCCAAACACATCCTGCAAAAATTTAAAAAAAAAAAAACTTCAATACCAACTTCAAGCGTGACACGCCGGACATGCGCAGGCCATATCCGGTGCACAAGACTCTAGCTTTGGCACAAGGTATGGGGGAGGTTGAGTGGCTTGGACGGTCTTGAGCCTGAGACCCACCAACACCACCCTTGGGTCTTGAAAGAAGATACTTTTATGTTATACACACAAGACCCACCCTTCAGCACAAAATATGACACATGTTAATATTTAGACAGTCTTACTCTCTAAAATCAAAGAGCCCGTGTCTGACTAGCCTCGAACCTAACATACACCATATTTGGGCCTTGGAAGAAGATACATACATACATATATATATATATATACACCTAAAAATATATATATATAGTTATATATATAACTATATAACTATATATATAGTTATATATATATATCTATATAACTATAAATATATAGATATATATATATATATATATATAACACAAACACTTTCAAGATGATTACAAATTTTAAAAATAATTAATTATACTGATTAAATAAATACTATCTAATCTAGCAAATGCAATATCTCTGGCATATAAAAATTTAGAACATTATGTTTAGAGGAAAATAACAACTCTTTTAAAAAACTTCATAAAGATATGTGTTGAGAGATCTATTGTAAGAACATAGCTTATAATAATAATTTCATCCAGCACGTCAGACATAGAAAAACTATACTAGCTACCCCCTCCATGTGTTTTGTCCGCTTGTGAAATAACGAATTAGAAATTATATGCTCGTTCGATGACTGTCATAATAAAGAGTAATGGAGGGTGGATAATCGCGCATGTGACTGTCGCTATCACCCTGAATTTTATTTTTGTATTAAATCAAAAAACAATTATATGTCTCTTATTTTTTTCAATGATTTCATGAAGAATATAAAAAACTTATAATTAGATTAAGTCTCACTCCATGCAAACTAATGCTCATGATTACTAAAAAGGATCCTGAGCCTAGAGATTTTTCACATGTCTCAGTATACAAAAAATTATAAATATGTGAACTAATCATGAGAAAATTAGACAATGATTAGCTATACTAACTAGATTAGTGCTATCTAATCTGGCGATAATCAGATATATAACATATTTTATAATTTTTAGTATAAGTATTAACATCAACCAGGAGAATTATATCTGACAAAAATCAATACTTGATTCAATCAATGGCTAATCTTTATAAAAATATTAAACACACACATTTTCCTATGAGAATGCAATTCATCTCCTAGAATTATGATTCAAGACACTCATTTAGTTGGATAATTCATAACTCATTATCTCTCATAATAAAAATATCATCCATTTACATACTAATCAATAGCATTTCATCGCAACTTCTATAAAACAAAAAAAAAAAACTATAACACATTCATGTGAGTCAAATAGGATAATTATCTATGAATTCCTCAAAAATCAATAATTCTCCCTGACTTTTTCAGGTTATACAATAATTTTCACATGCCACAAATTAGATTTAAATGTGCACCTCAAAATTTATATAGTTACTCCATATATATATATATAACATGTGTGTGTGTGTGTTGTGTGTGTGTGTACAAACACACACACACACACACACACACACACATATATATATATATTCTCCTCAAGATTAGCACATATAAAGTTATTCTCAACATTTAGCTAGCATATTATATATCTATGAGATACTTCTAGTAAAATAAGACAGAGATCATCTTGACCACTATAAATAAAGAATCATGATGGCTAACATCTAAGCAATTATACTCATAACAAATCTCATATTAAGATAATTTATCATCACATTTGGAATAATCTTCATAATAAATAATCATTTACAATTAGTAATAAATATTTCCAAAAATTAAGATATTAGTTCCTAAATTCTATAGAAGTAAAAAATATCTATCTCCTTGAATATAATTTAACATCATTCTAAATAAGACAATTTCTCAAAAAAAAATTTAAATATTAAATAATTATCATAATAAAGAATACATAAGTACGATAATAAAGATGTTGAACACACTTGTATTTCTTTAAAAAAATAATCAAAATATCAAGATCATAGAGGATGACCACATGATCATCTAACTTATAGGAACTCTCTCCTCTGCTCGAACTCAAGTTATATATATTTTCTTCTCCTAGTATGTATTCTATGTTTTTGATGATTAGTCTCTCAGTTTCTGACTCAATATGGGCTTGAATTGAAATAAACTTGTAGATTATTAAGTCATCTAAATTAGAGGAAGATTTTCTCTCATAATAAATATCATCACTCCAATGTCAACTTGATCTATAATTATTGATATATATAATAACTTCATATAAATATCATCAAAATATAAACTAATAAGTTTAAATATAGTAGAAGAATAACTCTCTCCTAAGTAAAGACTTAGGTGAGATTATAGATTAATAAGAAAAAATAAGTAGTCCAAATATATAAATTCTTGCTTCTAAATCCTCCTAGGCTCATTAAAGAATAAACCATACTTTAAAAAAATAACATCAATACTAAATAATATTATATTAAACTCTAGTCAAAAAATATTTGTATCCTTATTTAATACTATAGTAATTAAGAAAAATACACATCAAAGTGCTACATATTATATTATTTTATCTTGCAAAAAGATAATTAACAAAATAAATACTCAAACTTTAAAAGTCAAACTAAATAATCTCTCTAGATTACAAAATCTAAAAAATGAAAAAATTAAGTTTTTGGGCCTCAAAAGAAAAATATTTAGATTTTGATACTCAAATTGAAAAACTACAAACTTCCAAGTTTTAAAACATGGTTTCCGTTGGAAAAACAGTGTTTTTTTTAAGTAAATGATTTTCAAATTCAAAAACCATCATTTAGCATTAAAAATATATATACTAGAAACCACTTTTCTTTTTCAAAAGCAATTTTGAAACATGATTTTCCAATTTTAGGTACCAAAATGTAAATATTTAATGTTTTGAATATTTAAAAAAAAAACTTAAAAGATGAACAAAAACATAAATATTTTTATTTTGGGATCCAAAAAGAAAATTTTCCAAAAAAATAATAGAACAAGACCTTCAATTAATGAATTAATTTGCATTTATTACCACATTTTTTCAAAAATAATTCAAAATACTCCATCTAAAAAAAATATCCAAACTATCTCAACTAAATTTGCATTCTATACTTTCTACAATATCATTATATAAAAATATACTAACATAAGAAATCTAATATATAATTCTATAATCAATAAAATAAGTTTTAAAGTTATTTAACAAAAACTCTAATATATCATCAATTCTAATTTTTTTAATATTTTTATCAAATTAATTTTAAATTTTTTAACTAAAAAATAGAAAAATTTTATGATCTAAAAAAAGAATTAACTAAATAAAACATATATAATCATCATTAAATAAGACAAAATAACTAAATCTCTCAAATCTCATCTATGCTTAATCATCATATATGTGAGTATAACATATCAAAAAAATTTTATTTATACTAGCCTAATGAGTAAGATAGAAAATTATAATATATTTTTCAAATAAATATGTCTCACAATCTAATATAAAGATACATCTCATATTAATATATAATATTCTTAATTTAACTAGTAATAAATGATCATATAAAAAATGTATAAATAATAGATCAATTGCATTCAAATTTCTAGTAAAACTTGTTACCACAAAAAATATATATATATAATTCACTCAGCTCTATTCAAAATAAAAAAAATAAAATCAAAATTAAATTATTTAAAAAATTTTGATACTAACTATTATAATACTTAATAAACAAGAAAAAAATATAATAATAATAAATGATCTATAATAAAACTATTTATTCCATAATCAAATATCTAAAATTTTAAAATAAAAAATGAGTCTTAAAATTAATAATACTAGTAAATGAAATAGTTGAGCTGATTTTCATTATATATTTCATAATTCATTTGATGCTTTTCTTACTTTATTTTGCTCAATCATAATTCATCTTTGCTCTAATAGCTCTAACAAAATCACTCATAATCAATGTATCATATTTATATTTTGAATCTTTTTTTAAGTTGATTTTCTTCTCATTTGTTGATGTTATAGCTATAACAGCATCACTCATAATCAATACATTTCTTCTCAGTTTATTTTATTACAAATTATTATTAAAAAAATAAAATTTATAAGCTTGACATTTAAGCCTTATACTCATACAATAAAAACTTAAAATAATTATTCCTTTTGCTTTTAAAAAAAAATTCTTTAATTATTAAAAAAATAAAAAAAAAAGAAAATTAAAAAAATAATTTAAAATAATTATGTTATCTCATATTTATATATATAATTGAGTGAAATCTATTTTATTAACAAAAACTCTTGCATATGATTTTAAAATAACTTTTGATGTGCCTTCACTTAAGTGTGTCAATGGCATATCTTCAAAAATTGAGATTGAAAGTATAAGAAGAATCATACATGGAACAAGCATAATATATTTTTTTCATTTATAGAATTCTTCCATATATATATATATATACACTAAAAATTATTTTATTATTATGAATATTTATTTAATTTAAATTTTAGTAAAATTTTATTATTTTGTTTCAATGAGAATATATGAGTTAAATTGCACTTAATAGTTATGCATGTGTGTTTTTGTTCAACATAATAAATAATTGAATATGTAGAGTTTGACTTTTATATAGAAAATCAAATCATCAATTCATAATCAATATAAATCACTAGTCCACAATCTAAATATAGTTATACACACCATCAGTAAGATTGTAATATAAAATTTCATTAAGTATATCTTGACTATAAATAATTATTAAGTTCTAATTTCTCTTACTAGTACACTTATATATATTGAATGAGACAATCTTAAAGTAATTATATTATATTGAAACATAAAATAATTAATATCTCATAATTATTATAAATACAATTACTTTAAATATCATGATAATTAAAAGACATATATTTATTATTATTTTTTTAATTCATATAAAGTAATATATATATATATATATATCAATAACCTTGATGAGTTGAATAACTACATTAATTATATGATGAATATTAATTATTAATAATATTCACATCCTATAAATTGGATTGATACTATTCCTTAAAATACTTACTTTAATTTGGTCAAATCATAAAGTTAAATAAAATATCTCAAAGAAAATATTATAAGTTTATAAAGTAAAATTATCAATAATTTAATTTAATTAACAAATATATATATATATATATATATATATATATATATATAATTTTAGCAAAAAGAGATAAATTATAAATAAATATTTAATAATAAAATATACGAATACTATTTTAAATAAATGAATGAATGCAATTATAATTGTTTAATAAAATAAATTATAATTGAATTAAATAAGTTTAATTATTTATATTGAAAGCTCAAAATCTCATTTTAGATTTTACACCCATGTTTGCTGTCGCAGTCTTAACTAGAGTTATTATTAACTAATTAATAAAATATAATATAATTTTATTTTATTATAGTTTAAATAACTTTTTTGTGATTTAAGAAAAATAGACCAAATATAAAAACATATAATAAAAGTGGAAATCTAAAAGTGGTACTTCTTCTTTCTTTCACAAGAGGGACGAAGAAAGAAGAGATTCACTCTTGCTTCTTATCCTTGATGTGAAGAAATACAAAAGAAAATCTAAACAATATATGAATTATATCCTACAAGTTCATAATACTCAATATCTTTATGGTTGGTAAGAATCTTGCTCCCAACAATAAGTAAATGTAACATGACCTTTTTCATAGCATAACTAAATGACCATAGCATAGATTGCACTGCAAAACTAAACTCCATTAAGCTCCAAGATGATAAGGGCTTGGAGCATCTTCCTCCTTTTATCATGTAAAATAACGTAGGAGCATAAATTTCACTTCATCCATTAGGTAGTCAACCGAAAAATACTATCTTCCCCTCAAGCCCAAAGGCAAAAAGAAATGAAAAAGTTGCAGAGCTTGAACTCTTATTTTCGATCAGCGAACTATAGTTTAGTGAAATGCACAAATCCTCATTCTCATCGAATGTTGAATGCCGATTTACAGCGTTTCTAAAAAATCGCCAACTTCAAAAGCACTCCGATAACACCAAACCACAGTTCGTTCGTATTCGTACACAGAACACGAAATCAAAAACATGTGTAACACCTTGGAACTTATGAAACAGCAATCCCCTTACCAGAACCGGTGAGGGAGAAAGAAGATGATGTGAGTAGAGTATAATACCTGGTACGATAATCCGTGTTTGTAGGACCTTCCTAGAAATCCAAAAAGTACGGAAAATGTTCCACAAGCGACACAAAATATCCTTGTGAGGGGCGCATTATCTGCAGCGCAAAAAAAAAAAGGCCTGAGTGTGCCAATTGAGAATGGAAAACAGAAGCGTTAGGGATCTGGATGCGTACGGAAGCCAGATGGGCCGCCATTCATCGTCTCGCCGTCTCCGACCGACCAAAGGTTCCTGTTGATCTTCAAGCGGGCGGCCCGCGACGAGATTCGACTCGACGATTTGAAGAATCCTTCTCTGACTTTGATCAGATCCAATTCCAAGGTAACATAGTTTTTTTTTTTTTTTCAATATTTATCTCATCATGACGAATTCGAAGAATCTATGAGCAATAAATAGTAAAGCTCGCGATTTTCTCCCCCTCAACAAAATAACTACTCAAAAATATATTTAAATATTAAATTCATTATTTTAGCTAACAATTTTTTATAATACACTCTCTATTTTATACCTAACTTTCAATATTTTAAAAAAAGTCAAACATGTATATAAAAGTATTCATTCATTGAGCCAAATGACTCTCCCCCTCTATCTCCACATTTTAAAAAAAGAGAAAATTTAGAGATCTTAAATGAATCTCCACATTTATTTGAGACATTTGAGTAAACTAAGAAATAGAGAGTGAAATAGAGAATATGTTAGAAATAACTTTTTTGTGTTTGCTAGCTAAAATAGCTAAAAATGAAAAATAGAGAGTGAGTTGGAGATACTCTTACAAAAATTAATTTGGAAGTGAATCCAAAATTAGACTTCGTTTTGAAATTCATTCAACCAAAATAATGTAGTCCCATTATTATATATATATATATATCTCTATATCTCCATCCCTTCTCTCTCTCTCTCTCCATTTTCTCTCTCCCTCTCTCTCATTTTATCTTTATTAGGTACCGAGCTCAAGTCTCTAAATTTACCTAAATGCTAACTTAATAATGAAAGTTTGTCTCTTGATGGGGGGGGTACATAGAGCGGAGAAAGGGGGATAGGAAGAGACAAAAGAAAGGGGAGGTAAGGAAAGAGAGACGACAAGAGGAGAAAGAGAAGGGAGGGGGATAGATATAGAGAGCGGAGAAAGGGAAATAAAAAGAAGAAGAGATGGGAGAAAGGGGAGGGAGGGGGGGGGAAGAGGCAGCGTGGGAGAGAGAAAGAGAGAGGATGGGAGGGAGCGATAGAGAGAGGGAGAAGGAGAAAGAGGAGAGGGGAAGAGGGAGAAAGAGGAGAAAAAAAGAGGGTGAAAGAGGATAAAGAGAAGATGGAGAGGGAAAGGGAGAAAGAGGAGAAAGGTGGATGGAGAGAGTGAAGAGAATGGGGTAGGGGGAGAGGTAGAGCTAGATAGAGAGAGAGAGTGTGTGTGTGTGTGAGTGAGAGAGAGAGAGAAAGAGAGAGATGAGAAAGGTGGAGGGGGAGAGGGAGAAAGGTGGAGGGAGAGAAAAGAAAAGGGAAGGGGGAGTAAAAGAGAGAGAGAGAGACATAGAGGAGAAAAGTGGAGGGAAGGAGACAGACACAGAGGAGAAAGGTGGAGGGAGGGAGGGAGAGATCTGCGCCGACCAAGAGGCTCATGGTTGATCCAACCAAGAGGCTCTCTATAGAACATTCCCAACCCAGCACAAGAACATTCCTAGCGATCAATTTTTAGTTCAATTCCATGAGATCCGCGCCGACCAAAGCAAAACAAGGCAAAACAAAAAAAAATGAACGCAGTCCCACTTGAACACAAGAACGCATCTCGTGCTGCAACAATGCGCCAGTCCTATAGGTCAGAGCAGAGAACTACATTTACCAAACAGATCGATCTGTTATTGAATAACCCTCGGCAAGGAAGGGAAGAAAATGCTGTCCAACTGGTGCAACTTTTATTAGCACCTGCATCTCTGTTCCTGCTCTTGTTCTTATTTTTTTTTTTTTTTTTTTTTTTGGAGTTGCTCCGGCAGCAAAGCAGCAAGCTGTGGCTACGTCAGGCTGGAAGCATAGTGCACCAAGCTGGTGTCCACGTTGCTTTTGTGGATCTGAAAGGCCGGCGTCACCCAGGTCCCACAGCTGCACTGAATTCCCGACCAGTTGAACTTGCCCAATCGAGCTTCGCAATGAGCACACGACAACTTGCCCTCCAGCACACCTTGGTAGACTACGGCACCACCATCACCAAGTTTTGAAGCATCAAAAACACAAGACAATTCTATGGCAGATACAATGTCACATTAAATCGTACATTTCTGCTAACAGTTTCGAAAGGAGCAGACATAGGCACGCCTAGGCGCCTCGTGCCGTGCCTCTCGCCTCACCGCCGGCACTGCAGTCTCATAATATGCGATAAAAACATCCAACATGTGAGCTATCTCTATCATTTCTGATCATTACGCATAGAGGTGTCAAACGGGCCGGGCCGGCCCGGCCCAGCACGAGGCACGGCACGGTTCGGCCGTGCCTGGGCCGGCCCGGCACGTTCAAAAACCGTGCCCGGGCCCGTGCCGTGCCTGGCCCGGCACAGCTCGTGCCTACGCACGGCACGCCGGCACGGGTCCATCCCGTGCCGGTCCCGCAGGCACGCGTGGCACTGGCGGCGTGCCACGCGTGCCGTGGCGTGAGTCGCGACTCACGAGTCGTGACTCGACCCATCAGGGCCCACCCCGGTAAAAAGACCGCGGGTCGGGTCCAAACAGACCCGACCCGCGGTCTTTTCTGCCGAAAACCAAGAAAATCGAAATATCTAACGGGAAAAAAAAAAAATTTTCAAACTTTGAGCGATTTTCAGCCCTTGGATTCGACTCCAACGGCTAGGGGGCAGAATCCGACGGTCCTCGTGATTCTGCCCCTTAAATATAATAAAAAAATTCAAAAAAATAATAAAAAAACAATTTTTTTTTAAAAAAAAAACTTTAATTAGCCTATAAAATCTACCCCCCTCCCTATAAAATTTATGTTTTTCAAAAATATAAATCCTCTCTATATTTTCTCTCTCTCACATAAACCGTGCTTCTCTCTCTCGGCCCTCGTGTTTTTGATTTCGGCTTGGATTTTCGTGAAACTCAACTTGAGTTTTGAACATCAAAGCTTCCTGCGGTGCATCTTGCACGTGAGTGACCTCATTGCTTTTACCGTGTAATATAATTTACTTTTTTTTATTTTCTCTCTCTAAAGCTTCTCTCTCTAGAAAAAAGTACGAAAAATAAAAAATGACAAATTCACCTAACACAAATTTAAATTTTGAAAATGAAAATGTTAGTGTTACACAAACGTCTGTGGCTCCTGAAACTTTGGTTTATCCTGTCATCTCAGCCCAAAGTTCTAAAAAACAAAAAACTAGGAGAACTTCTGTAGTTTGGACACATTTTAAAATAATAACACAATTAGATGTTAGGGGTGAGGAACATGAAATGGTACAGTACAAATATTGTATGCGACTTTTAACATGCAAGAGTACATGTGGGACTGGGCACCTAAAGAGACATGCTGAAATATGCTCCAAAAAATATGGACCGTTAGATCCTAGGCAAACCCAACTTGGCACTACATTTTTTGAGACTGAATCGAGTTCAGTCTCAAAGTTTACTCCCTTCGTATACTCCAGCGAGTTAGGTAGGGACGGCATGGCCAAAGTCATCACATTGATGGGTCTTCCGATCAGATTTTCGGAAGATCCGAGGGTAGTGCGCATCATGCAGACTTATTTTCAGCCATCCTATCGTAGGATTCCTAGGTCCACATCTAGGAGTGACATACTAAAGATATATAAGTTAGAAAAACAAAAAATAATTAAGGAATTTTTGGCATTTAGTGGAGTGGTCTCCGTGACGTCCGATATATGGACATGTCACGATGATTCTTCTTATGCATGTATCACTAGTCATTATGTCGATTCAAACTGGACAATAAATAAAAAAATATTAGGATTCACAGAGATTCTTCATCCTCATGATGGCCCGGCCATTTTTGAGTGTATGATGAAAATATTTAGGGAATATAAAATTCAAAATAAAATTTTTAGTGTCACTTTCGATAATGCTGCGAATAATGGAGTAGCGATCAATATGTTTGTTAGGAATATTAGAGACGCACCTTTAGGAGAGATATTTCATGTCAGATGCATGTGTCATGTTATTAACCTGATAGTTCAAGCGGGTATGAAGGTGTGTTCCCCCGCGTTGGAAAATATACGCAATGCACTCAAGTATATTCGCACTCCTCGCAGACTACAAGAGTTTGGTAATCTCTGTTTGTCTGCGAATCTTAAGAAGAAGAAATTCCAATCTGATGTGAGACATCGTTGGAATTACACGTACCTGATGTTGGAATCATGTGTTGGATACGAACACGTGATATCCGACTACGTCAATAGTAAGAGTGGCGAACTTATTGTTGACGACACTAACTGGGATTCAGGAATTTCATTTATGAAATTCCTGAAGATATTTTATGACACGACGAACATGTGTTCGTCGGTTTATACGCCCACCACTTGCATTGCACTCCGTTGCATATGCAACATTAGTAGCATGTTTAGGATGTATCGAGCGGACCCGACGCTCAGCCATATGGTTGCAGAGATGGAGACCAAGTACCTGAAGTACTGGTCCACCATTCCATCTCTTTATTGCCTCGCAGCATGCATGGACCCTAGGGCTAAGGTGGAAGGGGTTGAAAACACCCTGACTTTCATTTCCTCGTGCATCAACCTGGAAGAGCCACCTGAAGGGTTCATTTACGAGAAGTTGACAGACCTATATACATACTACGATACTAGGTATGGTGGTGGTGGTGTTGAGACTGTGAGTACGGACTCTGATACCTTGTTCGGAGATGACGCTTATTCCATTAACCTAGCGAGGGGGAAACGTAGGGGTGGACCTTCACATAGGAGCGAGCTGTCTCGGTACTTAGATACCGATTACTGCTCAATCCTATCACCTTCTGACAATAAGAATCTTGATTTATTACAGTGGTGGAAATCATATGAGTCCGCCTATCCCGTGCTATCTAGGATGGCACGGGATCTACTGACTCCTCCGGTGTCGAGCGTAGCATCGAAGTCTGCTTTTTCTGTTGCAGTGAACGTGATTTCGGATAGAAGATCGAGATTACGTCCAGATATGGTTGAGGCTTTGGCATGTTTGAAGGATTGGGAGGAATCGAGATTTAGCATCAGTGATCGTGCTGAAGCTGGGACTATGACAGACACTGCAGTCGCATCCACATCCACAACGATGGCGGAGGAGCTGATTGCCGATGATGATGACCCATATGATACTGATCTTGATGTTGCGGCTGATGATTCTCATTATATGCCGCTTGACGATTGATGCTCATCTGCTCTTTTTTTTCGATATTTTTTTTTTTTATTTATACGTTTTGTTTGTACTTTGTATTATACATTGTGTTGAAGTTGAAACTTATACTTTTTTTTTCGGAGTATTGGTTTCAAAAGCATGAATGGTAATTTTTATTTGCGTAGTTTAAATTTTTTTTAATTAAAATTTTTACTAACTTAATGTATTTATTTATTAATTTAAGATTTAAATATTATTTTAAAATTTATTAACTTTAAATCTTAATATTTAATTAATACATTATAATATTAAAATATGCTAAACTTAATTGAAAAAAAAAATAAATTTTCTAATTTTTTTTTACATACTTACATTTAATTTTAAATGTAATATTTTTTACAAAAAATTTTATTTTTTATTTATTACATAAACTTAAATAAAGATAAACAGAAACTTTATAAAAAAATTTAAAAAAAAAAAATTTTTTTATAATCTGCCAAGTCAAAGTGCCAAGTGCTAAGCACGGGCCGTGCGCCCGTGCCCGTGCTTGGCTGTTGCCTGTTGGCTCCCGGGACCCGGACCCCAGTTGAGCAGTTCCAGGAGACCAGGTCCAAGCCAACCGTGCCCGAGCGGGCCAGGCACGGCATGGCACGGCCTCGCCGTGCCCACGGGCCGTGCCGTGCCCGACTTTAAAATACCGTGCCGTGCCCGGCACGGCACGTTAGCACGGCGGGGCACGTGAAAAACGGGCCGTGCCGTGCTGGGCCAGCCCGTTTGACACCTCTAATTACGCATGCCAAACAAGATATGACACAGAGGGGTACCAGTTAGGCCTGTCAAAATCCAACACGACACGAATAACCGACACGATTAACCGCAGATTAAATGGGTTTTGGGTGAGACCTAAACGGGTTCGTATGATAAGCGGGTCAGCCCGTTTAACACGTTTAATAAACATGTCGTGTTCGGGTGAGACATGCTAACCCGTTTATAACTCGTTTAATAAATGGGTCGTGTTTGGGTGAGACATGCTAACCCGTTTATAACTCGTTTAATAAACGGGTCGTGTTCGGGTGAGACATGCTAACCCATTTATAACTCGTTTAATAAAAGGGTCGTGTTCGGGTGAGACATGCTAACCCGTTTATAACTCGTTTAATAAACGGGTCGTGTTCGGGTGAGACATGCTAACCAGTTTATAACTCGTTTAATAAACGAGTCGTGTTCGGGTGAGACGTGCTAACCCGTTTATAACTCGTTTATCCGTTTAAATAAATGGGTAAATGGTTAAACGGGTGGTTCACCGTGTTAAATGGGTCAAACGTGTAATAAACAGGCAAATGGGTCAAATGAGTGATTTATCGTGTTAGCCCGACCTAACCAGACCCGTTAAAATTAGACGTGTTAAACGGGTTATAAACGTGTTACCCGTTTATTAAATGGGTCGTGTTCGTGTTTCGATTTTTTACTCGTTTATTGAACGGATCGTGTACGGGTTAACGTGTTTTTAACCCGTACCCGTTTAACCCATATGACACCCCTAGTACCAGTCAAGGTAGAGACATGGGCACTAGATCTTCCGTACAGTACACACATTATAGAAAGAGTTATGATATAAGGAAGACTACGAATACTATAAATTATTGAGTTAGACATGCCGACTACTAAATCCACATTTCGTGATCCTCACAAAGTTCTCTCATAATCATCATTACCATGGAGGAGGAATGTTCAAGATTCCTTGCTAGCAAAAGATACCATACTATCTATAAAAATAAAAATAAAAATGTTCATCTTATCTTGAAAGTACTACATCTCTCACCACTTGTCTTCTTACTGTGAACTTATGGACTTAAATTTTTTTTTTTAATTTCACCCTCCCCCTAATTCCCTCTTACCAACCCTAGGATAGATGCATACGACAAACTTTCACGCTGGTGAATCATCTCTGTGGGGATAGCGACCAAGCTCATTTAATTTTGGAGTTCTTATAGAATCTAGTGTATTAGTAATGGTTTAAACGCATTTAGTGTGAACTTAGGCACGAGCCGGATTAGGCACGAGCCGTGCCGTGCTGTGCCTGACCCGGCACGGTTGGGCCCGCAGCACGGCACACCGGCACAGGTTTGTCCTGTGCTGGGTGTCCCGTGAGCCCGACCCCACAATGCCCCTCCCGCAATAAAAGACCGCGGGTCGGATCTGATTCGACCCAACCCGCGGCCCCCCGTATCCCGAACCACTCGGACAGGCAAGCCCGAGCGGGCCAGGCAAGGCACGGAACGGCCTGCCGTGCCTGCGGGCCGTGTCGGGCCCGATTATTTTAAACCGTGTCTGGCCCGGCACGACGGCACGCACGTGCCCAAAAAATTCGGGCCTGGCCGGCCCGGCCCGTTTGACATCTCTACTTCAATCCAATATTTTATGAGCAGAGAAAACACAAAAATAGATCTTTTTTTTTCTCCTAATAAAGATACATGATAGAACAACTATCACAACCTACATTCCCAAAGCACATCATCTAGTCGGTATATTTGTGAAAATCTTGAGAAGATCTCAACTTAATTCTCATTTCTCTATCTTAATATTTTAGCTATATACACAACAATTTGAGAGATATGTTGCAGTGTTTATTTCTTATTTATGATTGGAGCACTTAACATATTGATTGTACCAATCATTTCTCATAATTATATAAGTAGGTTAGGAACCTTTGTTTTGATTATTACGAGAGTTTTTTTTATCCCAAGTTTTTATTCTTATTTTTTATTCAAAAAAAAGAGTATAATTGAGCACTTTTAGGAAGAGGCGATCACGTGAAAGAGTAATTCCATATTAGAAAAACCATATACTAACTACAAAAATAGCAACAATACAATTTTATAAATATTATATGAAAAAATCATTACGGTATACATATAAAAGCATAAAATTTTATTGAAAATTAAGAAATGTTGCAAATTATTTAACATGTCATAGATGTGTTATGAAAGAAAAGAATGCACATATGAGTTCGATAAGAAATTAAAAAAAATAAAAATATTTATAGATAAAAAAATTTTAAAATAATGATATCTCCGGATAACAACATTAAACGTGCCAAGAGTGATGTGCATGTCGAGTTGAGTCACAGGAAGCATGTCACGCCATCATGTCAAGTTAGCTAGCACCACAAGCATGGGTGGCAAGCATATCACCCCATCATGCCCCACACCACCTACGATTTAGTGTTGTGTTGGCTTGTGCCTCGATAGAAATTAGATTTACCGCACCGGGCCGGACAACCCAACCCATTGGATGCCTTTAACTATAGACGCGGACATAAAATATTTATAAAATAAATAGGATAATTAGTGAAGCCGAAAAATCTATTAAAACGAGTAATTAAAGTTATTGAAAACATGATGTCACCTACAACCATAACAAAATAAAAAAATAATAAATTATTTTTACATATGATCCAAAAATAATAGTTGAGATTAATTTAAAACAAATAATACTAAATGATGTTGATAATATATATATATTATTTTTATTAAATATTATATATAATTTTTATATATTAATGAAATATAATAAAATAAAGAATATCAAATATAAAAATTAAATATCATTAGTTTTTGAGTTTCTCATTAACACAGATATTCAGAGTTCTAAAATAATAAAATTTTAAAATAGCAAATATATTATATATAATTCTTAGGAGCAAAAGGGAGAGAGACTTTGAGAATAATATGATTTATGGGAGGCATGAGAATAATATGTTTTGTGAGGGTGCGAGACACTTTGGCACGGGCCTACAGGTGTCAACCGGGCTGGGTCGGCCCTGCCCGGCCCGGTTCAGCCGTGCCTGGGCCGGCCCGGCACGGAAAAATTCCATGCCCGGGCCCGTGTCGTGCCCGGGTGAGGCACGTGCCGTGCCCGGCCTGAGCCATGCCGTGCCTGACCCGGCACGGCACCCCGGCACGGGTCAGTCCCGTGCTGGGTTTCCCGTGAGCCCGACCTCCGGAAGCCCCTCCCGCATAAAAAGACTGCGGGTCGGGTCTGATTCAACCCGACCCGCGGTCTTCCCGTATCCTGAACAGCTCGGACAGGCGTGCCCGAGCGGGCCAGGCAAGGCATGGCACGGCCCGCCATGCCTACGGGCCATGCCGGGCTCGGCAATTTTTAAACCGTGCCGGGCCGAGCACGGCACGGTAGCAGGAACGTGCCAAACAAAAAATGGCCGGGCCGTGCCAGGCCAGCCCGTTTGACACCTCTACATGGGCCTGGTGGAGCTTGAGCATTAGGCACGCATAAAGCACACTTTTAATAACTATGATTTACTAGAGACTAAATAATGAGGTAAAAAATTTAGGAAAATATATGATTATAAGTTTTGACCTGTGAGAAAATAGATAACTAGGATTGATACTAAAATAATTGAGGAAGAATAGTGGACCAGTACTTTAAAGAGATTATAGTTTAATAAACTAAATGAGACACTCTCTAAGGCATTATTTGTAATAGACAAGTGTTAAATTCATTAAAAGAAAAACCTTGTAGAATAAATACAAGGCCAGTCCTGCTTTAAGAAAGTGGTGTTAAACGACCAAGAAATAACATATATAAAAAATATGAATAGCAAAGATGAAGAAGACGATAAGAATGTGTGATGGGCTAGAAATGATAAAATTTAAAAAAAAAAAAATTTATTTGAGAGAAAAATTAGAATAACCCTTATAGTTATAGATAATAAAATAAAAAAGAATTATATGAAATAATTTGATCATGTCAAACATAGATCTCCTAATAAATCAACTAATAAGCATGAGACAGTTCAAGTTGATGGGAAAAGAAACTAGAAATATGCCTTGAAAAAATTGAGTAGAAATTTAAATAATAATTTAACAACTAATAATTTAGAAATTGACATGCTTTTAATAGAGTAAAATAGAAAAACATTATTCATAAAGTCATGAAAAATACTAAAATTGAATGGACTAAATGAGGAACTACCTCAGAGATTCTTTTTAATTGACAAGCATTAAATACAATAAAAGAAAAACTCTATAAAATAGGTATAAGGCCAACCATATATTATGAAAATAAATATTAGACGACCAAAAAATAATATATACGAAGAATAAAAATAACAAAAATTTGGATGATAATATGAATGCGCATCACGACTAAAAATGGTAGAATTAAAAATAAAATAATTAAAAAAAATTAGAATAACCCTTATAAAAGATAAAATAAAAAAGAATCAACAGAGATATTTTAGTCATGTTCAACGTGGATCTCTTAGTACACCACCTAAGAAGTGTGAGACCATTCAAATTGAAAAAGAAAAAGAAACCAGATATAATCCTAAAAAAAATTGAATAGAAATGTTAAATAAAAATTTAACTAAAAATTTAAAAATTGACATATCTTTTAATAGAGTAAATTTAAAAAAAAAATTCATACAATCGATCCCAATTAGTTAAAATTAGATTTGGTTGATGATTATAATAATCATTATAGATAATATATTTAAAGTGATGATATCTAATATTCTTTTTAATAATATATGATTTAGTATATGTGTTTAAGACTAATTATTATTATTAAATATAATTATATTTAATAATAATTTATTAAAAAAACATCATGTGAAAAGGTGTGCCCCTTCATGAGCCATAATTCTAAGCTTAATATATGCTTGAAAATCATGGGAAATATATTACATGATTTATAATACATCAAGTCTAGACTTATATAGTAATCATTTGGCTTTTAATAAGATGGGAACGAGCTACATATAATCAATCATATAAATTTTTATTTTCTATTCATTTTCTATTTATTTTATATTTTTTAACAATATATGTTTGTTATCACGTCATTTCTAATTCAATATCAACTCTAACTCGTGTCACTGCATAAATTCACGCACAAAGAACATGCTTATTTCTCAACTAAATTAATTACTATATACAAAATTTATTATTTTATATGTCAATAAATCTAAAAAGAAATAAAATTAAAAATTAAAAAAGATAAAAAATAAATGATTATAAAAAAAATCATAGTTGTGAAGTGTTGAAATACATCAAACCATAGAGCAAATGGAAAAAAAAGTTAAAATATAGCAACAAAATAAATTAGGAATTAATACCACTTCATCCCATAAATACCTAGAAAAAATTTTATGTAGTTGAACTGTCATATTTATTTCAATCAAATATTTATTCATCCGTTCACTATTATATTCAAGATCAGTGTATCAATACAAGATGTATGATAAATCATCTAATACTCTTCAAAAATATATATATCTAATATAATTATAAATAAAAATAATAAAATATTTCTAATTATCATAAATAATAATTCTATAAGATCTCCAGACAAATGAATAAAATAAATAAAATGAGTCACTGCTAATACCCTCTTGACATACCATATAAAAAATTCTAATATATTTTCTTAACTAGCATACATCATAACAAATAAAAATTATGCCAATTATATTTGATTATATAATTTTCAGCATATCCAATAATAGATGTCCAAGTTGAAAGAGTGCCACAAGTAGATAAATAGCAACCAAGCACCTAAAGGGACTTCTAAGAGTCTAGCATGGAGTGCAGAGGAAAGAGTAGTAGGTATAAAAGTACCTATATTAGAGCTAATAGCTCCCAAGAAAATAAGTATGAAATAATCTTCTTGAATAAATATAATGAGACTAATATGTATCCACGTAGAAAATTCAGCATGAGTAGATCTAGTAGTTTGTTACATAACCTCAGGATCATAAAATTTCATTCAAAATTAGGAACACAGAATCCAAAATCATCATCAATTTTTTGTTCTCTAGAAGCACGTCTCACAACTCTCTCATTTCCACCCTACGAAGAAGAGATTGAAGTAATTTGACTAACTATTGAAACCCTGCTAGATCTAACTATCAATGGAAATGTATGAATCATCCTCTCATAATTTTTCAAGAAAAATTAATAGTATCTTCTCATTAAAGATCAATATCCTCATAATAATATAACACCCTCCCCCAACGAAGATAAGTATAGGGTACTACAAATTTAATCTCTCAGTCTCCTAAGCACGATCAACTTTATCAATACAAGTATTATCTTATCAATCTCATCTCATATAGTCATGTCCAAATTATATTATGAGTACACTCCTCCTAATTAGCCTGTATGTATACTAATAGCTAATAAATAATAGGGAGAATTATGTCTTGGGGTCTTGGGAACCCAAATAATTAACCTTAAGGCCTCATAAGACCTATATTTGACCTCAAAAGTATGAAACAAACAAAAATTAATGTTAAGGATATAATATTTTTGTAATACCTCATTTATCCCTGATGATGTGGAAAATAATAAATGTTACATTTATTAAGAAAGAGAGAAAAGTCTTCCATCTTCTCTCTTAGAACAGCCGCTTATAATATTTTTCGTGTCTGTTGAGTCGCTTAGAACAGCCGCAACACGTGAGATGTCTCCCGTCGGCTGAAACTGCAAGTCCCCAAACCCAAGCAAAACCATTTTTGATTTTAATTTCCCTTGTTTATTAGGAGAAGAAAAATTGTGGCAGCCAAAATTAGCACATGTGGATGGTGTGTACGTGTTCGTCCGAGAGATGATGATGCGTTAAAATGTTAATATCATTAAGGGCATTTTTGTCCTGGAAATGTTTATATCCTTAAAGTCAAATATAAGTGTTATGAGGCCTTAAGGTTAATTATTTGGGTTCCCAAGACCCTAAGGCATAATTCACCCTAAATAATATTGCAGGAGTAAAAAATCACATAATAATACATCTAGAATGATTAATCTCATACATTCTTGCATGCCTGACAATAATCAAATATATTATCAATCATCAAGTGTGTGTGTGTGAGTGTGTGTGAGAAAGAGAGAGAGAGAGAGCGAGAGAGAGAGAAAGACAGCGAGAGAGAGAGAGAGCGTGCGAGAGAGAGAGAGAGCGTGCGAGAGAGAGAGAGAGAGAGCGAGAGAGAGAGCGAGCGAGAGAGAGAGAGAGAGAGAGAGAGAGACAGAGATATTTATACTAGGATTGGGATAGCGATAACAAGAAATGGCAGGCAATCCAATAAAGAAAGGCACAAGATTTCAAAAAAAATAAAAATCACCACATAGGGAACTAGCAAAGAGAAGTCAAGAAAAGAACATCCAAGCATTATATATGCTTTGAAAAAAAAAACATCTGAGAAAAAATAAGCATACCGGTGGTCATCCATTGCAGCGGCTCGACAAAAATAGATGAGCATGCAACTTCATTGTATTTGATAATGGAGTCGCCACTTCTCCACTTATGCAATGAAAAGCACGCCTCACCCGCGCCCACCGCGTGATCCAAAACGTTTTCCTTCATGGCCACAACCCTCCCGCACCTCCTGCAGCGGTAAGCCCCAGCAGACTTGTTTCTTCTATCTGGAGACTCTTGTGAATAAGCACCAATGTGCTTATCAGGATCAGCCCCAAACTTGGAAACATCAACCTGATCTCCCTGGTTATAGGAATCACCTGTGAGAGAAGAAAGAGTGAGCAGGGCTCCATGAAAAAACACAGCGATCGACATATTTCCTTGCATTGTGGAGCTGTGAACAAACTTACAGAAATAAGGACCTGACAGGGAAGTATGACCTTCATTTTAACACAAAATTAGAGGGTGGGAGTGAAATAAAGAGGATATATATGTGGAGGGGAAGTGGGTATCAGAGTGATTCACACATACCCAATACTTTTAGGGCACACCTAAATGCCTAATGAGCTTTAATACGATAAAAATACATACCCAATACTTTCATACGAAAGTGCTTGTACAAGGGACTTGAATGATCGACATTGAAGGCCATGCCCTCAAACAATTTCAGCTGGAATGAGACAGCAGAAACAAAGAGTTGAACAAACTTGGAGAAGAAGAAGAAGAAGAAGAAGATTTTTACTTTTAGGGCATCCCATGCATCACCTGCTCTAGAAACCCATCATTAGGGCAAACGTCCTTATCACTTTGCTTCAAGGATTTAAGTGCATCTGCAAGGAAGCATGGACAAAAAAAAAAAAAAAAAGCATAGGACCACAACAACATAAAGCAGATTAACTACCCATGACCGGCAGAGTTTTTTCCTCTCCATATCAATAATTCCGTTTCCATGTAGGTTACAATCATAGGGAACTTATTTTCTCAAACCTTCTAGAGAGAGATGCTCAGTTTTCATCAAATATGCTGTAATGACAGCTGCACTGCAAAAACAGCAGAGATCTATAATAGATACTGACCATAGAAGAGGTGAACTAGTAAAGCTAAAGCATGGGTATATATAGAGAGTTTTGGGTAAATATGAACGGGGCCAAAACACCTCCTTTTTCTTATGGGTAATGATTAATAAAAGAGAAGGTGATAAACTAGCATAATAAAAAGAAACTCTAACATGATCGTTCGTGTGGAAAATTCATCAACCAGATTTTATCTAAATTATTTGGAGCAGGTCGTGCTGATCTTGTTTTTCCTATCAATTCTATTAAAAATCATGTCTGCTCTCAATTCTTTAGTTGTTCAATTATTATTAATATTTTTTACTCGATTCCTTCTGGACCTACCTCCAGTACACTATGGGGTCTGCATTGGACATGACCAAATCAGCTCAGATAATTCTCTCTTATCTTATTATTTATATAAGTTATTTTAATAATTTTTTTAATAATTCATTTTAATTTTGTCATTCCTTATGTTATCACACGCCTATCTTATCTTCCTTATCTCTGTTATACTCATTTTTTGAATATTTACTTCTTGGTCTATTAATATTCACTTTCACCCTTCTCATAAGGGAGCTGGCTGGTGAAGACTCTCAGGCAATGACCGGGAGGTCACGAGTTCAAGTCTCACCAGGGGGGGTACTGGGGAATTCTTACCTGCTCGGTTCTCCGGGGGCCCAAGGGGATGTAGGGGCCCACGTAAGTGGGCTCTGAACCTCTTGGTTATCCCAAAAAAAAAAAAAAAATATTCACTTTCATACAATATGACTGATAGTATAGCTATTCTAGAAAATTGTCCTTTAAAATTTATTTGGCACTCGTCTATCACAAAAAAACTCACAACACAACTCTCTATTTGTTCTATCCAACTTTAATCTTATGTGATATATCTTCATCATTTCTCGCCTTTATATAATATAGAGCTAAATACTTATAATTAATGATATTCATCCTTCAAGCCTCTGGTTTTCTACATATTTCTTTTTTTTCAATCTTATTTACCAAAATATATTATCTAGCAAATAAATTACACTATAATACAAGGACTGAGTGATGATCCTTGGGGCAGTCACGCAGTTATTGAAAACTCATGAGTGATGTCTTGAACTAATTGATAAATATCATCCTCTCACACATGTTCTTGATTAGTTGAATATCCACACTTAATGCTGCTTTCTTACATAGTAAACTTGATGCTCTAAACATCAAATTAAGTCTCTTAAAAATTATATCATAATCTTTCTCCAATTCAATAAATATCGTGAATAAGGTTTTCTTATTGTCTTTATACTTCTCGATTGATTATTCAGGTAGATAGTCTTCATAGTAAACTTACTTGAGAAAAATCCAAATTAATTCTTTTAAATTCATATTTCTCTTCTTAATTTGAAATAAATATATATATATATATATATATATGTTTTTTATTAGAGTCATGTTGAATTTTAGAATATATCAATTTTATCTTTTTTAATCAAAACTCATTTTTAGCAAGCTTGAGACGAGTGAGCATTCAAAAGATACATATGAAATCGTTACTTGTTCTTACTCTTCAATAGTGACACTTAGATCACCAACTAGGAGAGAGAGTCACCCTCAACAATATTTTGAACTTAATAGTTCGCATTATGAAGATACTCAAAGAGTCATCATATTCACTAACAAATATAGATCAAGTTAATTCTGGAGAAAACAAAATTTTCTAGAATAGAAAATTTTCCACAAGTTTAGATAACATGGTAATTAATGAATCTACTTCAATTGAGACTTGTGATAAATCAGAAACTGAAAAATTTGACCACTCAAAACATAGATTCTCATTCTATACTTGAAAAATAATATACACAGTATATTCATATTTGAGATGAATCTACTGATAAACCAAATAATCCTAAAACTAGTTCATTTAATCTTGACCTTTTAATTATCCTCCAAAAAAGACAAGTAAATTCTACTCAATAAAATGATACACAAAGCCATTATATCTCCCAAATACGAGACAAAATGATATCTAAAACCTTGAGATATAAATTTTTTGCATATTTCAATACCTACAAAGAATATATATATATTTTACTAGAATTATATAATTTCAATAAATATTAATATTATCTTTTTGAATCAAAACTCATTTTTTAGCAAGCTTAAGAAGAATGAGTGTTCAAATGATACATATGGATGCATTACTTTTCTTACTCTTTAGTAGCCACACTTGAATCTCTAACTATGAGCAAGAGTCTCACCCTCAACAATGTTTGAACTTATCAATTCATATTATGATGATACTCATATAGAACATTAATATTCACTAACAAATACAAATCAACTTATTCTAGAGAAAGCAAAATTTCACAAAAGAAAAAATTTCTCTCAAACCCAGATGATATAGTAATTCATGGGTCAACTTCAGTTCAAGTTCATGATAAACTAATGAGTGAGAAACTTGACCATCTAGAACATAGACTATATACTAGAAGATTGATACATATACACTTGAGATTGATACATATACAACTTCAGTTTAGGTTCTACTCAAAATGATACGCAAAACTATGAACTCTCCCAAATACGAGACAAAATGACATCTAACACCTTGAGATATAAATTTCTAACATATTTCAGGACCTAAAAAAAAACATATGTATTTTTTACTAAAATTTTATAATTTTAGTATAAATAATAATATTATCTTTTTGAATCAAAAGTCATTTTTAGCGAGCTTAAAAAGAATGAGTGTTCAAATGATATATATGGATGCATTACTTTTCTTACTCTTCAGTAGCCACACTTGAATCTATAACTAGGAGCATGAGTCACCCTCAACAAAGTTTGAATTTATCAGTTCGCATTAATATGATACTCATATAGAGCATTAATATTCACTAGCAAATACAAATCAACTTATTCTGAAGAATGCAAAATTTTACAAGAGAACAAATATCTCTCAAACCCAAGTGACATGGTAATTCATGAGTTAACTTCACTTTAGGTTCATGATAAACCAATGAGTGAGAGACTTGACCATCTAGAACATAAACTATATACAACGAGATTGATACATATACAACTTGCTCATATTTGAAATGAATCTACTGAGAAGCCAAATGATTTTGAGCTAATCTCTATGATCTTAATCTTTTGATCACTTTTCAAAATGAATAAATGAGTTTTATTCAACACTCAATTTTTCCAGGTTTTTCATACTTGAACTTTTTTTTATTAATTTTTCTTTGATTGAACTAAAATATTCAAATCTTTTTCTACACATAAAACTTAGAAAATAGTACAATGATCTATGAGAATGTTCATTGATTGAAGGTGAATATTCAATGTACAGATATGTTCAGATGAGAAGTTAAGCTGACTTAAAGTAAGACTTATAGTGAAAAGATTCACTCAGACATTTGGAGTGAATTATTATAATACTATCACTCAGATATTTGATATAGATTTATATTTCACTGAGATATTATATAGTTAGAGAATACATTAACTAGAAATAAATAATATATGTTTTCATGATAATATTATATATATGTATATAAATAGTAGTCACCTTAATTTAGAGCAGCGCGGTCAAACATAATTTACAAATTAAAAAAATCTTGTAAAATTTAAAATAATCACTAAGAGCTTGACTTATAAGATTTTTACAGATAATTACTTTGTTTCGTTAACACAAAACTTCTAACTAATACCTAGGTGATCAATATGGTACTGACATAATTCCACCTATTCCATATTTGTGAGACAAGCTGGAGACATCCTAACTAGTTGAGAAAATGTATGTTGAATTAAGGAAATCAATATCTTAGTATTGCATATTTGCCTTTTGATCTTTTTTAACTTTTTTGTTGATAATTTTGCTCATGGTTTTGATGAGTGTTGACACACACCTCTAGTAATAATATCTAGCATATACAATAATGTGATTACAAAGATGACAAATTAATGGAGATATAAACATGCTCTTTTCTTTATTAGTCTAATTTAGATTGGTGACTAATAATTTTATTGATGTATATTAATGATATTTTCATCATAAATGATGAGCAATTGAAATATCTCCTAAATAAAATAATTTTTATAGACCAATTTTTAGCCAAAAAATTTTGATCATCTTAAATATTTTCTCGATATTAAGATAATATATTCATAAGATACTGTTATTATTTCACAGAGAAATATATTTGACTTCTATTTGAATTTCAGCTTATCAATGAGAAAAGTTAATTATGGACATTATTTTTTGAAATCTCATATCTCCTAGACTTAAAATTTCTTTCAAAAATTATAGATATGAATTAATATAAATATATCCAATTAAAGTTGGACCATAACAATCACAGAGAACAAATTTACTAATGAGTTTTATAAGTTTTTATGAGACTATAATCTATTAGAATAGTAGGAGGCATACTATGATTTTTCAATCAAATGCAAAGACAAAGTATGAGGTTATTACTTATTATCATAATTATTAAATCAAGATTCGAATCAAGAATTAGAATTCTTGATTAGTGAATCGAGAATTAAATTTTTTGTGACTTTTTTCTACGTTAATTAATTTGTATTTCATACAGTTAACAATTTTTTTTTGGTATTTTAGTATTTATTTTTGTAATTTTTTTTGGTATTTTATTTTTTTTTCACGTTAAATTTATGATACCAAATATTGAAGTTATTTTTTTTCAAGTTAATCAATTCCTACAGTTGGATATTTTTTAAAAATATTTTAGTTTTTTATTTTTTTGATTTTTTGAGGATCTTGGTTTTTTGAGAATCGGTATTAAATGAATTCACGTGAATCAATTCGCGATTCAGCGATCTAGTCTTCAATTCATGCATATTTTTGATTTTTTTAAAGAGTCGGATCGTTATCCCTAAATCATGACTCGGATCGTGAATCATATAATTTTGATAACAGTGCCCATTACCTACAATTTTATGAGAATCAAACACTTATTAGAGAAGATTAATTTTACATAGTAGACATCATTAATATTTTTTGTGATTATTAGACAAAACAACATATTGGTGGTAAATCAATTTTCAATAAGCAAACAAAACAACATATTGGTGGTAAATCAATTTTAAATAAGCAGACAAAATACATTGAAAAAAACTTATTTTATTCAAGAAAAGAATTATGACTATTCAATTATTTCCTATGTGCCCACGAGTAGCCAAATTGCAAATATATTTACGAAGATTCTCAAATGACCCTAAATTTTCTTTCTTACTATTAATCTTGATGTATGGAACATATATGTACCAGCTTAAAAAATATTATAAATTAGATTATATTATTTAATTTCGAGAGTTCAAATTACTTGATTTTATGCTATGTTGTGCGTACTATATAATTGTGCACCATTGTGTAGGATAGTATTTCTCTTTTCATCTTTCAACTATAAATAATGTTTATATCACAAAAAGAAAATGAAAAAAATTAAGTTATTTCTAAATTCAACAAATACAATATTTACACTTGTATTAGAGATATTATGACTGATAATATTTTAACTTGATAATTGAGAACATTTAAAAGCTATATAATATCAAGCAGAAATTAAAGTAAATCAATTCACTTATTGTGCACTTGTGTGTCTAATCATTCATAATTTTTCAGCATAATGACATAAGTTATAAGAGAGAAACAATTAAGTCAAGGCAAAGACCCAATTTAGCATTGTTTTTATTATATTGTAACATTTACAATAAACAAAAATCACTTGGGGCAAATGTTGACTTACACATAAATTCATAAAATAGTTTAATTGCACAATAGCAGAAAAGAAAAAAATATAATCAATATAGAGGTGGCAAGTGGGCCGGGCAGCCCGGGCAAGACAAGAGGCATGGCTGGTGATGTGCTGGGCCAGAGGGATGTCGTGCCTCGTGTATGGCCAGGCACGACTCTGGTGCATGGCCCATTAGCATGGTTCACAGGCATGATTAATGTGATCCAGGACCACGTACGGAAAAGCAAGCACGGTCCAGTTGGCACATGACCGCCATGCCCAGTCCATTTTAAAAAATATATATATACAATTTTTTTTAAAACCCCCGCCTCGAATGACCAAGCTGGCAACCTCCAAGCACGACCCAGCCCAATTCTACTCAGACTGGGGCCGGCCGAGCCGGCCGGGCCGGCATGAATCAAGTCAAGTCGTGCCATACTGGACACGGCATGACTGCCTTAGCAAGCCGTTCCCAACACTACACGGTGGCCCAACTAAGCCACCAAAAAATGGGTCTTGCTAGAATGACACTACCTATTTGACACATCTAAGTCAATATTATTTTGAATTTTAATGTATTTATTCTAGAACATTAACAACTTTTGTTTAAAGGAATTTGTCATCTTATTTTAAAACACCATTGATAAAAAAAATTAATACCATATATCTTTGAAAACATGAACAAAGTTAAAGAAACCAAAAAATTTTACAAAAAACTCTAAAAATAAAATATAATGCAAAGTTTATTATTAATTTTTATAAATATATTATAATGAAAACAAAAAATAATAATAATGACATAATTATCTTTAAAACAACCTTTTCAAACAAAAAAAATCAAATTATTATCTTAGCTAGTTAATTTTGTTTAATATTATAAATATATTAATAAAAAGTACTTACATATTTTTAGATAATTATTAAATTATTATCATTCAATTGGATAGTAAATTGAATATGAAGTTTCATCTCTAACTTTACCAAATTTTGTAGTTGAGATCTTAAACCTCATATGCACAACATCAATTATGATTGAAATTAGAGCATGTTTAAAAAGATAATTGATAAAAAGATTTATAATACTTAGGTATTGATGTAACTAAAATATTAATTCTAAATTTATAAATATTTACAAATTAATAACAAAAAAAGAGTGAACATCAATACTTAATTAGTTTGTGTGTATATTAAGTACAATCAAGCATTAAGAAAAAAATAAAACAAACAAAATACAATTAACTTATTTTGTTTGAATGACATAAATAAATAACTAAGAAGAATAAATAAAATATATATATTTTTCATGATAGTTGTAATAATAATACGTTGATATAAAATAGTTGTAATGAAACCCATTATAATTCTTGTGATGTTCACAGAGAGGGAGAGAAGAAGAAGAGAGATGAGAAAAAAAAATAAAAATAAAAACAAATTTTCAATAATTTCAAAAAATCAAAAAAAGCAAACATATATATATTGTTAGAAAAACTTAGATGTCACGTACTTTCATACAATATAACACAAAATATATATATATAAATAGAAAAAAATAAATATATAAATTATATTAAATCTCAATACTCCCTTTCAAGATGATACGGACATATCACAAATATTCAACTTGGATAAGAGAAAATATATATGATTATTTGACAATCTTCATGAATATGTTTATAATTTACTGTGTGATAGACATATAGGCAATGACTATACACTATCTTTGAATATCTCCCATATGAAATTAGATGTTGCAAGTGAGTTGGGCAGCACGGGAATGGCATGAGGCACGCCCCCCTCTGAGAAGTATCTTCCCCAGCGGAGCACATTCCAGATTCATATCTAGACCCAGGTCATGCCGGCCCGAGGCACGACTCATGCTGTGTTGAGATAGGGGGTGCCGGACCTCATGTTAGGCTAGGCACGACCCGAGTGCCTGGCTCATAGGCATAATCCAATGGCACAGATCCGATGACCTAGGACCTCGAACCGGGTATCAGGCACGGTCCAATTGGACTGTGCCCACCCTACCCAATCATTTTTAATAAAAAAAATATTAAAAAAAAACTTGCCCCACCTAGTACACATAGCATGTTTTTTTAATTTTTCTGCCACGTGGTTGACTAAGGGCATATGCATGACAAAACCCATGCACATGTGGATATATCACAAACACTATTTGATAAGAGAAATTTTATGTAATTAATTGAGAGCCCTCGTGAATATGTTTATAATTTACTATGTGATAGACATGTAGATAATGACTATACACTATCATTGAACATCTCTCATATGAAATTAGATGTCACAAGGGGGCTGGGCAGCTCGGGCATAACATGAGGCATTGCCTGATTGAGTCATGTCTGTCCCAGCACAGCACAATCCAAATTCGTATATGGACCCAGGTCAAGCTGGCCCGAGGCACGTCTCATGTCGTGCTGAGCCAGGAGGTGCCAAACCTCGTGTCAGGCCAGGCACGACCCGGATGCCTGGCCCAAAGGCATGATCCAGCAGCACAGATCCCGTGACCTGGGACATCAAACTAAGTATCAGGTGGGGTTCAATTGGACCATGGTCGCCTTGTCCAGTCATTTTAAATAAAAAAAATATTTAAAAAAAAAAAACATGCCCCACCTAGCAGACGTGATGGGTTTTTTTAATTAGCCTGCCACATGGTTGGTTAAACATGTCTGCATAACACGACCCATGCACATGTGGACATATCACAAACACTGTGGGATAAGAGAAAATATATGTAATTATTTGAGAGTCTTTGTGAATATATTTATAATTTACTATGTGATAGACATGTAGACAATGACTATACATTATCTTTGAACATCTCTCATATGAAATTAGATGTTGTAAGTGGGCTGGGCAGCCCGAGAATGGCATGAGGCACAGCCCTACTGAGAGGTGTCTGCCCAGCAGAGCACATTCAAGATTCATATCTGGAACCAGGTCGTGCCGGCCTGAGGCACGACTCATGTCGTGCAAAGATAGGGGGTGCCGAACCTCATGTAAGGCTAGGCATGACCCAGGTACTTGGCCCATAAGCATGATCCAGCAGCATAGATCCATGACCTGGGACATCGAATTGGGAATTAGGCAGGGTCCAATTGAACCATGCCCACCTTGCCCAGTCATTTTAAATAAAAAAATATTAAAAATAGCATGCCCCACCTGGTAGACGTGACGGGTTTTTTTAATTTTCCTGCCACGTGGTTGGCTGAGCATGTCTGCATAACACGACCCATGCACATGTGGAGATGTCACAAACACTGTGTGATAAGAGAAGATATATGTGATTATTTGAGAGTGTTTGTGAATATGTTTATAATTTACTATATGATAGACATGTAGACAATGATTATACACTATCTTTGAATATGTCTCATATGAAATTAGATGTCACAAGTGGGCTGTGCGGCCCAAGAATGGAATGAGACACGGCCTGATTGAGTCATGTCTGACCCAAGGCACAATCCAGATTCATATCTGGACCTGGGTCGTGACGGCCCAAGGCACAGCTCATGTAGAGCTGAGCCAAGGAGTATCGGACCTCATGTCAGGCCAAGCACGACCCGGGTGTTTGGCCCATAGGAATGATCCAGTAGTAAAGATACTATGACCTCGAACCTCGAACCGAGTATCAGGCGTGCCCTGCACAATCATTATAAATAAAAAAATATTAAAAAAAACTTGCCCCACATGGTTCAAGTGGCAGGTTTTTTTAATTTGCCCTCCACGTGGTTGGCTGGGCACATCTGCATGACATGACCCATGCACATGTGGACATATCACAAACACTATGTGATAAGATAAAATATATGTTATTATTTGAGAGTCTTCATGAATATGTTTATAATTTACTGTGTGATAGACATGTATAACTTGGGACCTCGGATCGGGTATCAAGCACAATCCAATCGGAGCGTGCCTGCCCTGCCCGGTCATTTTAAATAAAAAAATATTAAAAAAATATGCACCACCTTGTACACATGGTGGGTTTTTTTAATTTGCCCGCCAAGCGGTTGGCTAAGCACGTCTGCATGATACGACCCTAGCAGATAATCGAAGTTTGATAATCTTTATTTATCTACAAGTAATAAAAAAAATTCTAAATAGAAATGAGATACATTTGAAATTACATTTACTTAATATGAGAGTCGTGTATTAAATACGAAGACGTGCCCGACTATGTCAATAGTAAGAATGATGAACTTATTATTGACGAGAAAGACTAAAATACAAATAATTTATTTATGATATGAAGATTTTATATAACACGACAAACAAGTATTCGTCTATTTATACTCCAACCACTTGCATTGCACTCGGGTATATATGCAATATTAGTGACATGTTTAGGAAGTTTAGAGATAATCATACATTTAGTGACATAATTGTTAAGATAAAAACTAAGTACTTAAAGTAATAGTCCATCATTTTATTTCTTTATTATTTGGCTGCCTGTAGGATCCTAAGGTTAAGGTGGAAGGATAGAGAATATTTTGATATGCATATCCATATGAATAAACCAGGAACCCCAGCATAAAGAGTTCATTCACAAAAAGTTGACTGAGTTATTTACATACTACAACTCTAGGTATAAAAGTAGTTATAATCAAACTCCGAGTACAAACATGAAAAATATATTTGGAGATAATAACTTCTTCATTTAGTTAGCAAAGAGAAAATAATTGGTGGACCATCAAATAAGAGCAAGCTGTCTCAATACTTAGATACTGATTACTGCTCAATCCTATCACATAATAATAATAAGAACCTTAATATTTTATAATGATAAAAATTATATAAGTCCACATATGCCGTGCTATCTAAAATAACACAAGATCTACTGACTTCTCTAGTGTCATGCATAATATTAGAGTCTACTTGTTCTGTTACTGTCAATATTATTTTGGATAACAGATTAAATTTATGACCAGATATTATTAAGATACTAGTATGCATAAAGAATCAAGAGGATTTAAAGTTTAATATTTAAGATCGGGCTAGAATAAAAGTGAAAGAGTTGTTGGTAGATAAAAACTCATGAAACTTTGAAAAAGTTGAGCCAACCACTAGTAATACCATCAGACACTTACGTGATGATGATTAATTATATACTTACACCGATTGACATTGAGATTGAGCTTTATTATGATTAATGATTATTATTATGTGTACTTAAGTATTTGTGTTATTTTATTTTTAGTTAGATTGATCAATTGGATAATTGATTTTTTTTTTGTTATTTTGTTTTAATAAAAATTGTGCTAATAATTTTATTATATTATGATTTGTAATTTTTGTGAAATGTGAAATAATGTAGTAATGATAATTCTAACTCATAAATCATAATCATCAATGGATAACTTATAATTTTTAATTTATAAATTGAAATTATAAACCACCAAACTGATGACCAATCGACAATCAATTAGGCTGGTAAAACCAGTGCAGTGGGCTACATACAGCCTCCGCGGATGACGCAGCATGGCCCAGCACGACCCAACCCAAATCTGCCCAAAACCAGGCCATTCGTGCCGTGTCAGGCCAGCATCAATCAAGTCGTGTTGAGCTTGCCGTACCAGGTCGTGCGGTTATGAAATGAAAATCAATTTTAATATATCACATTCAATCTTAAAATATTGGATTGATAATAATGTATTAACTATTATTATAACAAAATATCATCGGCCTATAAATTGATAAATTAACTCCTTCAAAAAGAGGCTGACCTATTTGAACTCACAAGTAATCGATGTTATAGTTATATACATTGTCTTTACACTAAATCTAGAATAATAACATATCTCTTACTTTTCTAAGAGATAAAATTATCTTTAATAAAAATATAAAATCTTACAACAGATCTCATCTTTCTAATCGCTATAGCCCAACCAATTTGGAATTTTTGTATGCTTTTATATGTTATGTCCTTGATCTATGAGTGAAATCTCACATATTAGAACTCTTTTAACATATCTAAAAATCCTATTAACCATGTTCATATAAATATGTTATACTTAGATCAAGTGGTAATTCTTTTGGTGTGCATCATATAAAACCAAGTTTTTCATCTGAAACTCAGTCTATATAAATAATTTAAATTTATATATATTTAACTAATCATCTCCTATAATCAAAATAACTCAACATACACAAAAATATCATATATTATTCTCATGATTAGCATCGATAAAAATGCTAATAATCCAACACCAACTCTTAAGATCAAATTTTATGAGCACTTAGTCAAATCTACTAAACTACGATAAATGAGATTACATTAAGTCATAATTAATCTTTTATAGCCTACACAACATACTTGTGACTTGCATAAAAAAATATCTTGACTCGCATCAATGAAGAACATGATCATCGTGCAAATTTCTCAATATACACATCATATTTTTGGTAACCTACACATTATTCCTCAAATATTACTTTAATATCATATAAATCTAGCATAATTATTAATAAATATAATAAAATATCTCAAATAATCATGTATGATAATCTTATAGAATACTCAAACATCTGATTGAACCAGATTGTATAAATCTTTCCTTATACCTTCTTGATGAGTCGTATAAAAATCTCTAGTATGACTGACATGTCTCACTACCAAGAAAATTATCTCATTGATGTTTGCCTACAGTATCTTTTGTTTATCGAATGAATATTATACAAATCATTAATGTACAATCATTGAATCAATGATAGTCAAATACCGATAAGAACACTTATGATTAAAAAAATAGATACTTTCCACCTGACTCAATCATCAAAAAAATTATTTGTCATGTCTGTTGATCCTGCATAGAGATACCAAAAGAAGAAAAAATATCACGTCAATTATTTAATAAAATAATAAACTAAGAATAAATTATGATACAGTTCTAATATACAAAATATATATGCCAGAAAAAAAAGAATAGTCATTAACATTATCAATCTGATTTTATAGTATATTGCTCTCTTAATACATACAAGTAAATAATACTTCGAATCTAATCACTTCAACTTTTCACTAAAGTCTAATCTATCAACACAAATATGATTCCATCAATATTCTCTCATAATTGTGTAATTGTGTCTAAGTCACAAAATGAGTTGTCTCATTCTGACCAGTCAGTAGTATACTTACAACGAAGTAATATTGTCATACAAACAAAATTATATCAATGAATACATCAATAGTTAAGTCTGAAATTTTTTTGCAAGTGTTGCAAGAACCAAATATATTGGATACACTTGAGTCAGTTAATTATCAGAGATATACTAGTAACTAGGAATCAATCATCATCCACTCATGAATTTCAACCTTAAGTAAAGGTGTCAGATGAATCATATCGTGCCTTATCTCAAGTATCTTTGACCCACAAACTAAATTATTACTGATATAACTCAAAGTAAATATGTTTTTGTCTTCAATTTTTACTTGATTATTCACTATGATTATACTAATTTTAGTCATTACCACGATGTACAAACACACAACAATAAAAACATAATTTCATAAAACATATTGTTGTATATATAATTTGTTTTTTTAATAATCTATTTGTATAACCAAATATTTTTTCTATTTTAATATTTTCATATAAGTGCAGTAAAGAAAATATTAATAGGCTGTGGATGCAGCAGTAGCACAATAACGGAAATCCCGCTCCAGTTAAATGAACCGAGAGAATTTTTTTATAAAATGTTTTGTAATTTTAATTTCGGGTTACTATTTTTGGACCTGGGAAACTATTCATCATCTCTCTCTCTTCTCTCTGCGTGATTTATCACAACTACTCTGTGCACTACATACTATAAAACTGTTTTGGTTGGTTTAATCTATAACATATTGAGCATTTTCTAGTGGATGTAGCTAGTCATACTAAGCGACTAGCGAACCACGTTATTTTCAGTATTTATTTCTCATTTTTTAATTCTGTCGTGAATGATTGCAGGATTAGATATATATATATATATTACTTGTTTTCTGTTGTTTTTGTTGTTTCAGTTGTTTATGTATCTTAATCTCACTACCGTGGAAGCGTAATTGTCCAACACATATAATAAAACATAATCACATAATATACCATGACACACCAAAAAAAACACCATAGCAACACCACAACCATGATCAGGCCCCATCGCTGGCACCACCAAAAATCAGCAAAATCACCAAAAATACTAAAAATTTATGTTAAAATGCTCAAAACACTACAATTTAACTTTCTTCAACACGAAAATAACTCATAATAGTGTTACCAAATTTTTCTAGAGTCGGCATCATTGGTAATAACACCAACCACCGGCAAAACTCTCATCATCACTTGCATACCATGCATCACCACCCTTGATTTGCCTCCAATATTGCTCTGATACCATGTTATGGTAAAACTATTCGAGTTTCAAAGATGTTATGGTAGAGCATGGAATGATAAAGAGGAAAAGTTGCCTCCAATATTACTCTGATACCGCGTTATGATAAAACTATTCGAGTTTTAGTGATGTTTGAGAAGAGAGCGAGCAGAATGATAGAGAGGAGAAGAAAAAAGAAGAAATAAAAACTATTTTTCATTAATTTCTAAATTTTGAAAAAGTATATATATATATATACATTTGGGATAGCTCACATATAAGGTGCTATCATACAGTATAACAAGAAAAAAATAAACACAAAAAATAAATCTACAAAATATATTAATCTTCAATAAAAATAATGCTAATAAAATAATTGAAGCTAATAAATCTCAATTTGACACTAGAATTAGGGTAAGCTCGAATATTATATATATGCTACCAACAAAAAAAAATTAAACTTCATGGTAATATCTTATATTATATTGATAGCTAAAATATGAAAATATAATTAATTCATCATAAAAAATAAAAATGCAAAAAACTAATATAAATAAAAAAATTTTTTTGACATAATATCAATGATTTTGAAGATTTAAATGAATGATAAATTTTATTCATTGTTGGTTACTATCATTGCTTATGAGTAATCATTTTTCATTATCCAATTAATAATTTTATTTATTTATTTTTATATTATTAAAATAATAAATGAAAATTTTTTATATGATACTATTTTATGTTAAATTTATAGACATTTAAAATCATATTTCCCACTCCCATCCTCAAAAAAAATTTATATTGAAGATTAAAAATCATATTTTATATGATACTATTTTTCATAAAATCATATTTTTTTATTTATTTAAAATCATATTAAATTTATAAATGAAAAATTTATAGATATTATTAAATTTTTTATATGATCCTCAAAAAACGGCTCCACGACACAAATTATAGTACAAATCGCACATTCAAATGTCGATTACAAACACCCAAACCCAACAAACAATTCAAACAAAAAAAAAAAACAATACCTTCTTGAAACGCCAGCGAAGCAATGAACCAGCACTGGGCCAACCGCCCTGCTCTGATCAATGAATTCTAAGCACACGCACAGGTAGTCCAACAAATTCTGGTTCTCCATGTCCTTGATCGGAACGGCCATCCTAACTACTCTCGAACCCTCCCCTACATACTCCAGCGAATACAAAAGCGTGTTCTTCGCCAAACAACTCCTGGAGGCATCCCAAGAAACTAGATCGTCGGAGTCGGCGAAATACTTCTTTTTCATGACCTCCACGGAGAATTTCAGGTTGCCGGACAGATCCGAGAAGAAAGACAGGGACTCGGAATTCAGAAGTGATAGCATGTGCGTGATTTCGTTGGTGCCATTCTGAAGAACATCCACCGCGTCCTTGATGTTGCCGATGAACAGATTCTCCCGGACATGATGCGGCATGCTGATTCAGCGGCGAAATATGCTTTCGAAATGGAATAAGCTGCTAGAGTCTGTTTGAATTTGGAACTGACAGGTCGAGTTCTTGATGATCTTTGCGCCGGAAGGAGAAGAGGAGAGAAATTCGAAAATTTGAAATGGATTTATTACGGGATTGAATTATCGAGTTCTGCTCGCTGAATCCGTTAATTAAAGACTACATGACGAGATAGTCTCTTTCACAAAATTGGAATTTACTGTCGAGTTCGTAGCCCCCGGATCCCACATTCCTGTTCCTAACCCCACGTGTAAAAGTTTTTTTGTTTTTTATTAAAATTATATTAGTGATTATTTTTGAGCCAAACATTTCATCAATAAAAAAAACATGCCCGATTCTAAAATAATTAAATTTTATTACACTAAATTCCATCAAACCGATTCTGTCCTCTAAAATTTTAAAAAAAAAATAAAATTTAATCAAATTTAATTAATTTAAAATTTTTGTGTGTGTATGTCTATGTCTGTGTGTATGTGTGTATGTGTGTGTGTGTGTGTGTGTGTGTGTATGTGTCTATGTCTGTGTGTATGTCTATGTCTATGTGTATGTATGTGTGTCTATGTTTGAATACAAAAAAATCAAATATTGGTTGTGTGTGTGTGTGTGTGTGTGTCTATGTCTGTGTCTGTGTCTGTGTCTGTGTCTTTGTGTCTGTGTACGTATGTGTATTTGTTTTATGTGTGTGTGTGTGTGCGTGTATACATAAACATATAATACACACACATTCTCTCATATATATATATATATATATATTTGTATTGTTATGTATGTGTTTATATAGGTATAAATATGTGTGTGTGTGTGTGTGTGTGTTGATTTACATATATGTTTGTATATCTACATGTGTGTGTGTGTGTGTGTGTGTGTTATTTATTTATTTATTTATTTGTTGTATACAATATTGTATCCTTGTGGATGAGTTGATGGGTATGCGGGTCTAGCTTTTGCAAGTAGCAATAAAAATGGGTTTGAATCCCATCATGTCTCCCTTCTACAACAATATCTAGTTTATTACTTTTCAACAAAAAATTTTAAATTAATTAAATATTATTTTATTTTATTTTTAATTTTGGATGACAAAATTAGGTTGATAAATTTTAGTGCGCAAAAATTTAATTATTTTAGAATTTTGTATATTTTGTAATCATAAAAAATTTAGTGGACTAAAATACAAATATTTTGTATTTGATGTAACAAAATATAAATCTTCCAAATTATATATAGTTATGCAAATAAAAAATATTTATTATTTTGAACTCTGTATTTTTTATTTGTGATTTAGTACACCAAACCTATAAATATTTATGATTTTATTTATTTAAATATATAATTTTGTTTTAGTACTCCCACCAAAAAATAATTTAAAAAAACAACTTAATAATTTAATATTTAATATATATATTTATTTATTTATTTATTTATTTATATTCATTTATTTATTTATATTTATTTATTTATTTATATTTTAGTACACTAAAAATTAAAAATCTAATCATATCTCATGCACAACATATCATCACTTAAAAAAATATTTGAGTGAACAATTTTTGAATTTGAAAATCATGGTTTTTGAATTCAAAAATTGTTTCTAGAAAAAAAGTAGCTTTTTTTTATAAATTGAAAAGTTACTATTTATATACACACACCTATATTGCATGTATATATATATATATGTGTGTGTGTGTGTGTGTGTGTCTACGTATATTTTATATAATTATATATAACTATGTGTATGTAGCTATATAGTCATGTGTGCGTGTGTATATGTGTGTGCATGTGTGTGACTCTATGTTCATGTGTGTGTGTGTGTGTTTGTTTGTTTTTGTGTGTGTGTGTGTGCCTGTGTTTATATATGTGTGTGTGACTTTGTGTGTTTGTGTGTGTGTGTGTGTGTTGATTTATCTACATACATCTACGTATAATTATATGTAAAATGAGATTATTGGGAGCAACACCAACAACAAAACCACAAGTTGGCCCCTACCAAGTGTGAATTCCTTGTGGACCTAGCATTGCATAGGTGAATCGTAGAAAGATTGATTGACTTGTAGGATATTTGAAGAAGAGTCTGCAGAGGAATTCCTTGGTTGCTCTCTTATGTCATAAAAGATCAAGAAGCAACAAATAGTTCCTAGATTGTTTGCTGAGGCTGAGTATGGGTCAGTGGCGACAATTGTGTGTGAGTTAAAGTGGCTTTAACAACTTGAGTATGAAACATCCTAAGGATATGAACTATGAAGTTGAATTTTGATAGTCAATCAACATTGTGCATTACCTGTAACCCAGTTCAATAAGGCAAGCTCATAGGCAGTCACACATGCCTCAATGATAATGATGATGCATGAGGCGCGCTAAGGCGATACATAAGATACCACTAGTTATATATTATCTGGAACAGAACCATACATGTCTCAATGACAATGAAGGTACATCAAGGTGATATATAAAACAGTACTAGTTGTATATTATATGAAGGGGGTGTATATGGCAAAGATGATACATCATGGAGTGCACCGGGATGGAACATAAGATATCACCAGCTACTTTGAATGAGTTTAAAATTGGGGATTTAGGGTTCATATTAGGTCTTAAATCAAGGATTTAGGGTTCATTTTAGGTCTTAAATCAAGGATTTAGGGTTCATTTTAGGTCTTAAATCATGGATTTAGGGTTCATATTAGGTCTTAAATCAGGGATTTAGGGTTCATATTAGGTCTTAAATTGGGGATTTAGGGTTCATATTAGGCCTTAAATTAGAGTTGTAGGGTTCATATTAGGTCTTAAATTAGGGATTTATGGTTCATATTAGGTCTTAAATTAGGGATTTAGGGTTCATTTTAGGTTTTAAAATGAGGATTTTGAGCATGTTGTTGGCCATTCTAATGTGGCAGGCCAGAGGATATTTTTATCATAAAGTATCAACTAAAAGAGATGGCACCTTTGCTTCATCAATTATATTTGGTTCAGTAATAATTTTAAGGTTTGTAAAAATTTGTATATTTATGTTAAGTTATAACATAATTCTCTCTAACTTATTAATGACTCTCAAAAATTAAAGAAAGATCAACATTAAGAAGAGGAGGGTAAGGTAAAAGCCACTAGTGACTATAACAATGAATTAGAGTGATTTGTGTTTTGATGCACTAAATATAAATTATTTTAATAAAAATGATTATAAATTTTCATGATTAAAAAAAATACACAAAATTTAAAAATTCTCAAGTCTTGATAAATTTTTAATTCATCAATCCGATTATGCCCTCGACATTTTTTAAAAATAAAATTTAATTTTTAGAATTCATAAATTAATTTTCGAGTTCGGAAATATTTTTTAAAATTATAATACATTTATTGAGCCAGTAAATTACGATTCAACCCCGTGATCTCCACAAACATAAAAACTCACACAACCATTTGATTATGAACAATAAATCAGGCACCAACTAAAAAAAAACACACACACACACACACTAATAGAATTACATATATAATTATATATAAATATATGTAAATTTAATAATATACATACACACATACATATACATATATATATTTATATTTATATATCTACATATATCTTATATTAATTATATTTATATCATTATATAGTATTGTACAATTATATATATTTATATATGTATACACACCTATATTTATGTGTGTGTGTTTATATATCTACACACACACACACACATAATTATAAATATATATGTATATATATTTATACATATATTTATACATAATTATATATATACAATTCTATTCATATGATGTTTGTGCGTCTATATATATATATATATATACGCAAATTTTTTTTTTCACTTACCATTATTTGCAATAAAATAAAATGAATAATAATTTTTTATTTTTTTAAAATTTATAAATCAGATTTATAAATTTAAATGTAAAAAAACTTTAACATTTTTGAATTTTAAGTAAATTTTTTTTTAAATTATAAAAAGCTACGTGAGTTGTTGTTTTTTTTTTTAAATAGATCATTTTTGTTGCATCAAAAATCAAATATCGAATCTCAACTAGTTTTCAGCAAGCGGCAGCGCGCTCAGAATCCGAATTTTAAACACTGCTAAAAAAAAAAAAGTAGAAAATTCATCAATTTAAAGCAAAAACACTGGCACCACGTGGTCGGATCATCCCCGAGAAAAGTGGAGGCTCCATCAACGAAGAAGAAGGGACCAGGGCTCACTGCAATCCAAGATGGCGATCAAACAACCTCCGTCTCTTGGATCTATCGTAAGAATTAGTCCGCTCGAGCAATGATCTGAGCGAGTTCTGCAAGAAATTGACGGACTCGAGGCCGTGATCTCTGTCCGCGGCGACGATAAGAACATTCTTGATCCGTCCGCCGAGCGTCACCGTATCCAAGCTCACAGTCCTGAGATGAAGCGATTTTAGTATTTCAATCAGGTCTAGGACGAGATCGAAACGATCTTCGCAGCAGAACGACGCTTTGAATATCAACTGCCCGTCGCCGGAAAACTCGCCGGAAACCACCGTCACCTCATCGGATTCCGACGGGAACACGTCTAGTCCAGGAATCTGCGAGGTCTGCTGTTTCAGATCCTTCACTCTCTGGATCACCTTGGTCAGGAGCGAAGCTTTATCCATCTGCTAGTATCAATTTTAAAGTAACAGTTCTTGTTAAACGTGGAATCGCATCCCTCGGATGCACCAGCTCAAATCAAATAAACTCTGAATATTCATTAGATTTGAATGGATCGAAGAACTTGGATTCTTAGTTCTGTACTGTTATATCTTCTTGAATTCTCAAATCTCAAGAAACAACGCAAAACGTGGCCTCCATGAAGGAGAAGGGTTTTGGAAGCACAGACCACCCCCAGCTTAAAACCCATTAACGGCACATTCTCCCGCTCGAGGCCTGCTCCCGAGAACAGAGATCACTTTTTTAAAAGAAATTATTTACCTTAGAACTGCAGGGGAGGAGGGTGCGTAGCTTATCGAGATGGACGTTGATCCTCTCTCTCCGCCTCTTCTCGGCCTCCTTGTGATTCTTCAAGGCGGTCAAGGCCCTGTCGTGCGTCGTCGTGTCGGCTCCTTCTTGCAGATGGTAGTCGTAGTTGCAGGTGGAAGAGGAAGAGGAGAATGATTGGAGGCCGGGGAAACCGTAAGATCCGATGCTGAACAGTGGGTCAGGATCGGATATGAAGTGCAAGAAGCGGGTGTTCTCCAAGCAGCTCATCGGGTGCATGGCGAAGGCTCGCCGTGCTTGCTCCTCGCTCTGAGAAGAAAATGGAAGGGGGAAGACGAAGAAATGATTCTGTTTTGCTTTCTGTGGATCTCTCGACTCCAATTTCTTCGTGTTTTGGTAAAGAGGCGATAGTGCTTTCGGTGGACGCTTGCAGATCTCATGGAAGCTTTGACCAGCGATTTGGTAAATTAATTGTATATACCATAGCAGTACAAATTATGGTTCAATGCGTTAAATATAAAAATATTAAAAAAATATATATCTAAAAATTTAATAATTAAATAAATACATCATAACATTAAATAATTAATTTTTGCACACCAAAATCTTAAGATTTAAAATTTATTCAATTTTAACAAAAAAATAAAAATAAAAACGAATGAATGAGATGGCACAAGCTCGACCATCCAATCTTTTTTTTTTTTTTAAAAAAAATTTGGTTGGTATTTTTAGTTTTTAATTTTTTAGTACTCCAAAGCTTAATTATTTTAAGTTTTGATATATATATATATATATATATATTTAAATATATTATATTTAATGTACTAAAATATAATTTATCATAACATATGTCACTTAGGCTATCCCTCGTGTATATTAATAATTTTTAAATATATTGGATAAATATATTTAATATTTTATAATATATATCAAGTTTGGATCATCGCATTGAGCGTTAATCCTAATTACTATCTATATAATTAGGAATTATAAAAATTTAGAAAAAATTATGTGAAGGAGTATCATTTGAAAATATTTAAGAAAAAATATCTGGGTTTTATAATTTAAAGAAAATTACAAACATAAAATAAAATATTTGTATTTGGATGCTTTAAAAATGGAAACCCAAATTTAACCTTAGTTATCCACGTTAGAATTTAAAAAAAAACCTACTTTTGTATATTATTTTCAAAAATAGTAATATATAAATGTTTTGCAAGGACATTTATGCGCATGTAAATGTTTATGCATGTGTATTTATACATACACTATATACATACATACAAATATATATATACACATACATACATACATATATATATATATATATATATATTTGTATGTATGTATAAATAAAAAGGCAAAAAAAGATAGATTGTATAAATACAATAAAAAAATAAAAAAATAAAAAAATAAAAAAATAAAAAAATAAAAAAATAAAAAAAATAAAAAAAATTAAAAAATAAAAAAAATAAAAAAAAGTAATTATCAACATTAAGTCGTCTCTTGTGACTAAATGAAAAAGGTATTTTTAATTTAATTCAAACAAGTCCTTAAATATTTATCATATCTTGTCCTCCATGCACATTTACGATACTTTTAACTTTCCACTATTATTTTGTGGACGGTTACGTTTAAGGGTACCGAAACAAAAATTATTGATTTCAGGGTAGGGACCCTTTTTTTTTTTAATCTAAGTTGTGTAATTACGCGTTGTGCGTAAAAACTTGCATGCCTTTGGTTGGCAAAAAGGGTAATTACGGGTTTCTCATTTGGGCGCACAAAAAACAAAATTGACCAAAACCATAAATACCCTTACATTTTTTTATAAAAAAAAAGGCTCCTAAACGTAATTATATTTGTTTTGGGACCCATGAGATAATTATCTATTTATTTTGCATCACAGCTAAATTGACAAACCCTTTCAATAACATAAAATTAAAAAAATACATTAAAAAAGATAAAAAAAGATAAAAAAATACAAAAAATACAAAAAATACAAAAAAAAATACAAAAAAAAATACAAAAAAAAAATACAAAAAATACAAAAAGATTTAAAAAGATTTAAAAAGATTTAAAAAAAAAAAAATAAAAAAATAAAAATAAAAAAGAATAAAACAAAACAACACAATTATTAAATATTAATAAAATAAATTGTTAAAGGTTTCAACTAGATAATCAACAAAGAACAACCGAAAGAACAAGACAAATTTGAAAAAAGAAAATAGAAATTAACAAAAAACAAAAATCGAAGAACATAGCATTTCTCATTGCAATTGTGTTCCAACAATATTTGTAGACAAGCAAGCCAGAGAAACCAAATTCCAAAGAGGCTAAAGGAACACAAAACATTCGAATAAACACAAATGAAAACATTTCCAATGGTTATATATGTCTATTACATTATGGCTCACAGAGGGCTAGTAAATTAGACTAACTTAGCCGCACAAGCAAGTAAACCCAAGACCCAACGACGCCACGGGTTGTAGCCTAGGGTGCCTAAAGTTGAGCAGTCGAAGAGAAGACATGACTCGTCTAGTCTAGTCGCCCCTCCCAACCACCAGCAGGGGACAGGTTTCCATGGGTGCGGTGTGGCTCCTCGTTGTTGGACCTGCCTGACACAACAGCACACCACCTGTACAAAACATTTCACGACAAGCTGCAATTAAAACCATGGTTACGGCCTCACTAGCAGGGAGCCTGAACCTGCAAAAAAAACCTCAAAAAACACTCGTAAGAAGATCATAACTAAAGGCAAACTCGTGTTCCGTAAAAATCAAAGGCATTAAAAAAAAAAAACGAGTTCCGAGAAAGATACGCGACCCAGAAATGGGAATAATCGAGGCTGCCCGAAGAGGCCAGGCGTCATCATCCTGATCATAAATCACACGTGCAACACCAACTCAAAACAAAACCATGCAAACAAAAACTCCACTTTTACTGGCCACAGTGCCATGCAGACAGAACCACGGGCGCAGGGGGGACCATGTCATGGCACGAGCCCAGTGCTAGCTTGGGCATAGAGGATAAGCATGTGTCCCATCACAACGTGAGCCCATGGCTAACCCATGATATGCATAGACATGTCAAATATTTTGACATTAAATATCATAATAAAAATGGAATTAACACATAATTAAACATTTTGAAGTAATAATAAAAAAATTGATATATTTTATAATTTTTATTTAAATATAGATATTTATGTTATTTTTATGTCAAAAATAAAGTAAATTTTATATTTCAATATATAAAAAATATTAAAAAATTATTACTTATTGTATGTATGTATAATGTATATAGTAAAAAAATTATTTAAAAGCATATTTATAATATTCAAATTTACTTAAAATAAAATTTTATTACATTCTAATATATAAATATATCACATTCAATTACATGTATTTATTGGAAACATAATAAATTAATTCAAATATATAATAATATGTTATTTTAATTTATTCAAATACATTAAATATAAAAATTAAAGTAAATTTAATTATATTATAATATATAATTATTATTAAATTAATATTTGATTCAAAAATTATATATCATAAAATAAAAAATATTTGAATATATTTGAATATATTTGAATATATCATAAATTAATTTGATTCAATTACATGTATCTGATTCAAATATTAATTATCATATTATATGGTTCACAAAAAAAAAAAAAATAAGATACACATTATAATTTATTATTCTTATTTTATTTAGAATCTTACATTATTAAATTAATAAAAAAATTTAATAAAAATTTAAAATATTTATAAATTATATTTAATGAACTTAATAATGAATAAATTTAAACTAAATATTAAAAATAATCATAATCAGACCGAAAGATCCAAGACCAGGACCAAAACTAGATTCTCTCTAATAGTCTCGACCTATCTGCCCAAAAAATCTAAAAATAAGTAGACACAAGTAAATAGTCTCCACATATTTTAACATAATTAAAAATAAAAACATTAGAAATATAAAATAAAATAAAATTTAATACTTTGTATGTACTATAAAAAATACATGACAAAATTAAAGTTAGGTTAACAGATTTATTTTTAGTCTACTTATCATAAAATTCATTGATCCATAAATAGGAATTACATTATAAATTATTTTAAATTAAAAAAAAAACTAATAATTAATAAATTTTAAAAGATACAATAACTAAACACAATGTCATTCACATGCCTCACCACCTACTATATTAATATTAAGTAAAAAAAATTATTACTTATCAACACACACACACATATATTATATAAAGTAAAAAATAAATAAAAAAAATTTAAAATTTCCTAAGATATTCTCTTCTCATAATGACCCCACCATATATAAGTATCTAACAAAAATATGTAGTAAAATACAACATATACCATAAAATTCATAATATCACATTTAATAACACTTCAAATAATAAAATCTCAATTAAAATATTTATCAAAACTATTAGAGATGAGCCCTAATTGATATTTTTTATTTTAGATATATATATATCACATAATTAACAAAATACAAGATACATCAATAATAAAAATATCAAATTTATTATTTATAATCCTGACTTAAAAATAAAAATTTTATTTAAATTTCTAAAAATTTTTTATGATACAATGAATATATGCTTGTCACTTATCTATGTATACTCCTACCATTATTTAGCTGCATATATAAATCTTAAGATTAAAGTGAAAAAGACAACCAACAACCAACAACTAGTGAGCTATCACTAATTTTTATTATTATTATTTTATTATTTTTTTAATTTAAAATATTTCAATTTAATATTAAAATTTTGATTGTTTTTTTAGTCAGTCGCCGAGCACTAATTACTAACTAGTGATAGCTCACATCCCAAGAGACACAACCAACAACAAAGCCCCAGGGCTCACAAGCCCACTATGTTCCCCTAGTGGGCCATAGGCCCATGGGAACATGCCATTGTCAATGCAACAATGCCACTTGGACTTGGCAAGATAGAAGCAAGGGCCAGTCGGCCTTGCCAAGGCAACAAGGCACCATGGAAAGGCTAGTGTCATGGCAATGTTGTGCCGCTGCCTACTTGACCCGACATGACCTGGTCCAACCCAACACAACCGATACTCAATATTCATAAAGTCGTGTCACCATATCATTTCAAGCTTATATTAAATTTGGCCATGTCATCACGACATGGCACGGGCAACCTTTTCATGTCTTGTCGGCATTGCAAATCAACACGAGTAACCTTTTCATGATGTGTCAACACAACACAACACGAGCACCCTTTTCATGTTGTGTCTGGCACACCACGATGGGCTGACTGAGCCACTATTTTTCAGATCGTGCCGATAGGACACAATTTGTTTGACACCTCTAAAGGCAAGTCATGCCTTGGGTCATGCCTCTAGGAAAAGTGAAACCAAACACGTCAATTCAATCGAGCCTAGGTTAGCCCGGCATGATCATGAACCTAGGTCAACCTGGTCCAAACCAAAGCAAGTGTGGCTTGATCCAAGGCAACCATGGGTTAGCCATGACCTGTGCCTTGATCTAGGGGAGTGCCGAGCTAGTTGCTGACCCTGCACGACCTTGTTTGCCCAACATGGTAGCCCACCTTAGGCCACATAAAAATAAGTCATGATGGACTGACACGTCTTATTTGGCACAACTCATTTGACACATCTACTTGATTGTGCTTCATTCTAGATATTACTACAATATAAATTTATCAACAATAATTAAAATTAAAATATTAGAAGAAAGATTGCAATAGGTAATTTAAAAAAAATACAAATAAAAATACACAAACATTGTCTAATAATAAAATTCACTCAAATATATATTTCACAATATTCAATGGTACCGCGAAAAAATAAATAAAAAAAATGTGAAATCAATTCTTCAAAATTTTAAATCTCACAAGAAATTTTAAAGAAAAAAAAAAAAATAAGCAAGAAGATATTGATATATAAATAAATTTAAATTTAATGTACTAATTAGATAATAACTTTAGGGTTATAAATTAAAAAACAAATTATTTTTATCACTCGACATAGTCCAACCGTCGGATTATATCCAACATCTGCAACACGATGATTGGAATAACCTACCATCGTGTCAAGAAAACGCAAGCAAGCCCGAGCAGGGCGTCATGATATTGGATTCTATCCAATGATTACGTTGCAAGGGTTGCATCACATAATCAAGAGGTAGGGGAAGATCATGTTTCCCACCCTAACCCAACATGACCCATGATAGTTTCTTTCTCGTGCCACACGTGCTTGAGTCGATGGGTCAAGGGCACCAGCCCACAACCTTAAGTGGCATGCAAGCCCGAGCCAAATTCAGCCCAAACATGCCCGAATGGTTGCAGGTCGTGCCTCATGCCAGACCAGACACTAAGCCTATTTGACACCTCTAATAAAATCCTAGTAGCCTATCTTAGTAGAACAAATATTAAAAAAAAAAAAAACAAAAATAATAATAAAATAAGCAAAAAACAAATAGATATAATATTAACAGTATGACAGTTCGATTGGCAAAAGGACAAGAGTGCCCCCAGTCACACAGGCACAAGAGTTTGATCCTCATGGACGCCATATAAGTTCTCTCCATGGTGTCTTTGCCAACCACTCTACTCATACCGTTGGGCCCGAGGTCTTACCTTCACCGGCCACAAGAGCCCAAGGCCCATATACGATGGGCCGAAGGTTAATATGGGATGGGCTGGGGAGAGGAGGGGGAGGGGGAGGGCAAAAAAAAAAAAAAAAAACAAGGAGATGTATTAATTGAAAATCCATGTGGATATATGATATGATGGTGAACCTGTACACCACCTGCACAGGGGAAAATGGGCTGTGAGCGTGAGCAAAGTTCAGCAAACACAAAATATTTGCCTAAAAAGAAAAGGAAAAGCAAGAGGAAGGCGCCGTTTGGCTAATCAACGATGAAGCTGAAACAAAAAAAAAAAAAAAAAAAAGTGCCCTCATTTTTTTTTTCCTTTCAAAAAAGTTAAAATCAATTTTGCATTTAAAAAAGGTGCTAAAGTCTGCACCTTTCAGAAGGAAGGCATGCGTCCACGTCAGCAAGCACCAACCAAACAGAGCCTAAATAAAGAAGGGAGAAGAGGAGGGGGATCGAACACAGACCAGGGATCTAGAATTGGTCGTATTCATATTCTGAATGGCGAGGAGGAAGGAGCTGCTGCTGATAACTGTCATCGTTCTGCTCGTACTTGTCGCCGTCGAGAGCTTGCGCGGGATCACGGAGGGAGTTGTCCGTGGCATCTTGCTCTTCCTTCTCCCGGTTCCACTGTTCGATTCTGGCACGCCTCTCCTCGCTGCCATCACGGGCCGGACTCCTATGGTGCCGTTCCCCGGGGCTTCTGCTGCGCCCCCTCCTGAGATCTGGACTCGCATTCCTGTGCCTCCTGCGAGCGTCATGGTGGTGGTCTCGATCATCATGCCTCCTGCCAGAGCCGCGCCCATTCTCATGGCTGTGGTGGTACCTGACAGGGCTTCTACTTCTGCTGCGGCTATGCCTGTGCCGATGACTCTTTCTAAATAACTGACGCCTCAAGTCCCTGTCAGCGACAGCATGGCCGTTATCATTTTCAGTAACAATCACAAGAACCATTTCACAGCTCCAAGAATGAAAACATTGCAAGAATCAAGACTCACCAGACATGATCTCTCCAAATTTTAGAAATGAGACTGTTGAAATATTAATCTCTCTCTAATATCACCTTGCGTACTAGAGATATGATCTCTAATTTATGTTTGCATTATATAGGAGAGTACCTAACATGTGAATTATCTCAATTATATATTATGAGTCGCAAATACTTAAGCCCAGGGATGATGGGGGTATTGAGTTTGAGACTCGTCAGAAACAACTTCTCCAAGTTTTAATTGTACGACTGTTTAGATATTAATCTCTCATGTATCGGGTACCAAATCAAGAATTTTGTGCACTTTATGTGATTTCTAATTTATGTGTTTATTATGAATGAGAGTACCTTACATATGAGTTATCTCAATTTTATAGTAGAAATTACAAATACTTCAATCTAAGAAAAAATGGCGTCAAGTTCGAGACTCATCAGAAACAATATCCCTGGGTTTTGGCAGAAAGACTGTTCGGATATTAACCTCTCACAGATGTCGTGCTAAATCAAGAAACTTATGCACTAGAAATGATCTCTAATTTATGTATATGGTATGAATGAGAGTGCCTCATATGTGAGTTATCTTAATTATATATTAGAAATTGATCAGAATTGATCAGGAATTGATCAGAATTGATCAGGAATTGATCAGAATTGATCAGGAATTGATCAAAATTGATCAGGAATTGATCAAAATTGATCAGGAATTGATCAGAATTGATTAGAAATTGATCAGAATTGATTAGAAATTGATCAGAATTGATCAGAAGTTGATTAGAAATTGATCAGAATTGATTAGAAATTGATCAGAATTAATCAGGAGTTGATTAGAAATTCATCAGAAACAACATCTATGGGTTTTGATTGTAAGACTGTTGGGATATTAACCTCTCACAGATCTCATGCTAAGTCAAAAATCTTATGTACTTGATACAATCTCTAATTTATGTATGCATTATGAATGAGAGTAGCTTGCATGAGTGGTATCTCAATAATATATTTGAAATCATAAATACTTTTGTTCGAGAGCAGTAGGTGTTGAAATCGAGACTCACCATAAGCAAAACTACCAAATTTTGTTTATAAGATCGTTCAGATATTACCCTCTCATAGATCTCATGTTAAATCAAGAATCTCATACACTTGATACAATCTCTAATTTATATATGTACCATGAATAAGAGCACCTTATACGTGGGTTGTCTCCATTATAAGGTTTAAAAGTCATTAACACTTCAGCCAAAGAGTGGTAGGCGTTGAGCTTGAGACTCATCAAAAGCAATATCTCTGGGTCATGATTTTAAACCTTATCATATATTAACCTCCCGCATATCTCGTGCTAAAATCAAAAATCTTATGCACTTGGTATGAAATCTAATTTATGTAAGTAATATGAATGAGAGTACCTTATATGTGAGTTGTCCCAATCTGATTAACATGTTGCGCATGAATTTCTTTTATATTATACATTACTTATACATTGAATTGTGTATTTTAAGAATTTTTATTTTATGAATTTATTTTACACGAGATCTTAAGATGAATATTTAGATGCGGAAGATTGAAAATTCTACTCGAACAAGTCACTTTAATTAGAAATCAATGAAACCCAAGAGGTAAAACAAGATGGGAAAAAAATTCATCAAGTTGGGGAATACAAAAACCTGCCAATCATTTTCAGGTGCATAAAGTTGCAGTAACCTCCACGGCTGCAAGTATTCTCCTCGAATTGCCTACAAGTGGCTTCCCGGAAATCAGTTACCGGGGAGAAATCAACGATAATTGGACGACCTGAAGCAAATAACAATCAAAATGGAACAATTGAAGGCGAACGAGGTTAAGCAAATTCAAGAGCCAGCGAAGAGCAACAATCGAAGATCAACCACCATATATGCGATACGAGAAATCTAACCGGCATAGAATCTTCCGCTGAGATTCCTAAGAGCATTTGCAGCATGCTCTTCCTCTCTGAATTGAACATACACATTTCCCACCTGGATGAACACCGGCAATTGTTTTGCGTGAGCAAAAATTGGAAAAAAAAAAAAAAAGAAAAATTATCGCTCGCATTGACAATACCATGTGATCAGCAAGGTTATCACAAACATTCAAGCTCTCGATATCACCATATTTGCTAAGCTCCTCAAATAGATCTTCATAGAAATCCTATAATTTCACGAAAAAAGACATTTTTTTTTAAATAAAAAAATCATCAAGATATCAAAGCATCAATGATTTAAGATTCCAAAATCAATGAATTTAAAAAAAAAAAAAAAAAACAAAACATAATTGACCAATTATATTATAATATTTTCTTTTGAGCTTGGCAATTATAATAGTTATATGCTTTATCATATAATAGTTTTTTCAATTATAAAACCTAAATAAAAAGAAAAAAATTATATTTAAAGATATATTTTAATTTAGAATATATTTTAATTTTAATCCGAAGTTAAATAATTTAATATGAATTATATTTCTTACCAAAACAACTAGATAAAAAACCTAAAATTAACATTCACGACCTTACTTGAACATGATCAGTTCTATAGGTTGTATTACATTGTCGTATGAAAAAAAAAAATCTAAAATAAATATTTGAAAGATTAATACTAAAATTAATAATTTATGAAATTTTATCTGCTTGGCATATACTCAAAACGATACTTTCATAGAAATCTTAAAAAAACATGAACAATATAATGAGTTATTTTTTATAAGAATTCAATAAAAATAACTCTTAGTAAATTTCATCATATAGAATAAATAAATCAATAAAGATCATATTCACATATTTTTCAAAAATTTATCTAAATAAATAAATAACATCCATAATAATCCCACTCAATATTAAATCAAATTAGTGTATAATACATATATACATGCAACACTTGACCTCAGAAATTCTAAAATTAAAAAATATTTTTAAGTAATAATAATTCTGAGATGATTAATCACATAATAAGTTCTTGTATTGTATTTATATGTAAATTAGAGATAATTTATTAGTATAATAATAAGTACATTCATCCAATAATAATAAATTTCAAATTCAAGACTTACTAGATAAATTATCTTTGATTTTTAAAAATAAAATTATCAAGATATTAGCTTCTCTCAAATTACGCACTATAACAAAAAGATTGTGCACTAGGATTAGGTATGACTTTCATTTTTAAGCAGCGTAGATTTTAATATTTTATTATATAGTGGTGAAATTCATTTGTTTTCTTTCTATGATTCACTTTCAAATCTTTATCAAATGACATGAATTTAATTTATTTATAATTAAAAGTATTGAATATCATTTATAATTTCATAAAATAACATCATGAAACTACATTTCCATATTTATCAAAAATTTCAAATATACAAAATCTTATGAAAAAATAATGATTAACTATTAAATTCCAACATTATTAGATACTTACAGGGTACAGTTAAATCTTACATAATTCAATAATTTTTTTTTTTTTTTCATTCTTCAAATATATTCTAGTTCTAATATACTATCTATGTGATAAAACACATTATATTCTTCTTTATGATAACAAAATCCATTGGGATTTAACCTACTTACATATGTGTATCATTTAACACATTTTAAAACATTCTTTATCTATTTAGAATAATTTTATTCTCCATTTGTATTCTTATAGATGCTTTTAAATTTGATGAGAATTTAAATAATTGCTTTTTATAAAGCCATAACATTTTTAAAGGTATCAAGTTGTCTGGTTTTTGGGCCTTAATGAGTTATAGTGTCAACCTAAAATGTTTAAAAATGAGATATACTATTATGACACGTTGGCTCAAAGTGGAGGAAGTCGAATTGTCCAATTTTCCATACAAGTTTGGCTCAGACAAAGTATCAAAATGACTCGAGCACATGTTGAGCTTGGGCATGTAGACAATGATCCAAACCATGTGCGATCAAGTCAATCATTGTTCCGAACAACAACATGACACAAACCTGACCTACGGTTGGGCTCAAAACATACTACAACATGTAAATGGTGGCAACTAGTTTATAAGATGAACTAGTACCATTAAGTAGCTAAGAAGCACGGTCGCGGGGATACGACACAGCAGGATACGAGAACACGACAAATTCTAAAAAACTAGGATACAGATACGGCTAAGATACGACATGATAAAAAAATAAAAATAAAAATAAAAATTATTAATTATAAATATTAGGTATTTTATAAAATTTATTAAATTAAATTATTTTATTATATAAAATGAATATATATTATTTATTTTATAAAATAAAAATATTTTATTTTATAAGGTAATATTTATAATTATTTTATTTTATTTTATAAAATAAAAATATTTTATTTTATAAGATAATATTTATAATTATTTTATTTTATAAAATAAAAATATTTTATTTTATAAGGTAATATTTATAATTATATTATATAAAAATATATATTTTTTATTTTATTTTATAAAAATATTTTATTTTATGCCCTTGCCTCTCCCCTCAAGCACGACCGCCCCTTCCTCTCCCCTCAATCACGACCGCCCCTCTTTCCTCAATCATGCCAGCCCACCCCTGCCTCTCCCCTCAAACACGCCTGCCCCGGTCCTGTCCCCTCAAATCGCGCCGCCCCTGCCTCTCTCCTCAAATCACGCCCGTCCCTGCCAGTGGCCAACATCGCCCATGTTGCAACATTGGCAACCTGACGTCGTCGGACGTCGGGCACTATAGACGTGGATATGACTGTCAACGTAACCATCTGATATGCCACATGGCGTATCAGATACGGATTGTACAATGATACGCCACGTAGCATATCGGACACGTATCCATGCTGTATCTGTGTCGTGTCCACGTGTCCAGGTGTCGGACACGTGGACATGGTTGTAGGGAGCCGTGTCCGTGCTTCCTTGTGGAGCAGTATTGGCCCAAGTCCCATGATTTTTTTTAAAAAGTCAGAGAAACAATATCTAATGAGTCTCAAACTTGAGACTCACCGTTCTTACATTAAAGTATTTAATATCGCACCAAGTATAACCCCTAACATATATTTTTAATTCAATATTGTTATAAAATTCAATATATTAATATTTTATATTTAATATAAATTATAAATATACAAAAAATCATATTTTGAGATTTTACCATCTTTAATTTAAATTAAATTCTCTCTTCTATGATTCAAAAATTAAATCAAAAATTAGATTTAAATTTTCAAACTATATTTACATGTTTCAATACATGAAATATGATAGAATTCCTTCGTTTATGTTCACTATAATTTTATTTTATTTTATAAATGATTCACTGATAAAATCACAAATCAAATATTTAACCATCAGATTATATGTAATATATCAAAAATATTGAAGATAATAGAATCTCTTCAACTATATGAAATGAAAGATGATTCCATCTAAAACAAGAATCTACAAAATTCTATAAAATATTAAATAAAAACAAACACATGATTAAGTAAATCTACTAAATGAATGGTATCACTAGCACATCACGAGGTACAACTAGTTTGATACTTCAAACTACTTAAAATTTAGAATTTATATAAATTCCTCAGAGAGCTTCAACTTAGGTAAGATTCAAATTCAAAGATGCCTATAGTAATATTATTTATTGCTCAGTAAATATATTTAAGTCACATACAAAGTACAAGACTCCCCATTTAGTGCATGGTATAAATTAATTTTAACATCTCAACAGCCTAGAACTCATAAATCAAAAAGATTATATCTGATAAGTCTCAGATTAAAAATATACCTTCTTTAGACCAAGGTACTTGTAATCATACCAAAACATTACCGCCAATATATACATACAATATAATAACTTCCCAGGTAATCACACATCTCAGTACTATTCTAACTCAAATACTATTAAATTCAAAATTTTTATAATAATTAATATATTAATATTTATGTAATTGCACTCAGATAAATTTACACAAAACCTCAGTTGCTTAGATAACCAAAACTCTACGGCAAACACCAGGCTCAAAAACACAAACCAATCCAAACAATAAATTCTGATAATACCAACAAAAACATCTAAACAAACAGAACGATTGATCAACAAACCAAACAAGTTTTTCCTTGAAACCCTTGTCGGTTCCTAGTAAGGTGAATATGGACCTCAAGAACAGAAAAAGAACTACAGTCGAACAAACTAAAAAGTGATTTAAAAAGGCAGAAATTGAAGCTAGCAATCCGAAAAATTAACGCCTTAGCCGACACATAAAAAACAATCAAGGCCATATCTTCAAAATTAGGTAAAAAAACGACATAAAGGGTGGGATCCAATTGCTCGATCCAGTTACAAAAAGAAGATGAATATAACATGACAAAACAAAGACGATGACAATCACAGCTAGGCGAATGAAAATCATCGAAACCTCAAAGTGCTCTTGAATTTTCCGCGGATCTATAGGGTTTCCCTGAGCGTCAACGCCGGGAGTAATCATATCCGGCCGTTGATACATATTGGACAGCAAAAGCGTTGGGCTGACACTTGGCTTCGTGTGCAATCTTGAGCATCGATCACCATGCCTGCATGCTCCGATCTTGAAGTAGAATGGACAGTTTACTCTGTCTTTCTCTGTCCCGAATATTGACGCCAAGTGTTCTGCCATTGAGCTCCTGATCCACTGGGAAATCAAGCAAAATTCCGACTGCTTGTCGTCGACTGTCAATTGAAGCTTTTTGATTGAGCGGGGTTGGAGAGGACGGGGAAGGAGACAGGAATGTGGCGGAATAGGGTAGACCGTAGATGTATTGCTGACGCTCATGTCATATATGATATAACAAAATTTTAAAATAATAAAAAAATATATAAAAATTTATGACAAGGTGCCTAAAAACAAAAAAGAAATTAATAAAAAATCTCAATTTTAAAATTTTTAAATAAAAATTACCCAAGACGAAAAATATGTATGGTTTGGGATTTTTTAAATTTTACCATGTCACATCAATTTTAAAATAATTAAATAAAAATTATTATAAAAACCTACTCATTTTACATTTTTTAATATATATATATATATATAAATATATATAATATATATTTTCAAAAATATATATTATACATTTTTTTATTGAGTGCGGCCGTGCGGGGGGGCAAAGTGGACCCTGCCCACTTCCCAATCAATTGTTTGGGTCACAGTTACCTAGAGGTGTCAACCGGGCTGGGCCGGACCGCCCGGCAGGACAAAAATTTTTTTCGTGTCCAGGCTCGTGCCGAGGCCAATCGGGCCTCGTGCCGTCCCTGGCCCGTTGGCATGGTACCATGCTGGAATCAAAATTTTTTTAAAATTAGGATTACGGGGGTGCTGGAAGCTTAATTTTTTTTAAAATTATGGTTTCGGGCACGACAAAATCCTAATTTTTTTTAAATTAGGGTTTCGGTCGCGCCAAAATCCTATTTTTTTTAATTTAGGGTTCGGCCCGACCGGGCAGAACCCGACAGATCGTGCCGCAAACCCGTGTCGGGCTGAACTCCACAAAACATTGATGGGCCAGGCACGGCACGGCACGAAAGCACGGCCGGGCCTGAAAAAAAACTGGTCGGCCCGGCCCGGCACGTCCCGTTTGACATCTCTACAGTTACCATGTCGGTGACACGAGTCGACATGACCCAAGTCTAGGCACGATTTTGGGTCGGGCCAGGCATGGCTCGGTCGGACCGTACCTCGTGTAGTGCCCCGGCTGGCCGACTCACTTGACACCGCTAACCCGGAGATACGTGTCTGATATCCTTGAGGATCGAACTCGTATTCCAAGTGCAACTTGTGTCTTTACTAATCAAACAACCATGTTGTTGATAATAAATATGAATTATTTAAGATGAACATATCTTATAAAAGTTGTAATTTAATTACATTTTTAAAAGAAAATTTAAATTCAAAAATAGAAAATAATAATACTCACATATAATATTAATGAAAAATTGCTATCATCATATAAATTATTTGATTTTTGTATTCCAAGAGCATCAACCTAATTTTTTGGTTTTTTTAAAATAATTTTTTAGTTATTTATAAAATAGTATTATTCTTAATTTTTTTTTAAGATTATTAGTTTTTTTTTTATATTGAAAAAATAAAAAATTTTTTACTTTAATTTTTTTAAATTATTTGGTCATTTTTTAATTCAAAAAAAAAAAACAAGCATTAATTATAATTTATAAACACCATAAAAAAAGTGATGAGATTATATATTTATAATAAATTAAAAAAATAAATTTAATTTCAAATTTTATTAATTATTACGTCATTAAAAATGAATTATAATTTATAAACCTAGTTGGGTAAAACCGTGGCAAATAACAATAAAGTGTAATTTATTTATTATAGCCAAAAATACTTGAGATGTCACGTGCTAAATAGGAAGGCACGTGGAAAATTTATTTATTATAATCTTCACCAATCAATTATTTCCAAATCTTAAGCGTGAGTTTATTAATTTAAAAAAAAAAGTATTTCTATTTACTTTGTAATTCGACCCACTTTATTAATAAAGTGGAATTTTCATTTCGTACAAGAGCAAAAAAAAAATCTATTTTTTTTTTCTTTTTTAGTTAATAAATATTTGATCCACCATTTTTAGTTCATTTTTGATTCAAAATTTATTTTCACGTGTTCATAAATATAAGTAAAACTATTAAAAAAAATAATTTGATTTAAAATGGGAATTATTAAATAAAGCAACGATTCATGTAAGTGTATATTATGATCCTAATATTTGTTATTTAAAAAAAATAGCATATCTATGTTTCATAAATAAAAAAGAAATAAATATTAGTTATGTAAAAATTAATAACAAACTAGAATAATAAATTATTGATAAAGATACTATAGCATCGTAAATAATTTTTAGAAATTCAATTATTGTTTTAACTAAAATTTAGTTATTATCACTTAATAATAAACTTAAGGGTTGTTTGATAAACTACTTAATTTTTTTTAAATAATTAAAAATAAAAAGTTTCTATAATTTGAAAAAATCAATGTGTTTGATAAAAAATATATGAGAGTTATTAATTGAAATTTTTATATGAAATAGTGTTGAAAATATTAAGTAGGTAGGGACTTAGGGGTAGTTTGATACAACACTTAATTTGTTCTAGCCATTGAAAATGAATATTTTCAATAATTTTAAATTTTTATGGTGCTTGATAAAATATTTTTGGAAGCTGAAAATTGAAAATTTTAATTGAAAAGGTATTGAAAATATAAAGTAGATAGAGACCTTGTTGGGCAATTGTAGTTCCACGGTAGAGGTGTCAACCGAGCTGGGCCGGGCTGCCCCACATGGAAAAATTCCGTGCCCGGGCCCGTGCCATGCCCGGGTTAGGCACGAGCCGTGCCGGGCCATGCCTGATCCGGCATGGTTCGGCCCGCGGCACGGCACACCGGCACGGGTTTGTCCCGTGCCGGGTGTCCCGTGAGCCCGACCCCACGATGCCCCTCCTGCAAAAAAAGACCACGGGTCGGGTTTGATTTGACCCGACCTGTGGTCCCCCGTATCCCGAACCACTCGGACAGGCAAGCCCGAGCGGGCTAGGCAAGGCACGGCACGGCGGCACGCTCGTGCCCAAAAAAATCGGGCCGGGACGGCCCGGCCCGGCCCGTTTGACACCTCTATTCCACGATAGTGATATTAAGATACAGAAACAACAGAATACAATCAATATATATATCCAATCCAGCAACCAACCACATCAGAATCAAAAAAACAAGAAATAAACATCGAAAATAACGTGGTTCGCTAGTCGCTCAGTACGACTAGCTACATCTACCAGAAAATGCTTATGTGTTACAGATTAAACCAACCAAAACAGTCTTACAGTATGTAGCGCACAGAGTAGTGATAAATCATGCAGAGAGAATAGAGAGAGATGATGAACAGTTCCCTATGTCCAAAAACAGTAACCCGAAATTAAAATTACAAAATATTTTATAATAAAAACTCTATCGGTTCATTTAACTGGAGCAGGTCGGATCATGTGACGGGTCAGGCTCTGCCCCAAAAATTTCTGCCCGCTGACCGGACAGCGGGACCTTCATTATTGTGCTACTGCTGCATCCCCAGCCTCTTAATATTTTTTTTCCTGCACTTAAATGAAAATATTAAAATAGAAATAGAAATATTTAGTTATACAAACAGATTATCAAAAAAAAAATTACATATACAACAGACCTACTTAATGCTGAAGGTTAAAAATTTTCAGCAATTTTTTTTAAAAGTTATTATTTTGTCTTTTTTTTTTCCTTTCTTTTTTATTTTCTCATTCATGTTATATTTCAGTTTGTGAATTTGTCTTCTCCTCCTCATTTCTCTGTAACACAAACCCTAACCCTTACTCACTTGTCATAATTAATTTAAGAGAGAAAATAGCAAATCAACTAGTTGTTCATTATTTTTTATTTTTAAATTAAAAATTTGGATAGTTTTAAAGAGTTTAAATTTTAGTAGTTATTTTTAAACATTTTTATTTCTTTTTTGGATTTATAATTTATTTATGGATATATTTTTAGTGATTTTATTTTTTATAATAACTAATAATTATAGTGAAAAAAAATTCATTAGAAATTCTATTTATGTTGGATAATATGTCATGCAATGATAATAAGGGTAATTATGAAAAACATATCAGTTTCTGCATTTAGCATTTAAAATTATCAAATAATATATTTATCTTCAGTATTCAATTAACATTAATTTATCAAACCATTTTTTAATATAAATTCAACAATAATAAAATTTAGCTTTAATTTTTCAGCACTTAATTTTTCAATACTTAATTTTTCATAACTTAATTTTTTTAGTTTTATCAAACGGACCATTGGTATTTACGAAAAAAAATTACAGATTAGTGATGTACAAACAAGATCACCTTCTCTTTTATACATGTCAAAGGAAGTGTCTAGAACCTTAGAAGGTTCTAGACATTTTACCATACTCTAGAGCCTTGAAAGATTCTAGATGCTTTAATACTCTAGAATCTTTTATACTTTACTTAGAAAGAAATATTTTTATATTTCTTGAAACTTTCCATCTCCCTAAAGAAATCTCCTAGTGATTATTTACCTCCATTTGATAGAAGAAAGTTCCCCCCATGGGTGATGGTGTGACAACCCCCAAGCAAGGGTTGTGTTCGAGCTAGAACCGTGCCATTTGTCCAAACTATGTCAACCCATCCAACATGCCCCACACAACCTGATGAACCGCCTATAAGCAAGATGTCAAACTCTACTCACATGATCAAGAGCTTTTAGGGTGTGGTGGGTGGAATTTTGGGTTTATGATTTATGATTTAGAGTTTTTTTATTTTTTTTTTATTTTTTTTTTATTTTTTTTTTCACTCTCCCCCCAATCCCCCATTACCAACCCTATGGTAGACGCATATGACAAACTCTCACACTTATCAATCGTATTAATACTGATCACGACAAAACACATTTAATTTTGAAATTCTTATGAGATACAGTACATTAGTGATAGTTTAAACGCATCTAAAATTTATGATTTAAATTTTAAGATTTATGGTTTAAGATTGAGGATTAGGATTCAGGATTGAGGGTTAGGATTTAGGATTTATGATTTAGAGTCTAGGTTTTAGGGTTTAGTGTTTTTCATTTGGACATGAACAAAGCCTTCTAAGTTGATTAAGGCAAATTACGAAATTAATTAGGATTTTGAGGTTTTTTTCATACGGCAATGCAATACAACCTAGAAAATTGATCCTGTTCACAATTTAGGATTTAGGGTTTAAGATTTAGGTTTAGGATTTAGGGTTTAAGATTTAGGTTTAGGATTTAGGGTTTAAGATTTAGGATTTAAGATTTAGGTTTAAGATTTAGGGTTTAGGATTGTGTCCTAAACCCTTTGGTTCTAATTCAATCTTGTGAAGCCAAACATTACACAAAAAGAACCACATTTGATCTTCTCAAATCAACCAAAGCGAAACCACACAAGGATACACAAGAAAATCATTCAGAAACACGCATGCAAACACCAAATTGACACCTTTAAGCTTTGAGATCCGATTAAATAACATAATTTACAAGTCCCATAAACTATCAACACCCAATAAGAGTCTAATATACACATCCAAGCACTAGCCCCTTCTAGTATGAACTGCCTATGTGACACACCACCTTTAACACTTGCTAGTTTCCCTTCTCAGACAGATGCAGCAAACAACAGCCCACAAGGAAAATGCTACAACAGCAAGCAACGGCGCCTCCACTCACACCAACTACGCCACCACAAACCACAACAACAAAAAACTACAGCCTCTCTGCAAGCACGTGCAGCATCACAGCAAAGCATGAGCGTGGGCCCTGGCTAGACGGCGCGTCACTCACGTGGGCGGGCCAACCAGAGAGAACTAAGAGCTCGAAGTCTAGAGAAATAATCGCTCATGGCCAGAAGCGCACGAGCCGATTGCCGGACCGTGAAAACCCTGTGCATCTGATCCAGCGTGTGCTGCCTTAAGTTATCAGCCTGGCGTTATGGACAGGAGAAGGAAGCAAGCATCAGCAATGGAGGAAGAATCACAGCGAGAGGGACCTGTGGGAGCGATTACCTGGAGAAGAAAGCCCTCCAGCGTGCCGAGCTTTCCCATGGCCACAGCCATCCGGCCCATGTAGTTAGCCACGTTCCTAGACGAACCAGTGTCTGGGGCAGCACTGGACAACGTCTCTGCCAGTGATTGCTGCAGCGCTTCCAGCCCCTGGGAGAGAGCCTCTTCGGCCTGCTGCGACTTCTGCTGTAGGTTGTAGATACCAACCAGCTGCTGCTCAGTTAAAGGCTCCAACTGATTAATGAGGAGCTGCACCAGTTGAATATGAGTGACGCATAGTTTTTTTTAACACACTGAGGCACAAAAATTCTTTAGAGCTTAGGCACCATACACACCACATGGCACATGCCCGAGTGAAATAAAATGCAGATCAGCATGCGTGCCAATTTTATAAAATATGACTCAAAATTTAATAATTCAATCAATATTAATTTTAAAATTCTAAATATCTAAAATAAATATCTAATTTAAAAATTATTGAAATGATAACTTGATGACACAATTCAGTCAATAAGGGGAAAAATAAATATCTTTAAAGTGATGTTTGACGATTTGAAGTTGATATGATCTACTTCAAATTATATTTTGAATATATTTTGATAATAATGATAATCATAATAACATACTTTTAAAATACAAATCACTCCTTGAAAACTAGCAAGTATAGAGCAAAAGGGTACTTTAGACATTTTGATTCTTGCATTCATAGTGCGAGGGGGTTCGTGTTCATGTTCATGTTCATGCTAATCAATATCATCCACATTCCAAACAAGAAGTGAAAATAACTACCTTTATAGTGATGTTTGATGATTTAACGTTCACATGACCTACTTCAATCATATTTTGAAAATATTTTGATAATAATGATCATCATAATAGCATACTTTTATAATACAAATCATTCCTTGAAAACTAGCGAGTATAGAGTAGAAGGGTATTTTAGGCATTTTCATTCTTACATTCATAGTGCGAAGGGGTTAGTTAATGTTCATATTACTATTCATGTTCATTTTCATTCATGTATTTGGACAAAAATAATATTATGATGAGTGATTATATAAAAAATCTTCATTAAGCATATATTTGTTGGAGGTTAAGTCCTTGTGCGATAGCAAGTATTTTCGTTCAATGACAATAAATTTCAAATTCGACACTCATCAGACACAATCTCTAATTTTTTGAGAAAAGAATATCAAGATAATAGTCTCTCTCAGATTATGCACAAAACAGAAGCCTTGTGCATTGGGTATATTTTAAAATATATTTTAATAATAATGACCATCATAATAACATACTTTTAAAATACAAATCACTCCTTGAGAACTAGCAAGGATAAAGCAGAAGGGTATTTTAGGCATTTTCATTCTTACATTCATAGAGCGAAGAGGTTAATGTTCATATTCATGTTCATGCTCATTCATGTATTTGGACAAAAATAATACTGTGATGAGTGATTATATGAAAAATCTTCATGTTACATACATCTGTCAGAGATTATGTCTTAGTATGATAGCAAGTGCTTTAAATATATTTTAATAATGATGATCACCATAATATCATACTTTTATAATACAAATCATTCCTTGAAAACTAGCGAGTATAGAGCAGAAGGGTATTTTAGGCATTTTCATTCTTACATTCATAGTGCGAAGGGGTTAATGTTCATGTTCCTGCTCATGTTCATTTTCATTTATGTATTTGGACAAAAATAATATTATGATGAGTGATTATATAAAAAATCTTCATTAAGCATATATTTGTTGGAGATTATGTCCTAGTGCGATAGCAAGTATTTTCGTTCAATGGCAATAAATTTCAAATTCGACACTCATCAGACACAACCTCTCTAATTTTTTGAGAAAAGAATATCAAGATAACAGTCTCTCTCAGATTATGCACAAGGCAGAAGCCTTGTGCATTGGGTATATTTTAAAATATATTTTAATAATAATGACCATCATAATAACATACTTTTAAAATACAAATCACTCCTTGAGAACTAGCAAGGATAAAGCAGAAGGGTCATTTAGGCATTTTCATTCTTACATTCACAAGGCGAAGAGGTTAATGTTCATGTTCATGTTCATGCTCATTCATGTATTTGGACAAAAATAATACTGTGATGAGTGATTATATGAAAAATCTTCATGTTACATACATCTGTCAGAGATTATGTCTTAGTATGATAGCAAGTGCTTTAAATATATTTTAATAATGATGATCACCATAATATCATACTTTTATAATACAAATCATTCCTTGAAAACTAGCGAGTATAGAGCAAAAGGGTATTTTAGGCATTTTCATTCTTACATTCATAGTGCGAAGGGGTTAATGTTCATGTTCCTGCTCATGTTCATTTTCATTTATGTATTTGGACAAAAATAATATTATGATGAGTGATTATATAAAAAATCTTCATTAAGCATATATTTGTTGGAGATTATGTCCTAGTGCGATAGCAAGTATTTTCGTTCAATGGCAATAAATTTCAAATTCGACACTCATCAGACACAACCTCTCTAATTTTTTGAGAAAAGAATATCAAGATAACAGTCTCTCTCAGATTATGCACAAGGCAGAAGCCTTGTGCATTGGGTATATTTTAAAATATATTTTAATAATAATGACCATCATAATAACATACTTTTAAAATACAAATCACTCCTTGAGAACTAGCAAGGATAAAGCAGAAGGGTATTTTAGGCATTTTCATTCTTACATTCATAGAGCGAAGAGGTTAATGTTCATATTCATGTTCATGCTCATTCATGTATTTGGACAAAAATAATACCGTGATGAGTGATTATATGAAAAATCTTCATGTTACATACATCTGTCAGAGATTATGTCTTAGTATGATAGCAAGTGCTTTAAATATATTTTAATAATGATGATCACCATAATATCATACTTTTATAATACAAATCATTCCTTGAAAACTAGCGAGTATAGAGCAGAAGGGTATTTTAGGCATTTTCATTCTTACATTCATAGTGCGAAGGGGTTAATGTTCATGTTCCTGCTCATGTTCATTTTCATTTATGTATTTGGACAAAAATAATATTATGATGAGTGATTATATAAAAAATCTTCATTAAGCATATATTTGTTGGAGATTATGTCCTAGTGCGATAGCAAGTATTTTCGTTCAATGACAATAAATTTCAAATTCGACACTCATCAGACACAATCTCTAATTTTTTGAGAAAAGAATATCAAGATAATAGTCTCTCTCAGATTATGCACAAAACAGAAGCCTTGTGCATTGGGTATATTTTAAAATATATTTTAATAATAATGACCATCATAATAACATACTTTTAAAATACAAATCACTCCTTGAGAACTAGCAAGGATAAAGCAGAAGGGTATTTTAGGCATTTTCATTCTTACATTCATAGAGCGAAGAGGTTAATGTTCATATTCATGTTCATGCTCATTCATGTATTTGGACAAAAATAATACTGTGATGAGTGATTATATGAAAAATCTTCATGTTACATACATCTGTCAGAGATTATGTCTTAGTATGATAGCAAGTGCTTTAAATATATTTTAATAATGATGATCACCATAATATCATACTTTTATAATACAAATCATTCCTTGAAAAATAGCGAGTATAGAGCAGAAGGGTATTTTAGGCATTTTCATTCTTACACTCATAGTGCGAAGGGGTTAATGTTCATGTTCCTGCTCATGTTCATTTTCATTTATGTAATTGGACAGAAATAATATTGTGATGAGTGATTATATAAAAAATCTTCATGTTGCATGCATATGCTAGAAGTTATGTCTTGGTGCGATAGCAAGTACTTTCGTTCAATGATAATAAATTTCAATTTCGACACTCATCGGACACAGCCTCTCTGGTTTTTAGAGAAAAGAATGTCGAGATAGTAGCCTTTTAGATCATGCGCAAGGCAGAAGCCTTGTGCATTGGGTACGACCTCCATGTAGATCCACAAAACACATTTTAATAACAAAAAATGGGGGGGAAAAAAAAACTAACTTTGAGAATCTCAGATGCACGGAAACCACCGATCCACATGAAACACCTCTCCGCCGGTGTCTTCCACATTCCAGACAAAATGTGGAACACGTCTGCCTTTGCGGCGATGCCTTTCAGCCGAAAAATATCATTGAAGTGCATGATGACACTGTCAAGAATGGTGCGAAGTTCTGCATCTCCAGCATGTGAATTTACTGCAGCCCTTAGCTCATTAATCTGCCGATTGTGTTCTTCTAGCCACCGCACATACTCCACATCAAACGCCAAGGCACCTGCAGAGCAACACAGACACCGATCACATCTCCTAGCTCCACCATCTCAAGCTCATTTTGGAAATAGCAGCAGAAATCACCCACCATTGCCGCACGTTGAATGAGCTAAGTCACCAGAGCCTGCTATGAAAATTCCCTGCAATCAGCAAATGAGAGCTCAATCAATGGCCACTTAGCTGAGGAAGAAGAGAAAGACAAGGAATAAGAAGGCAGGTTCATGAGCAAAGTTCATTAAAACCTGTTGGCGGGCTCGCTGTAGCTCCTGCTCCAGCTGAGTTAGCTTCAACCGGCTTGTCTCCAACTGTTGCACATAGGCCTAGAAGAAGAGGCGGCAGCAGAAAAAAAGAGAGAGAGAGAGAGAAGTAATCTAATCAAATTAATAACAGAGAAGAGAAATGTGTTCTTACATGGAAAAATACAACACACCTACACGAAACCTACTTTTTTCCTTAGCCGGCTTTTTCTCGCAGCTTCCCGATTCTGAGCGAGCCTGCGCAGTGTCTGCTAAAGCATACAAAACGAAGAAACTAATGAAAAACATCGCCCTGTGTGCATGATACACACATATATGCAGATATGTCTGCGTATACATAGCACAGTGCTTTGATCCTTAGTCGAATCACAACTCATAAGACAAGTGAGATAAAATCAACACCTTCTGATCTCCCATCTTTTCTTTCAACTTGTCACTAGCATCAAAAGACACGGCCGTTGCCACTAGTCCTCTTTCAAACTGAAACTCAAATAGCATCAAAATATGCTCAACTCGATTAAAAACCCAAAGCATCAAATCACAAAGCTAACAAAGTCAGTTACAGTGCCGACTCGAATGGAGGTTGCATTAAGGTCATACTCAGTGCACAAGATTGATGTTTTAGCATGTGATCTGAGAAAAGTTAAAATCTCAACTGTCTTATTTCCCAAACTCAATGAGTCTGGAACCTGAGACCTACCACCCTTGAGATAATAGCAACATGCTATCGTACCAAGACATGACCTCCAATAGCATTGGTTCTAGGATCAAGCACTGTGCTAACTCAATTAAAAACTTCAAGCATCAAAGCATGAAGCTAACAGAGTAGGACATTGTGCTGACCCAGTTGGAAATCATATGGAGATCATATCTAGTACACACGATTCATACTTTAGCACGTGGTGTGAGAGAGATGAAAATCCCAACAGTCTTATTCCCTAAAATTAGAGAAACTGTGTCTAATGAGTCTCGAATCTGAGAATTATCACCCTTAGACAAAGACACGAGCTATCACATCAAGACATGAACTCTAATAACATTGGGTCTAGGATCAAGCACAAAGCTAACAAAGTCAGATGCAGTGCCGACTCGAATGGAGGTTGCATGAAGGTCATACTCAGTGCACAAGATTGATGTTTTAGCATGTGATCTGAGAAAAGTTAAAATCTCAACTGTCTTATTCCCCAAACTCAATGAGTCTGGAACCTGAGACCTACCATCTTTGAGATAATAGTCACATGCTATCGTACCAAGACATGACCTCCAATAGAATTGGGTCTAGGATCAAGCACTGTGCTAACTCAAATTAAAAACTTCAAGCATCCAATCATGAAGCTAAATAGAGTCGGACATTGTGCTGACCCAATTTGAGGTCATATAGAGATCATATCTAGTACACACGATTCATACTTTAGCACGTGGTGTGAGAGAGATGAAAATCCCAACAGTCTTATTCCCTAAAATTAGAGAAACTGTGTCTAATGAGTCTCGAATCTGAGAATTATCACCCTTAGACAAAGACACGAGCTATCACACCAAGACATGAACTCCAATAACATTGGGTCTAGGATCAAGCACAAAGCTAACAAAGTCAGATACAGTGCCGACTCGAATGGAGATTGCATGAAGGTCATACTCAGTGCACAAGATTGATGTTTTAGCATGTGATCTGAGAAAAGTTAAAATCTCAACTGTCTTATTTCCCAAACTCAATGAGTCTGGAACCTGAGACCTACCATCTTTGAGATAGTAGTCACATGCTATCGTACCAAGACATGACCTCCAATAGAATTGGGTCTAGGATCAAGCACTGTGCTAACTCAAATTAAAAACTTCAAGCATCAAATCATGAAGCTAAATAGAGTCGGACATTGTGCTGACCCAGTTGGAGGTCATATGGAGATCATATCCAGTACACACAATTCATACTTTAGCACATGGTCTGAGAGAGATGAAAATCCCAACAGTCTTATTCCCTAAAATTAGAGAAACTGTGTCTAATGAGTCTCGAATCTGAGAATTATCACCCTTAGACAAAGACACACGCTATCACATCAAGCATCAAAGCATTAAGCTAATGAAATCAAATAATGTGCCGACTCGATTGGAGGTCACATGGAGATCATGTCCAGTACATGTGGTTCATACTTTAGCAAGTGATATGAGAGAGGTTAATATCCAGACAGTTTTAGCTCTCAAAATCAAAAAAAAAAAAAAACTACATTTGATGAATCTCTCATTCAAGACCCATCACTCTCAGTGAAAAACACTTGCTATCGCACTAAGGCATGACCTCCAATAACACAGAGTCTGGGATCAAGCATTGTTCTAACTCGATTAAAAACTCAAAATTAGCATTATCAATTGAATAATGGCTGAGTGAGTTACTCTTAGATTTTTCTCATCTGTATCATCTGTTGAGGTATCAGTTCTAGGACTGGAATTTGTCTCTCCCCAGATCTCATTAAAGCTTCCAGGAATGGAATCTATCGCATGCTTTGGTTGCTTTTGCAGGGGCAGCATCTGATGGCGACAACCACCCCACAGCATCAGTTAGCATATTAAACTGAGAAGTGCTTCAGCTTCAGCAATATTAAAAAGGCAGAAAAATAGAGCGTGGGAAAGCAGAGATTACCTTGTTTAATGTCCCTAACTGAACCTCAACTCCTACTGTCTCATCGATAAATTTTAATTGACCAAATACAGGATCTAAAACATCAGCCATGAATCAGAAGAAATAAGATTAAAAAAAAAAAAACAATTTGGTGCATGAAAATATTTGAAATTCCTCAATTGGGAATGCTCTAATTGACTCGTGCTATATAAGAGTGCCACGATCATTCCATAACTAGAAAACCTAATTTTATTTTCAGTGTTTTTTAGGTTCTTGTTTCCTTCTAGCACCTTTTTTTTGTCCCTAAAACCCAACTCATACTATTTCTTGATCCATATATAAGCCTTGAGGCCCCAAAGTAGGATCATGTAACACCCTTATCCCAATTCCCAACTGCATGATATATGTAAGACATCGCTTGGAATTGAATTCGTGTCCCCAGTATTAAGGGCATCTATCCTCTATTATACCTTCTTTTGTTTAAAAGTTGTAAGCATTTCATTTCTATTACTAATAATTTTATATTTTCAAGTAGAACTAATGACCAAAATAACCTTAGTTTGATCCATTGATCTTGAAAAATAAAATTGCACGGAACAATACTTTAATTTTTAGGTTGAAAAAGAACATTAATGTTGTTTATTAATCACAAAAAATATCTATATATTATATAAGGTGAAGCATTTCACAATTATATTTTTAATTTTATAAGTGTACTTTAGATTAATTTTATTTTTTTGTAGTTTTTTATCTGAGATAAAAAATTTATTACATTTTTAGCTTAAAATTTCATCGGGCAAACTAATTTATTAAGACCCAAAAACAGATGAAAGATCATGACAAACTCAGATATTTTCTTTGAAATTAGGACTACATATTCTCGACGATCAAAAAACCTACATCAACAAGAATATATTTTGAATGATGTTGCAAAAGTCAATTTTTTTTTAATACGCACAATGTATTCTTGTTGATCATACAAAATTCAAAAAAATTATAATAAATAGTATTTAATTATAGTTATAAAATTAAATAACATACACTCTTAGTATAACTAGTTATTTTTTAACTATACATGACATATTTAAATGTATGTAAATTTGTGTCCTTTCAAATATGAAAAAAAAAAAAATGAACATTAAAATTTATTTTGCAGGTTGCCTTTTCCCAATCCAAACTAGTAAAGTTTAAGAATCTAATCAAGTCTATTACAAATTTACATAATACATGCGCTATTAAATTTTATACATTTCAAAAAGATAATCTTATATCCCAAAAAAAAAAAATTATATAATAATTAAAATATATAATACAAAAGGCATAATGTAGGATAATATTCATGCTTACACATCGAGAAAAATAATCTTTTTAAAACATAATTTTGAAAAAAATAAATCATTCAGCATAAAATAGGTCTCATTTTTTACAAAAAAAAAAAAAATAGCTTTGTTGTGTGTTTTGCAAAAATAATCCTTTTTTATTATATACTTAAAATTAGTCAAGTTTCAATTATAAAAAAACTTAAATATCTTTAAATTGAATAAAATACCCAAAAAAAAGATAATTTTTTTCAAATACAATAAAGTAACTAAATAATTTTTATTTATACTAGAATATTTGAAATCATCAGTTCAAATATTTCAATATTATAAATATTATTTCAAGCCTAATTTTTTCTTAACCAAATATACATATAAAACTTTATTGTCATTTCATAATGAAATTATACAAAATGGAATTAAAAATTTTTTTTCTATAAATAGAATCAAGATTTCACTCGTTGTATTACAGTTTTATTGTTTAGAATCCTAAGAGAAAAAGGCATGCATAATGTATTACGAAAAAATAGAGAGGTGATTTTTTGCAGTGAATGTGTCATGGGCAGTGATGACGCGTTGATGTTATATGCGTAGTTCAGTTGTGTTATACAATGGTGATATTAGACACATATATAGTAGTTATCTACGCATGCTAAATCTTTTTTCATATGAAATTATGAGTAATCTCAACATCAATTGCTTCAAGAAATGACTAATCCACTAAAACTCACAACTAGATGATACAATAGTTATATAATCTGCTTATGCTCTCAATTTGAAAGCAACAGCATATCGCTTATTTTTTTTTTTTTTTTGAAGATAAGATTGTCACAAAGAAAATTATAAAATTCAATAAATTAATTTCTCCAAGTAATCATAAGAGCCTATCTAAATTTTTAATACCTACTCAATTATGTCTCTGATCTATAAACAAAATTTCACATCTTGAAATTCACTTTATAAATATAAAAAACTACAAAAATATAACCATATAAGTGAAAATGTGTCAACTGGGCCGGATGGCCTAGGCCCATCACAAAGCCCAGCCCATCACGGCCAATTTGAGGCCTGTATAAATCCATTAAGAATAATCAAAGAAATTATTAAGTATATTAACTTAAAAAATAATATTTAGTCTGATCAGCAATTAAGCTTTCTTATGATTCTCATATATCTGAAATAATCAACCAGAAAACAAATATCTATAGACATATCTATACTCGTATCAAATGATGAATTAGTTAATAAACATCTCATCATATTAAAATCAAATATAATATTTAAAACACATACTTATGAAATAAAAAATTTCTTCTAAATATGTAATCTCAATATCTAAGAAATATATAATACATCTCAAATTCTTCAACTGATTTTAATTTATAAGAACTATTTTAGTAGAGATATATCTAACTGATCATTGTTTGTAACTTATCATCCATATATATATATATATATATATATATATATTACAAACAATACATATTATTCACTTAATTTATATTGATAGAAATAAAAATAAGGTGATATATATTTCTTATAAGCCAAAATAATACGTACCATAAAAAACTTCTTGGACCATACACAAAAAAATTATTTAGATCATAAAAAGTCTTTCAATTTTATAGCCCACACAACATCCTTGCATTCACTAGAACAACAAAACTTGGTGGATACTATATAAATACCTCATTTTCAAGATCAGCATAGAATATATATTCTTTCATGTCCAACTAATATATAATCTATATGTGAGAATCAATAATAAAAATCAACGATCAATTAGTGATCATGTTGACTATTAGAGAAAAAAAAATCATAACAATACACATTCTAAGTTTGTGTTAATCTTCTACCTATCAATCTGCTCTTGAGCTAATCTACATTTTATTCATGTTCAATCTTCACCATGTTTGCTCACTTGCATCTCACTAGGTGTCAACTAGGACGGAATGAGTCGACACGACTTGAATTTTTTAGAGTCGTCAGGCCACCATACCGTGTTGGCCATAACACGATTCATCTCTCCGGGACATGCCATGCCAGCATAGCTTCAAGAAAGGTAGGTCTGCCCCGACACATACCAACGGCCCAAATGAAGCATTTAGCCTTGTCGAGTCATGTCAAGTTAGGTTCCAACTAGGTAAAACCAGCATGATCATGCCATGAACACTTTGTGCCCAGCCCACAACTAGAGGTGTCAACCAGGCCGGACCGGGCCGGCACGAGGCACGGCATGGTTCGGCCGTGCCTAACCGGCACGGTTCGGCCCGTGGCACGGCACACTAGCACATGTTCGTCCCGTGTCGGGTGTCCTCTGAGCCCGACCCCGCGATTGCCCCTCCCGCAAAAAAGACCGCAGGTCAGTCTGATTCGACCCGACCAACGGTCCCACAAAGCCCGAACCATGCGGACAAGCCAGACCCTAGCGGACCCGACATGGTTTAAAAAATCCGGGCCCGGCACGAAGGCACGCTCGTGCTCAAAAAAAAAATGGGCCGGGCCAGGCCAGTTCAGCCCGTTTGACACCTCTACCCGCAACTAGCCCAGGCAGGCCTATGGCCAATACAGGCACATACAAATGAAATGGTAGCAAGCTGGCTGCCTTAACTAATAAATAAAATAGTTAAATTTGGAGAGAGAGAGAGAGAGAGTATGTGTGTGTGTGTGTTAATATAATATATTTAACATAAAATAAAATAAGTTTTATTTAAATGTAAACTGCATGATAAATATTATTAATATCAAATATAAGAAGAAACATAAAAAATATATACTACAATTTAAAAATATAAATCTTAAGTAAAAAAAACTTGGAAAATATGCATGTCAGTCCAATATCAATCTGTCTAATTTGGGTTGCACGTCTCAGTCTCGATATCAATGAATTCATATATATATATATATCATGACCAACTTGTAGCTCTTTTACTTTACTTTGAAGACATAACTATGAATTTTACTAATCTTTTAAACATAATAGAATTTTAATAATATTTAATCATAATGTATTCTTCCTATCTAAAATTATATTTATAAACACAAAAAAATTAGACTTAATATTATGATATCGATACCAAAAGAGTCAGAAGATCACGTGTCATTTGAATAACAAAGAAATAAAGAATTCGTAAGATTTTAATGGATTTTATATATTATAATTTCTTATATCACTTTGGGATAAAATAAAATAGTAATTAATATCTAAGTATCTCGACAGCTTATGCCTATTCAACATATCTTTAAGTCATTTCTCGTCAGCTAACTAAATTAACAAATCATAATCTCCAAATATGATAGTAATCTCCATACTCAAAGGCTCGCTAAGACTACATCCTTATTTTTATAATATTTAAATAAATTATGTAAATTTTTATAAAGTTTACTATTTTATTCTTGTATTTAATTTAAACAAGTATATATGTATTTTATAGTATATTTCTTTCATTTCACCATAACTATATAATCCATTGAAATAATCAAACAATAAAATAAAAATTAATATTTTAAGAACATCATTTCCATCTAAATAACCATGTCATAAAAATCTAGATATTTTCCATATTTGTTAAAGAGATTACTAATAGTATATACATCTAAGTACAATATATGTGATGAATAAGCAAACAGATAAATACACCTAAATAATAACACCTCAGTCTAACATTTTGTTTATTATTATACTAATTTTACTATTAACATAATTGGACAACACACATAGATAACCAACACATACATGATACATCTAACATAAGATATATATAATTCCAATAATATATGACAAACTTATAAATTTTTATTTTTATGATTTGTTGATTTGCATAAAATATAAAACTCTTATAATTTGTTGGATGCCTTAATATATTTTAATACATTTCATATATATTCAGTAGATTAACGAGGAAGACATCATTTTTAAGCCGACTTATATTGTTAGATTTATTATGTGACTCATATACCTAATGTAAAAAAACCCAACTAAAAAATTATTTTTAATAATATCACATAGCAATAGAAATAAAATGCCTCATTGATGCTTATCTTCAAAATTTTTAACTTATCTAATGATAGATTTTCAAGTCAAGAGTGTATAATCAGCAGAGTATTAATCACCAAACATCTATAAGGGCTCCTTACAACGGAGAAAAACAAGTACAATCCATCCTACGATTACAAAGTCATTCGATTCATCCATCAATTATACACACACATTGAGTAACTAATCCATTTGATCCACCAACTAAATATTATTTGCATACAAATAGAACATATAAGACAAATAGAACAAGATAAATAGACAAATAAAACATAAAATATACTGATAATATTTTAATATATTAATCATCATAAATAAATCATTAATTGAGCATTAATCAGCAATCAATCATTTGACTTGATATTGGATAACAAATCCAACAAGTATCTTGCATATCTTTCACCCAAAAACTAATTTCTCAACAAAATTACTCATGATGAATAAGTATTTGCCTTTAGCTTCTACTAGATTATCCTTAATTATCTCATATTAACTATCACTATCCTCAACACCACCACAATAGTCAAACAACACCACGACACTCCTACACCACCACAACACAACCAAAATACACTATATACCCAGACACTACCATGACACACCACTTCATTATAACAATTCCACCAACAAAAGCACAATGTAAACTATCACATACTCATTGTAGGACTCCCTGTGCACCAACAATGATAGAAAACATAAAAACCATGACAAATATGAAATAAACATGAAAAAACACTTGTCCCTACAACACCATTACAAGCATCAAACACTGGTGCACATTTTTTTGGCATTTACACATGATGCATCACCATGTTGATCATCATGTGCCTGTGAGCTATGTTGCACGGACACGGATACGAACACGAACATATGACACGGTAAGATACGGAGACACGACAAATTCTAAAAAATTAGGATACGGATACGGCTAGGATACGTCATGATAAAAAATATAAAATTAAAAATAAAATTTATTAATTATAAATATTAGGTATTTTAAAATAATTAAAAATTCTGTATTTTAAAATAATTAAAAATACTGTATTTTAAAATAATTTAAAATACTGTATTTTAAAATAATTTAAAATTTTGTATTTTAAAATAATGTAAACAAAATTTAAACCCTCTAACACTCTCCCCCTCCCGAACCTTCCCCCCCTCCCGAACCCACCCCCCCACCCGATTTTCGATTTTTGATTTTCGAACTCTCCCCCTCCCGATACAGATTCCAAAAACCCCCCCTTCCCTTTATAAAATTAGGTTACATTAGGTGTTGTCGGCGGCTCAGCGGTGTGCTCCTCCCCTCCCCGTTTGACGCAATGACAATTGTTTCCGAACAACGCGTCGGATACGTCTCCGACACGTATCCGATACGCCACGTAGCGTATCCCATACGGATTTGTGTCCGGTACGCCACGTGGCGTATCGGACACGTGTCCGACCCATGTCGCCGTGTCCACGTGTCCAGCTCCTAGGCGTATCCGTGCAACACAGCCTGTGAGCATCAAACCTCCTTGCCCTCTGATAACATGTTCATGTCAAAACCCTTGGGGTTTTAAGAAGAGTCGAGAGGAGAAACTACAAAAGATGAAAAAAAAGTAATTGTATACATTCAAAATCAAATAACATAATACATATATTCGAATTAAGATAACTTACATGTTAAGTACTCCTAAACAAATAAAACTAAAAGGGTGAATACAACATAAAACTATATAACAATTATATCTAGAATAAAAACTAAGGGCACTATAAATAATCCAATAACTAACTAACTATTAAATATATTTGGATGTCACCACAAAGTTCTTATTAAGTGGTCAATACTAATATATATATATACACAAAATTCTTGACTAATAAGGTATCAACATATACTTCATATTATTCAAATATTACACCTCTCTCTAGTTGTCATCTTTCTGATAACTCTAGGGCAATCGACTTATTAAGAATTCTAATAAGTGATTGAATGACATTAATTAATTTTATTTATTCTCAACTTAGTCATTCATCTATAAACAATATGAGAATTTTGAATCTCAATATTAGACATATCATTAAATTAGATTATGAGAAACATCGAATACAAAATATATAAAAATTTTCTTATGATCTTATCCTACAAACTAGATCAATATGCATAAAAACTCATTTGATTTAATTTACTTAAATTTTAGGAATTTAGTAGAATTAAGACTCAAGATAACTTGAAATAATTTCATTTTTATTATACATGTTTAACTTGACTTTTTTTTGAAACAATTCCTAATTTTTTTTTATTTTCAACTATTTCATAAATAAATAAAAATTAACTTAATAAAAATATAAAAAGTATAAGAGTTTACAAATACTTTATAATATATGTCCGACAACCTGAGCAGTTACTATACTAGTCAATATATTACTTAACAAATTTTATGCACTAGTAAACATCAAAAAATAAAAATTTAAAAAAATTAATAGATATTGAAATAAGATAACTAAAATACTTCTCTATAATTAAAATATTCTAAAAAATATAGCAAAAAAAATAATTTTAACCACTAATAACCAAATCAATCGAATTCCTTGGTTATTTTCTATCTTTAACATTTTTTTGTCATAGATCTTGTGTAGAGATTAATCAAACTACATCCAAAATTTTCTTGGAGCACTTTCATTATTCAGAATTTTCTCAATCATATTATAAGATGATACATAGGGTTATAAAGCAATCCTTTATTAATTACTTTATTATTCAAAAAGAATAGATGACTTATTCTCCTAAGACATGTGGAGTACTTGATAGTATTATTTTTTTTAATGATTTATTCTTTAAAGAGTCTAGATCAGATAAAAATTCAGAAATAACATCAAGATATGTTATCATTCTTTACTCCTTTGGGATCCCTTTGGACCTCTAGCCAGGTGAGAGCATCGCCAAATTGTTTGCATTTATTCTATAAAAAAAGAATTGCATTTTATTCAATACAAAGAAAAATCTCCTATAAGTTAAATATCAGAGTACATTTTTTTAATTTTGATCTTCTAATTTGCTTCCCCAAAAAAAAAAAAAACAATTGAATTGTGCTCAACATTTCAATTCATTATTTTGTTATACTCTCATCATTTTTTTTACCTCTTTTATTACATCTCTCGATAGTGCTAGAATACCCAAAATTACTTTTGAGATATTATCTTATTCAGAATGATATTAAATATTTATAAAAAAGATAAATATTTTTTACTCTAATATAACTTAGAAAATCACATCTCAATATTCAAGAGAGTCTGTTATTGATTATAAGCATGTTTTTAGAATGAAGACAAATCCAATTAATAATATAAATCACCTAAAGACAAAATTTGTTTTGAGATAATTTACTCAAGCTTCTATAATTAATTATCTACAAACTCTCCTATGACTAAAAAAGTTTTAATTTGAATACTAATACCATTTATCGCTTCTCATAGATGATATATATATCAATTAAATATAAAAAATATACTTCTTCATTATGTGTCTGATTACAGAAATACAAAGACTCTGAATCTCATAAAAACTCCGAAGATAAATGTGTTTAATTAATAATAAAACTAAAATAATTGATTATATGTGAAATTCTTATGTTGCAAATATATGTTGAAGGTCATATTTTAATGCAATTGCAATATATCTTCATCTAAAAGCAATAGGCATTGATTTCAAGACTCATGAGACACAATCTCTTTAATTTTAATGAATAAAATTATCAAAATATTAATTTCTTTCAGATATCACATTAAAGCAAAAATTTTGTACACTAATTATGACTTCTAAATAGCTTGAATTTTTCTTCACAATGACATTGGAAAAGATTGTATTTCACAAGAAACTTTACAAAGCCTAAAGTAGTACCTAGAGAAATTACTTTGTCAGATTTTAAGCAACAATTACCTCCATTACTTTGCATAGATATGTTACCAATTATTCTTAAATTTACCAAATGTGCATATATAACTAACTTATTTTATTTACTGTATATGTGAAATGATACTCTAAATATGAATAATAACAATTCAGAATCAATCAACTCAAACAGTATCTTCAATCCTAGTTTCAAATAAAATCTTGAGACTTAAATATTTTCTCATAAATGAAATGACTTGTTATGATATAGATATTATATTGTCACAAAAGAGTACATGCCTTGGATTCTCTGTTACTTGATATGCATATTCTAATCAACTGAGACAGGAGGACAAAGTACAGCATGAGGCACAGCACTATTTAATTGTGTCTAACATAACAAGGCACAACCCAATTCAAAATCGTGTCTGGACCAGTCTCATGTCAGCCTATAACACAACTTTGGCAATCTCAGGCCATAGTTCTTGTTATAAGAAGCACAACATGGCATGACCCAATATGACAGCTCATGCAAGCTGAATTCAGCTCGACTAGTCAAACAAGCTAGCCTAATAAGAACCAGCATAGCCTAGCCAGGCTAGGCTGGCCACGCTTGACCCAAATTAGCACGACCTAGAAAAAAGACATGCCGACGTGCCATGCAAGGCTATTCATTTTAAAAGTTGTGCCGGCACGACATAATACGTTTGATAATTTGTTAATTATAACTTATATAGACTATAAAATTCATCATTTTCTAGATTTTTCACAATATATATACTTAGACTTAATGATGCATATACTTAAAAAAATCTATAAACTTGATATTTCATTTAGTGATCATATATATTTTCAACTTACGAATTATTCAAACTCTAATTAGACGTCAGCTTGAGTAGAGAAGAGATTTACTAAAAATTATTTTACTTTTCTTTGAGATAATATTATCTCAATAAAAAATAAAAATAAATAAGTAATAGAGAACAAATGATCTCTTATCTGATACGAACCCTTCAACTCCAATTAACTTTATTATATACAAATATAATATAAAAAATTAAATATGAAACTATTACAAGACTAGATATAATTTATTCAATCAGTATATTTAATTATTTCATATAGTCTTCATGCCATACTCATTCAAGCATAAAACTATGTATACTTTGTATTTGAAAAAAATTTAATGCATAGTATAAATTTGGATGTGGAGCTAAGTACTAATTTCGTGTTTGATATTAACTATCTAGTTGACTTAACAACATACTAGAAAATTGGTACATTATTTTGCATATTTTAACATGTGAAGAAATCTCCAAAATCATGCATCCATGCTTGGTCATGACCCGTGCATAGCTCGAGGATGGCCTGTGCATGACTTACTACAAACTAGTTGACTTACCTACAAACTAGAAAATTTTGTTCGATACTAATTTTGTTTCAAGAAGTATCAAATAGGTCGGGCGGCCCAAACATTGCCCACAACACATTCCAAAACCATGTCTAGTCTGGAATCGTGTGCGCCCCGTGTAGAGATGTCAAATGGGTTAGGCCGGCCCAGCCTGGCACGAGACACAGTGCAATTCAACTGTGTCTGGCCCAGCATGACACAACAATTTCCAATGCCCGTGCCCATGTCGAGCCTGCTCCTGGCACGAACCATGTCGTGCCGTGCCTAACCAAGCCTCGTGTTGGGCCAGGCATGGCCCGGTACCCATGCCCGTGGGCACGATATCTCGGCATGAGCCGAGAAACCACCCACACCGTAGCCCCAACTGATCCAAAATATCCGTCGAGGCTATGGGCCCCAATCCAGACCCATGGTTTTTTCGACCCGGTTCAGATGAGACTTGCAACTCGTGCTTGTCTTTGGTTGATGTTTGGATTAGACTTTGAATTTGTGATATACGTGCTTTACACTACTTTATGAATATTTCTATTTTTTTATTAGTCAAGTTTTAAGCCAATATTTTATTTTTAAAAAATTTTTATATTTCACTCTCTTTATACTCTATAGTCTACCCTCTTATCTAAAAAAATAAAAAAAATAATAAATACTAATGAAATTAATTTAAATTTAAAAAATAAAATCCTACCCAAAAGTCCGAGGCAGCTGAAACTTTGGTTTCTACGGTCACCTCGACCTAAATATTTAAAAAATAAAAAACTAAAATGACTTATATAATCTAAACTCACTTTAATATAATAAAATAAAAAAATATTAAGGACGTGAAAAAAGATACGGCACAGCACAAATATCAAAAAAAAATTTTAACATGTAAGAATACGTTTGGAACTGAGAACCTAAAGATGCATGCCAAAATATACACCAAAAAATATGATGCATTAGATACTAGACAAACCCTACTCGGCGGTAAATTTTTTGAGATTGAATCCAGTTTAATCTCAAAATTTATCCGCTTCATATACCACAACAAGTTAGGTAAAAAAAGCATGACCAAACATATCACCACAATAAGTCTTCCGATCATATTTTCGAAAGATTCAAAGGTAATGAGCATCATGCGTACATATTTTCAGCCAACTTATCATAAGATTCCTAAGTCTACATCTAGGAACGACATACTAAAATATTATAAGTTAGAAAAAAAAATAATTAATAAATTTATGACATTTAGTGGAATGATGTCTGTGACGTCCAATATTTGAACAAGTCACGACGATGCATTTTATGCATATCTCACCACTCACTATATAGATTCAAATTAGACTCTAAATAAAAAAATCTTAAGATTCTCTGAGATTTTCCATCCTCATAATAGCCCAGCTATTTTTTGAGTGCATGATAAAAATCTTTAAAAAATATAAAATTCAAAATAAAATTTTTAGTATCACATTCAATAACACGACTAATAATGGAGTAGTGATTAACATGTTTGTTAAAAATATTCAAGATAGACCATTATGAGATATTTTATATATTAAATACATGTGTCACGTGATTAACTTGATTATATAAGTGGGGATGAAAATGTGTTTCCCCGCTCTAAAAAACAAACGTAACTCTCTAAAATATATTCGCACGTCTCGCAAACAACAAAAATTAAGTAGTCTCTATTTATAATGCAAAACTTATGAAGAAAAAATTTCAATCGAATGTGAGACACTAGTGGAATTACACATACATGATATTAAAGTCATGTGTTGGATACGAACACGTGATATCCGACTATGTCAGTAGTAAGAGTAATAAACTTGTGATTGACGACACTGACTGAGCTACAAAAATTTCATTTATGAAATTCCTGAAAATTTTTTATGACACAATAAACATATATTTATCGGTTTAACACTCATGACTAGCATTACACTCGGGTGCATATACAACATTAGTAACGTATTTAGAAAATATCGAGCTAACCCAAAACTTAGTCATATGGTTGTAGAAATAGAAACTGAGTACTTAAAATACTGATCCATCATTCCATCTCTTTATTGTCTGGTTGTCCGCATAAATCCTAGGGTTAAGATGAAAAGAATAGATGATATTTTGAATTACATTTTCTCGTGCATGAACCTGGAAGATCCACCTAAATAGTTCATTCATGAAAAGTTGACTAAATTTTTTATATACTACGATACTATGAATAATGGTAGTAGTAGTTAGGCTCCGAGTACGAATATGAATATCATATTCAGATACGATAATTTTTTCAATCATACCACATTCTGATATTAAGAATCTTAATATAGTACAGTGATAAAAATCATATGAGTCCGCCTTTCCTGTGCTATCTAGGATGGTACAGGATCTACTGTCTCATCAGGTGTCAAGCATAGCATCAGAGTTGATTTCTTCTGTTACAGTAAATATGATTTCGGATAAAAAATCACGATTACGTTCAGATATTATTAAGACTTTAACATACAAGAATGATTAAGAGAATTCAAGCTTGGACATCTTGGAGCGTGCTAGGATTTGAACTACAACAAAAACAAAGAAATTAATTGCTAATGATGATCCATATGAGAGTGATTTTAATATTGAGATTAAGAATAATAATAATACGACGATGGACAATTAATAACGTTTCATTACCATTTGATGCTTGACGGTTGACGATTTCATGATTGTGACATTTATGTTATACTTATGAGTTATGCTTGATTTTAATTTTGTATTTCAATGTATTGTACCGTACTCATTTTTATTTATATTGTATTTGCCATTTAATTTGATTTGACTTTATCATTTGATTTAAATTTTTTTTCATATTTAAGTTTTAATTATTTAATATTTTATCATTTCATATGTAGATTCTAATTCTAATAATCTACTAATTAATATAAAATTAAAACAAATAATAAAAAGATAAAAACTTTTAAACTATTAAAAATTTATAATTTACAATTTAAAAATTTTTTAAATATTATCTATTTTTTAACTACATAAATAAAAAAAAATTATTTTTCAAAAATATGTTTTTTATTTTTTAACCCGGCCTATTTCTGGGCCGTGCTGGCCTAACCCGCCACGATAAAAACCTAGCCATGCCTACAAGTCATGCTGGGCCTAACCTTGAAGAAACCATGCCTGGCTTGGCATGACAGCCCTATTGGGTGGCCTAAAACCATGTCGAGCCAGCCCGACACGACCTGTTTGACACCTCGAGCCCAATGACATAGTGCAAACCATACCTCGTGTCAAGCCAAGCCAAGCACGCGTCATGCCTAGCCTGGTAGTACGGTCCACCAGCCCGAGAATCAAAGATCGGCTACAAATCATAGGTAGAGGTGTCAACCGGACCGGCACAAGGCACGGTTCGACCGTGCCTGGGCCGGCCCTGCACAGAAATTTTTCGTGCCCAGGCTCATGTCGTGCCAAGGCCAACCGGGCCTCGTGCAGAGCCTAGCCCGGCACAGTACCGCGCCCAAATCAAAATTTTTTTAAAATTAGGATTACGGCGGCACCGAAACCCTAATTTTTTTTTAATTTAGGGTTCGGCCCGGCTGGGCCGAACCCGACGAATCGTGCCGCGGGCCCGTGCTAGCTGAACCCCACAAAAAACATGTCGGGCCAGGCACGGCACGGTACAGTAATCGTGTCGTGCCTGGCCCGACACGAAAACACGGTCGGGCCTGAAAAAAATGTGCCGGGCAAGCCTGACACGTCTCATTTGACACCTCTAATCATAGGTCAAGGCCCATTGAGTGTCCATCCGACGAGGCAAGTTATTTTTTTAAAAAAATCATTTCATATAAGTTGGATCTTGCTTATGTGACCAATTGCAATTGGCTGACAACGTAAAACAACCACCCATTGCATTTTTATGCAACAGGCTTCCGACAAGGATGGTCCGGACTCCGGCACGACCCTGCACCATGCAGGTCAACCATGTTATGTCAGGCTGGTCGGCTAGTTCATATGTCGTGTCCAACACGACATGATGGCATAACCGTGTCACACTCAAACTGCCTATGACGGCATGACACAACCCATTTAACACCTCTAAATATTTCATTTGGTGATTATGTATATTTTCAACTAGTATTTAGTTACAAATTCAGATTTCAATTATATACCAACTTGCACAAATAATAGTCTCTAAATCTAATCCAAAGATAAAGCATAATACAATGATCATAACTATCTGCGAGATTTTTTGAATCAAACAGCAACATAAGATTAGATTTTTAATCAATCTCATTACTCTCTAATATGATAGTTAAATAGCGAGACATATAACTTCATATTTTGTAATTCATCATACATAGACAAAACAAATAAAAATAGATTATTTCTTTTTTATGAAGAATATATAGGATTAGACTATTACCAGAGCTCATATTCCAACATAAGATCACCTAGGTGAGATATTTATGAATGCCTAGTAGGTTTCCATTTCAATTTTCTCCAAACTTAATTTTGGACATTTATGCACCAACTTAAAATGAGATATTACAGACTCACAGTTACCTTTTGTGTTTTTTTATCTTCATGATAATATCACCCAACTTGTGATTGCCCTAATTTTTTTTTTCAACACAAGATTATAATTTTATTTTTTTGTATTATAGTTTTATCATGTTTTGCTTGTTTTTATATACACTTGCATAGAATATATGCTTTTTATTAAATGAGCCATGCTCTGTACATCAAATTGCAAGAAGCACAATACTTCAGTATTCTTTACTAAATATTATTTTCATATGATTTGAAGATAAATACAATTAATTAACAAGATATAACAACAATTTCCAGGATAAGTACTGACCTTGAAACTTCAAATAGAACAAACAATCATATGCGTGGTCAGAGTTGAAAATATTATGCAATAATCAAAAAACAAATCACATACTCTGGCAAAAATCACTCGTGCCTGCAACATTCGATCCATTAGATTGCTCAATCATTCGAAATTCTGATATTCGTGGACGCATGGCATTTGCTTCTGTACCACTGCAAAAAATGAGATTCAAGATCTCAATACCAAACTTAATAATTTAAAAGGATTACAATTTCCTAAGAGATAAACCTCTTTAGAAAGAATTATAGGAGTTGCTGCTGAATTTTTTTTGTGTTACAAAAGAATTTGTATGAGTCTAAAATTATTGTTCTTGACATTTTTATGAGTTTTCCTTTTTTATTTTCATTGTTAATTATATACAATGGGATGGATGTTCATCGTATAAAAAAGATCTCACCACCTTTCATTTTTATTTATATATTTTATGTAAAATTTAATAATATATATCCTAAAACATAAAAAAATATCAATATAGTATATTAACAAAATACTAAATGAAATGGTAAAAAATTTAGGAAATAGATAATTATAACTTTTGAAATATGGATAAACAGATAAATATGAATGATATTAAAATAATTGTGAATGAATATTTAAAACAAAAATTTTTATAGGACTAGAAAACTAGTAATAAGCTTATAACAATCAAACTAATAATAGATGAATAAATCTTAAATATGAATAGTGTCCATGTTTTATAAGTAGGATTTTATGAAATAATAAATATTTTTTTAAAAAATATATATAAATAATTTATTACAAGGTATACTAGTAAAAAAAATGATCATAACTAGTGAAAACTTAAATGGGTATTTAAGGATAAGTAATATTTTATATGAAGGTCATCATGAATGACATAAATTTTGAATAGAAAAAAGGAATAAACTTAGATTTTGATTTAGTTTATGATTTTTTTATAGCTAATATATATTTTAAGAAAATAAAAAAAGATTTGATGACTTTAAAAATAATTATAATAGAAATCAAATAAAATTTTTTTCTCATGTAAAGAGAAAATAAAATATGATACATACAAAATAAAATGATACCAAATAATAATCTAATCATTCAAGATAAACTATCTATAATTAATTTGTCTTGGAAAATGTAATCATAGAAAATTTCAAATAAGTATTTAAAAAAGATAATTAAATTTAGAGAGATAGAATATAATTATATTTAGGAAAAAACTAAGATAATTAATTGATCATTGAACATAAATATAAATAGTATTTAAAATAAAATGTCTCGTTATATATAAAATATCAAAAAAAAAATATAGGTGTCTAATAAATATATGTACTCCCATATAAAAATATTAAAAAAACAAATCTAAGGTTCAACTAGAGGTGTATAGTATTAAATATTAATATTTTTAAAAATGTTAAAATTAAAAATTAATTAAAAAAACAAAGTTTTAAAAAATTTTTTTTTATCAAAATCAAATTAGTTTAACTTTTATTATAATTATTAATTATATATTAAAGTTATTAATTTTTAAAAGAAATGTTAAATCATAAAAAAAATAAATCAATACATTATGTTAGTAAAAATAAAAATTAAAAAAAATATAAACAACACAAATGAAAAATTACCAATCATCCATTTGAAACCGAAAGTCCGAACAAAACAAATATCAATTTCAACACAATGTACAAAATAAGCGTACAAATATAATCAATAAAAAAAACATCAAAAACAAAAAATAATAGATCATCATCAATCGTCAATCGGCATATCATGAGAATCATCAACCACAACATCAAGATCAGTATCATATGGATCATCATCATCATCAATCAACTTCTCCGCTATCGTAGTGAATGTGGATGCGACTGCAGTGCTTGTCCCAGTCCTAGCTCCAGCACGATCATGGATGTTAAACCTCGATTCCTCTCAATCCTTCAAACAAGCCAAGGCCTCAACCATATCTGAACTTAATCTCGATCTCCTATCCGAAATCACGTTCACTATAACAGAAAAAACAGACTCCGATGATACGCTCGACACCGAAGAAGTCAGTAGATCCCGTGTCATCCTTATTAACACGGGAAAGGTAAACTCATATGATTTCCACAACTGTAATAAATCAAGATTCTTAGTATCAGAATATGATAGGATTGAGGAGTAATCAGTATCTAAGTACCGAGACAGCTCGCTCCTATGTGATGATCTACCCATACGTTTTCCCCTCACTAGCTGAATGAAAAAATCGTCATCTCCGAACAAAATATCAATGTCCATAATCACAGTCTCACTACTACCACCACCATACCTAGTATCGTAGTATGTGAATAGGTCAGTCAACTACTCGTGAATGAATCCTTCAGGTGGCTCTTCCAGGTTCATGCACGAGGAAATGAAAGTCAGGGTATTTTCTACTCCTTCCACCTTAACCCTAGGGTCCATGCATGCAGCGAGGCAATAAAGAGATGGAACGGTGGACCAGTACTTCAAATACTTGGTCTCCATCTCTGCAACCATATGGCTAAGCGTCAGGTCAGCTCGATACTTCCTAAACATGCTACTAATGTTACATATGCACCAGAGTGCAATGCAAGTGGTGGGCGTATAAACCGATGAACACATGTTCGTCGTGTCATAAAATATCTTCAGGAATTTCATAAATGAAATTTCTGAAGCCCAGTCAGTGTCGTCAATAATAAGTTCGTCACCCTTACTATTGACATAATCGGATATCACGTGTTCGTATCCAACACATGATTCTAACATCAGATACGTGTAATTCCAACGATGTCTCACATCCGATTGGAATTTTTTCTTCTTAAGATTCGCAGACAAACAGAGACTACCAAACTCTTGTTATCTGCGAGGAGTACGAATATATTTTAGTACATTGCGTATATTATCCAACGCGGGGAAACACACATTCATACCCGCTTGAACAATCAGGTTAATCACGTGACACATGCATCTGACATGAAAGATCTCTCCTAATGGTGCGTCTCTAATATTCCTAACAAACATATTGATCGCTACTTCATTATTACAAGCGTTATCGAATATGACACTAAAAATTTTATTTTGAATGTATTATTCCCTAAAGATTTTCATCATACACTCAAAAATGGCCAGGTCATCATAAGGATGAAGATTCTCAGAGAATCCTAAAATTTTTTTATTGATTATCCAGTTAGAATCTACATAGAGACTCGTGAGACATGCATAAGAAGAATCATCGTGACTTATTCATATATCGGACGTCACGGACACCATCCAGTATATGCCATAAATTCCTTGATTATTTTTTATTTTTCTAACTTATATATCTTTAGTATGTCATTCATAGATGTGGACCTAGGAATCCTACGATAGGAAAGCTGAAAATAAGTCAGCATGATGCACACTACCCTTGGATCTTCCGAAAATCTGATCGAAAGACTCATCAATGTGTTGAGCCTGGCCATGTCATCCCTACCTAACTTGTTGGAGTATATGAAGGGAGTAAACTTTGAGACTGAACTCGATCCAGTCTCAAAAAATGCAATGCCAAGTTGGGTTTGCCTAGGATCTAATAGTCCATATTTTTTGGTGCATAATTCGGCATGCCTCTTAGGGTGCCCAGTCTCAAATTAACTCTTACATGTTAATAGCCCCATATAATATTTGTACTGTGTCATTTCTTGTTCATTACCCCTAATATTTTTTTGTGTTATGATTTTAAAATGAGTCCAAACTACAGAAATCCTCCTAGTTTTTTATTTTTTAGAACTTTGGGTTGAGACGACTGGAGAAACCAAAATTTCAGCAGCCTCAGACCTCTGTGTAATATTTTCATTTTCTAAATTTAAATACGTATCAGGTGTATTTATCATTTTTTATGATTTTTATTTTTCCTAATTTTTTTCTAAAGAGAGAAACTTTAGAGAGAGAAAGTAAAAAAACCATAAAATAAATTACCCGGTAAAAGCAGTGAGGTCGGTCACGTGCATGGTGCAGCGCAGTCAAGCTCTAATGTTCAAAATTCAAGTCGAGTTTCACGAAAATCCAAGCCGAAAGTAAAATCCCGAGGCCCGAGAAAGAGAAGCACGATTTTTGTGAGAGAGAGAAAGATTTGAGAGAATATATATTTTTGAAAAACATAAATGTTAAAGGGAGATGGGTAGAATTTATAGATTAAAGATATTAATTTTTTATAAAAAAAGATATTTTTTTTATATTTTTTTGAATTTTTAATAATTATTAAGGGGCCAGAATCATGAGGACCGTTAGATTCTGCCCCCTAGCCATTGGAGGCGAATCCAATGGCTAAAAATTAATATTAATAGTATTTTTTTCCCGTTGGGATTGGGACCGAGGGTCGGGTCCAATCAAACCCGACCCGCGGTCTTTTTTTCGGGAGGGGCCAGGCACCGCGTGTCCGCGTGAAACCGGCACGGAAAGAACCCGTGCCGGTGTGCCATGCCACAGGCCGAGCCGTGCCAGGTCAGGCACAGCACGGCTTGTGCCTAACCCGGGCACGGCACGGGCCCGGGCACGATTTTTTAAAAAAATAATAAAACAAAATTATAATTATGCTAGTATTAGAGAGAAGAAAAGCAAAGATATTATCTATCATGCATCTTTAAGGTGCATTAAAAATGAAAACTAACAAATCTTAATAAAAATAAATATATTTTTATAATTTTTTAAACAAATTCATGGATTCATATTTGAATATTATGAGTGATTCAGAGCTAAATAACTTAAATATATGATTAAGATAAAACTCTCATAAGTTAGGAAAACTCTCGAGGAGATAAACACGAGAAAAATCATAGTGATCAAATAATATCACTATTAAAATTTGAAAGATCATAAATAATAAAAACACATTGAGATTAATTGTATTATTTAGCAAGATCATGATGACCATAAAAATACTAGTTGAATAGAGATATAATCTTATAATATTTATTCATAACAACAAGAAAGGTATTTAAAATTATAATAACTATCAAAATATTATAATCATGAGTTATATAATGAAGCTTTCAAAAAAATATTTGAACACAATTTGAATTTATATCATAAATTTACTATGAATATGATTTACTTGATCAAATAATTAATCAAGAAATACATAAAAAATTTATAATAAAATCATAAGAAACCTAATTTATTGGACACTATATAAGCGATATTAAGTGCGTGTATTAAACTAATCAAATATAAATATGAATTGTAATACTCGTAGTTTGATTGATTCAATGTATCACTCATAAATTTCCAAAAGTTATGTGACTTTACCAATGATCATCACTTGATACCCATGATAGCATGATATGAACCCAAGTTAGCCTAGCCCAAACCTAAGCTGCCATGGGTTAGCCACGGGTGAGCCAGGGACACGTGAGACTGCCAATTTCTATAGGCATGTCTGGTTGGCAAGTCGGATCTTCCAAATTGGGTCCTGTCGGCATAGTATGGTAGCCCCAACTTGGGCCGCAAAAAACAGACAAATGACTGTTTGGCACCTTTATGCAGGAAGAAACTGATATTATTTAGGTGCATGATGAACATTCTATTAATGAGAACCAAATGTTAGCATTGACGAATGGATGGCTAAGACTACAAAAATTATAGTAATGGTCGCTAATACTACGAAAATGAAGCTGATGCTGCTACAGAAATAGTTATCAAAATAAAAGATATTAAAGCTAATACAAACAAAAAAACGTGAGGTTGAGAGATTAAAATGTTGTATGTGATCAGAATATTCTTCAACTCTTTCAGAGTTAACTGATTTACAAGTAAAATTGACTATTTCAGTAAGAGACGTACCCTTGGAGAAATAATCAAATTTTTATTGAAGTAGTCAACATCAAGTATGGGTCTATGTATTATCCCTAGTAGTTTGATATTAATTTTAGCCATCTTTTTAAGTTTTAACAAGAAACACATGAGAGAACAACCAAATATCATGGCACCAAAACCAATGCAAAGCACTATGATTTCAAATTAAAATTATGAAACAAGCAACACCCATAATGATCTCTTATGTATACACCACCACAACATTGTATTAGCGCCACCACAACATTGTATTAGCGCCACCACAACATTGTATTAGCGCCACCACAACATTGTATTAGCGCCACCACAACATTGTATTAGCACCACCACAAAAATCATAGCAAAAACTACCATCAAAATCATCACATGCGAAATCACCAATCACGACCAAATCGCTGTTGGAAGTCCACGACAATTGTCCATGCCACCACAAAAGCAAGAAAGTGCAAAATTTTTGCTTTTTTGAAAGAATACTCGACGCCACCATTACTGGTGCTGAATGTCATCGCACATTGTCACCAGCACAAGCATATGATGCGTAACTCTTCGATCATCAAAAAGACTCTTACCCTATTAAAATTATAATTTTGGGCAATTTAGTGGCAAAGGCAAAAAGAGAAAAAAGTAAAGAAAATAAAAAAGTAAAAATATTTTTAGTTCATTAAAATTAAATTGAAATTTAAAATAATAATATATATACTCAAGTTGAGACAACCTACATGTTGGGTGCTCTCATACGAACTAAAATTAAAAATAAATAAAATAAAAAACACAAAAATTTAATAGATGCAATTGATATTAAAATAGTCAATGATCACATCTCAATGACAATTAGAAATGACAAGATTAATGATAAACCCTTATCTACTTACCTAATCACATGATTCATATATAATTAATTTTCATATCAATAAGTTATATTATAGAAAAGTTTTATTATAATATCATTTTTTTCCAATTAAATATTAAAAATTATAATCCAACTTTCTTTGAGACTTAAATGACACGTATTCTAAATATTAAACTCACTTGTGGAGAAATCTCCTAATACTTGGCCCTTGATTTTTTTTTTGGTGTTTTAATAACAACTTAATTAATATTAATTGATCACTTAAAAAACATTAATTAAAGTATTCAAATAATTTTATTTTGATAGTAAGATATTCCCTGGGCAACAATCCACAAGGCAAACCTTCCCCATGGTTCTACCCCCAAGAAGACCCATGGGGGAGAATACCTACAAATTAGGTGATGATAATTAGGTTCAAGCCATTTTAAAAATCCTATGAACCTAAGCTAAGATGTGATCCTACCAATTGGATTAATCCATAAGAACAACAAAAAATCAAAATAATTAAATTTATACAAACATATCTTTCAATGATTAACTAATTGAAATATAAATAAAAATTGAAATAATATTTCTATGGTATTTATATTATTATATTTTTATGCTATACTTTTTATTATATTAGCTATACTTTTATAGATAATGGGGCTCATGTAGCATGAGTGAAAGCTCTAGGCAAATTTTTTTTATTACCAATCCGCATGCCATGCTTTTATATATGAATGAAATAAATAAAATTTATGTTTATCTATTTTTTTATGTATTTATTTAACATACTTGTGCTCATAGTATAGTGCTCATGAAATTATGAGATGTTCTAAATACTTTTTTCTTTTGTTTATATCCAAGATTGATCATATGGCAATCAAAAAATAAAAACCTTATAATTTTTCACTTTTAATTTTATCAATTTTGAAATTTGAACCTCCCCCCCCCCTTCCATTTTTTATCACTTGCTAGTTAAATGGAAGCAGAGTTCGGGCAAACAGGCAATCCATACTATCCATGAAATCACCATTTTTGAAGGAAGTGAAACTGAGACTGATAAAACCACTAAGCATAATAAAGAGGCAAGAAAAACCGAAGAAGAGCTCAAGAGATGTGGACATGCCATCTCTCTCAATCCCATAAATCCATGACAATCCTGAATTTCAGTAACGTGCCTCCGGAAAACAATGAGTACAACAAAAAATCCGACGCTGAACTGTATAAAAACTTCAAAAAAAAAAACATCTCTCACAAATTAAGAAATAGTAAACGAAACAAAAGACTTACATCGGATTGGAAGTAGATATTGATGGGATGAAACTCGGCATCTCCCTCACGATTAAATCACCAGTTTTTGGAAATTCAATCAGTGTTTTGCTGCCCATGAAGGATCACCGCCATTGCAAAGACCACCGACGGAACCAATTAACCATATCGAACAAAACCCCCCGCCCGGCTTGAGAAATTTGCAAGAAAACAGCTCCAGCTCACAAATTTCAAAGAACAAAAACTCTACTCCGACTCCTATATCCAGAAATCACAGTCCTCGTCGAACAACATAAAAGAGGGAACTTTGTTCAGTCTCACGCAGACCGAAGACGGACAGAAGCTGAATAACAAGGATCGAGGGAAGAAAGAAATAAAACGAAAGCTTAGAACATGGAATTAAGACTGAGAACTCTCTGCGAGAGGAAGTGGAGATTAAAAGCGCAGGATAGCCCTAGAATGTCTAGCGAAGACTGGGGACTAATCAAATACCCAGTTACGTCCTTTTCAGTCGTTCTACTTCTATCCACTCGTTGACTTGAATTCCAGGATAAACAACGATGATTCAGGGCACCTCTTTTGGGCCGCCATGGCATCGCTTTAACGTGCCGGATACCATGATTTAACTAAGCTGTCGCATTGAAATCCGTGAAACATTTAATGGGATGAGCAGCAAGGTTTGTGGAATTGGAAGTTTCTGGGAATCTGATGCATTTATCACGGAACAGTGCCCGTGGACCCGAGTAAATATTTTAAAAATTGTATTTTTCATCAAAATTTTGAGACTTTTGTTTGCCCTAATTTTTGAGATTTTAAAAGTTTTCAGCCCCCAATTTCGACTACAAACAATGGGCTTATACTTTATTACTGCTGTTAAAACCAAGGTTGGCCTCAAATCAGTTGCAATCACAAATTCAATAACAATCCATTATGGTAGTGGATGGGGTATCTAACAGCTTGTCCATTAATGAGTAATGACTTTGAGCTCTCTACTATTACTATTGTCCCACATATGCTATTTATCAACTCTTTGTTTGGTAATATATTGTATAGTTTTTTTTTTTTTTTTTGATTTTTTAGTCAATAGGGGTTAGGTCATTCCTAAAGATTTGACTCATGTAAGGGAACTAAAAAATAAAACAAGTGCAGAGAATACAAGCAATAATCAAAATCCAACTATCTATTTTCAAATAAGTTAACAATACTTAGAATTTAGGTTTGAAAATATTTATAAAACTCGATACTATCTAAATTAATAAATAATAATTATCATTTTACAAGGATAATTATGCCAACTCGCATTGACTAACAATCCAAATAATTTATGACAATTATATCAAAAACTTGCTGTGACTTTATTATTCTGTCTAATTTTATTTGGTAGGTAATATCCAAAAAACTCATTAAAAAGAGTATCTCATCAATAAATATATACAAGTAGTATAGTATACTTTTATCCATATATTAATCACATAGAGATTATATCGGCATTTCAATTATTAATCACATAGTTCATTTTTTATAAGATGAATATTAAAATTAAGTTGCTCGACTTACTTTATGTTTGGACACAAAATGAATATTTAGGTATTTTGTAATGACTCTTACTTTTTTTTTTTTTTTTTGGATAACCAAGAGGTTCAGAGCCCATTTACATGGGCCCCTACATCCCCCTGGGCCCCCGGAGAACCGAGCAGGTAAGAATTCTCCAGTACCCCTCCTAGTGAGACTTGAACTCGTGACCTCCCAGTCATTGCTTGAGAGTTTTCACCAGCCAGCTCCCTTATGAGAAAGATAATGACTCTTACCTTTTAACAATATATAAGGTTGTTACTACTGAGCAGTCCTAATTATAGTCCTACCCTATTTGTCCCCTTGGTATATCATTATCGAGATGATAATTCATATCAACTCGAAAGTTATTCACATTCTCATACTTTTTAGAAAATTTTGCTAACTTCTCTTGAGTTGATTCACATGCACACTCTTAATTTATAGTTTCAAGTATTATAAATACCAAAGATTAACATGATTTGTAAGTATATGTATTTTCAATTTTGTAAGCACTAATATCACACAATCAATATATAATTTCCTCAAGTTTCACTCATAGGAACTATACGAATAAAAACAACTCATAAGGGATATCATCACATTGTGCGTCATGATATACTCATGCATGTCTTGAGAATATTTTTATAATAGTTTGACACTCGATTGTCATGTCATAAAATAAATAATGGCAAAATTGGTATTTTAGAGCTGAGGTGGATACGCCACAAAAATAATATCGCAGGCATAAAGAATATATTGTGTTGGGCAATTCCGCTTCCATGGTAGTGAAATTAAAATACAGAAACACAGAAAATAAGCAATATATATATCCCAATCCAGCAACCATCTACGACAGAATAAAAAACGAGAAACAAACACCATGTATAACGTGGTTTGCTAGTCGCTCAGTACGACTAGCTACATCCACCAGAAAATGCTTATGCATTATAGATTAAATCAACATAAATGTCTTACAGTATGCAGCACACAAAATAGGCACGATAAATCGCGCAGAGAGAAGAGAGAGAGACGATGAACAGTTCCACATGTCCAAAAACAGTCACCTGAAAATAAAATTATAAAACATTTTATATAAAAAAAAAAATTCTCTCGGTTCATTTAACCGGAGCAAATCAGATCATGGGACGGGTCAGACTCTACTCCAAAAATTTTGGGACCTCCGTTATTGTGCTACTGTTACATCCTCGGCCTCTTAATATTTCCTTTTCTGCACTTACATAAAAATATTAAAACATAAAAAACATTTGGTTATACAAACAGATTATTAAAAAACAAATTACATATAAAGCATATTGAATAGTGGAAGATTGTGTTAATCATGTGATTTGGACATGACATGCAAAAAATATCATGACTTATTTGCCGAGCCATGACTTATGAATGTTGCTATAATCTCAACATATATATGCTAGTGTATCCAAATAATGATATTTGAAATTTGATATTCTACCCTCTATCTCACATATCCACCAAGTCCTCCAACTATGTTTGATTTAGATCCACATTCATTATTATTCATTTTATTCCATAAAAATCATAATTTAGTAAAATTATCTTATTTAAATCCCAGATTCAATATAATCTCATAATAAAAATATATATAAAAGAATCATAAGAGTTAGTACTTTTATTGATGAATACTCATCACATACTATCTCTCAGCCTATATGTGGGTCTCGAGGCATGAATTTAGAGTAGACAATGCTTTCATCCAAATAGTATGAATAAAGTCTTAAAAAAAATATCTGAGAGTGCGTATTTGGTATTATAATATGCATTTTGTGGGCCATTCACTTCTTAAATTACATTGCAAACGAAAACAAATTTTTATTAGACTTTTTAACAATATGAGATACTAGAAATTATAAAGAAGAAAAAAAAGATAAATATTTTCAATTAAAACTTTTAAAAAAATAGAAGTGAAAAATATTTTTTTTCTTAATTGGTTCTAATGATAGATACAAGTTGCAGTCACACATTTTATCCATAAGGTAATTTATTTGAATTTTATATCTCTGAATCAAAGTGATATGCATGCTTGACCTATATTTACTCGAGGGCAGAACTTAGAGGTGTCAAACGGGCCGGGCCGGCCCGGCCCGGCACGAGGCACGGCACGAGGCACGGCACGGTTCGGCCGTGCCTGGGCCGGCCCGGCACGATAAAAAAACGCTTGACACCTCTAGCAGAACTATTGGGAAGGCCCACATATTCATGTACATGAGTTATGGTTATACATACATGTCAAATTCAGCTAACCTCGCCCAACTCGAGCCATCCTGAAAAAACAAATTAGGCCAAACTTAACTAATTCCACAAAGGAGAAACCTCACCACCTGACTAAACAAGTAGTTAAAAAAAGCTTGGGCAAAACCTAGCTTGTTTTTAGATAGCAAGGACTTGGCTAGCTCAATTGCCCTATCACAGGTATAAATAAGTAGCATGTCTTATTAGGTTGCCCACATTTTAAAAAAATAAGACCTTGCTTGTGTCCCATGGTCTGATGGTCATGACCCATGAGTCATAGTTTGGTTTGTGCCACGTGATCATGACTCATGGGTCATGAGTGCATGACACGACAAACACATGGCCCACACTCGGGTCAGATAGTAATGGGTCACAGATCACATGAGAGTATGAGACATGTGATGTCTTGTCAAATAAATACTAATTAAGACCGAGTTAGTCAAAAAAAATTAAGACAAAAAATTAAATATTTATTTTTAATTTTTTAATAAATACTAATAAAGACATGTTAGGTCTTGTCAAAAAAAATTAAATATTTATTTTTTAAATAAAAATTAGGACAAATTATGAGTAGTTACACAAAAAACCTCTTAAATAAGCAAAATATATGTTATGCAATATATATGTTTAATTATACAAAATTACTCTTAAATAAAAATATTAAAATATTTATAAATTTTACTTTTTTATGAGGATAAGGGTATTTTTAGAGAACTATATTAGATTACCAAAATATCAATATTTTTTGTTTAAATGTTTTTTTATTAAATTTCAAAATAAAAGATTTTGTATTAAATATTTTAATTCTAGGGCCGTCCTGCATAAAATTTTTCCAAAATTTTAAAATAATTTTTTGGTTTCAACAGATTCTTCTAAAATCAAACAAAAAAAAAAAAAAAAAAAAATCAAATATTTGATTACGTGTTTAACTAATCGAACTCGAAGAAAAAAGTTCCAATGAAACGCCCATCGCCAGGTCAGCTCAATGGACCTTCATCTTTCCATGACTCTGTCAACGTTATCGGTATCCCATGGCGTGTTTAGGTCCTACCTTCCCGCATGGACGAGAATGTTGAACCCTTAGCAGGGGTCGAAAATTGAAAAGAGAAACCCTAAGAGAAATCAAATAGGATTGGACTCCCCTCCCCCCAGTAGGATCCGACTGCGAACCAATGGGATTCTGTCAGATTTGATTGTCAAGAGAGAATGAGAGATTAATCACCATGTTCGAGATTAACGTCGTGAGGTTGTATTAATCACGTGGAAAACGATCTTATCTGTTCAATGCCTGGATTGGTAGCGCGCACAGGTCGCCATAAGCAGCGTTACGATGATGGTTACCGCCTTGTTGCTGGGTATGTCATCCCTCTCCATTGTTGTTTTTGCGCCCTAGATGTTTATATCATCTTGTTGAATTTTCCAGGGGAAAAACGAGGACTATAATTTTAGAAAAGGTAGAACGTATAAGAAAGAACATTGAGTCGAATGCTGAAGGCTAAGGTTTACGGATTGAGTTCCGATAATGGAATTTCATCCCTGCCTCCAAGCCTGAACAATAGCATTCATTGAGCAAAATAAACCTTAATTGTTAGTTCTGATTCAAATGGGAGCCGTGATATATTTCAGTTCGATATTTTCTACTTTCTCGAGGACATCCATCATAGTTGGACAATGCTGTTTGATTAGATGGGTATAAAATTTTTTGGCACACCCTTAGATCATAGTCACTCGACTGTACGTGCATTCTAATCAAGATTGACTGCATACTAAAAGTATAAAAAACAAAAAAAACAATATCCTAATATTTTATTTTCAATATTGTGTAATCATCATCAAAATATTTGCAAGTTGATTAATAATAAGAATGTGTGTTGTAACAATTAATTAATTATTAACTTTTTAACGAAGTAAAAATTTAATTTTGTTTTCATGAAATATTATAATTGAAGTAACATGTCTAGTTGATCAATCGTTGTCATAAAATGTAATATAAATAAAAATGAAAAAAATTAATTTTCTCAATCAAGTGGCAAATTTAAAGAAGCTTACCCATAATAATAATAAAATAATAATAATAATAATTTTATATTTTTCATTGTGATGCATTTAGGATTAATAAATTATCTTTTTTTAAGAGAAGATTGTTTCATAGAAAAATAAAAAATATAATAATCAATCTCTCATGCGAATTATTGAGAGCCCCATTAGTTTGTGAATAACTTATCAACTGTGTATGATTGATGATTCTAAGAAAATACAAAGTTTTGAAAATTATTTATATATTGAAGTATACTAAGAATATTATGCATTATTATGTTAATAATGGCTAATATTTTAAGTTTGATGACTATAACATAATTATATCATCTTTATGATTATTTTATATCTAATCAATTAAAGTGCTTATATCAACTAAAAGATTTAGCATGTTCCGTGAGTTTATCTGATAAAAAAAATCACAATTCATACATTTACAGAAGCCAAAAAATATAATGCCATAGAAAATTTGATGAATCAAGGTTTTGGTGTTTGTAGTAGCTTGTTTATTTATTTTATTTTATTTTATTTCATTTTATTTCATGCTTTAATGGGAGCACTCAATTTGTGGGATTTCTTATTTTTTTTTTGTTTATTTTGTAAGGGTCTGCTTATATGATGTTATTAATTGGGCATTATAGTATCTTATTTTTCGTATTAATTTTTATATATAATATTACTTTATCCGAATGACGTTATAAATTTTAGAGGAAGAAAGTCATATACTATACTAGTACATTACATGTACACGTTAATGCTACAGTACACTCACACACTGAATGAAGGAGAAATGTACATCATCATGCATTGTTGGAATCCTCATTGCACACCCATTATATGCGATGGGCATCCATGCTCACTACGTTGATGTCGATATCAAAAAATATCAGAGCATTAGTGATGACTCAGGTCGTAGGTGCGTATGGTGTTTGGGTATGAATTTGGAGTTGTTTTTTGTGATCTATATGACAAAATTTCAAAGAACTCAAGTAGTGTTTTGAAATTTTAATTTTTTGAAGTTGGATTTTGACACATTTCCTAATTAGGGATTCATTTCAGCAAATCCTAAATTTTAATTTTATGATTGGGGGTAGAATTGTGAATGTAAGAGTTCAGATTGAAAAAATCATAATTTTAATTTTTAGTGGAGAAATTGAATTTAGAAAATTCTAATTTGTGATATGGTATCATCATACAAACAAATTTTTTTAGAGTTTATATCATAGAAAGAATGATCACACCAAAGTTACTTGATGTTATTTTCAAAGAGGAAGTTGAGAATTGTATGTATTATTGAGAGAAATATGTTAACTATCAAAGTCATTTATGGATCATCATAGAGTTCATATGCTGTGATATTTATACTTAAATAATATATATATATTTTTCGTGACTAACAAATTATTTTATTATTTCATGTATTACTTGATGTTTCACTCATATTTTAATTTATACTCAAATTATTAACACTTGAGCTAATATTTATTATTTGTAATTGTATTTTATTCATTTTATTTTTTTATGCTATGAAAATATTATTGTAGTTAATTATAAATATTTAAAAGTTATTGAATATGGTTTAGTTCGAGTCTTTTACTTTTTTTGTATTATACTTATTCATTATTATTTTATTAATTTTTTTTTATGTGTTGTTTTTCTAAAAAATTAAAAGTCTTATTATGTTTTTATTTTTATCGATATTTATTTGTAAGATTGGAAGATTTTGCAAAAAATTTTATTAATGATTGAACATGATAAATTATATGTTCAATCTTAAATAAAATTTCTTATTAGATATTTGAGTGTGCTGTATTTTTTACCTATGTATTCTTAGTTTAGTCATTTATTATTGGTCAAGTTTAAAATATTGTATCTTAGTCTTAAGGATATTTCAACTCTATAAAGTGAGATATATTAGTTAAAAATGTTTATCAAAGTTTTTTATCTCACATGCTAATTTGGCTTGAGTATGAACTCATTTGATCTAATATACTTAAATATATGATGATTTAATATAGATGTAAGTATATAAAGATTTAGTTATTTGATTGTTTTTATTGATGTCCGCTTGAGATATATATGAATTTATTTTTTTCGAGATAGATCACATATATTTTTTTAGATTTTTTATAAAATAATAAAAAATAATTTGATAAAAATTTTAAATATTAAAAAGTGATCATGTATTAGAATATATGTCAGATTGATTTATCATTTATTTTATGAATCATAGAATTATAGATTAGACATCTTGAGTGTGATATACTATATATTTGAGTTTATTATATTTCTTACCTATATATTCTCAGGTTGGTCATCTATTATTTGTCAATTTGAAAATATTTTATTTCAGTCCTAAGGATATTTGAATTCTAGAAAGTGAGATATTAATTAGAAAAATTTATTAAATATTTTTATCCCACATACTAATTTAGTTTAAGTATGAACTCATTTGATCTGATATGCTTAAATTTATGATGACTTAATAAAGATAAAAGTATATAAGGATATATATATTTAATTATTTTTGTTGATGTCTGCTCAAAATATATGAATTTATTTATATTGATATAGATTATGTATTTTTTAAAATTTTTCATAAAATAATAAAAAATTAATTAGATAAAAAATTTTTAAAATTAAGAATAATCATGTATTAGAATATATTTCAGATTGATTATCATTTATTTTATGAATTATATGATTATACATTAGACTTTTTATACCAGCACATTATAATAAAATGAGATTGAAAAAATAAAAAATATTTAATTAATTGAGATAGTAGACAAAGTGAAAAAGTGCATTTCATATAGCTGTGAAATCAGTGAATTTCAACTCAGACACTTCTACATAAAAAGAGTGTTTTGAAATATTTTTAGATAGTGAGATATGATTTCATTCGTAATATACCTAAACAATTAAATATTTGAATATATTTATTATTTCTTTATTCTTAGTATATATTTTTTCAAATATTATATTTTAGAGAGAGAGAGAGAGGCTATATCTAGTATCTTAAAGTTTTTAAATATATTTATTTCTCTTGATTATTTTTTTGGATGAGATAAATTGATATTTAGAGTTTTGAGATGTATCATTATTGGATTCTTTATTACCTAAAGTGATGCGGGATTAGCAGTTGTTTGTTGATCTTCTTGATGTTATTGACTCGAACTCCTAAGAACAAGTAGGATGGACACAAATTATACAAGAAAATGCAGTAATGGAGGCTAAATCTTGAGGACAAGGTTGAACCAAAGTGAAAGGGAAAAAATAGAACAATCAAACTGAAAATTGAAAGGAAAATGGTTGGAAGAATCGACCTTGATGAACAACAAAAAGACCCTTGGAACAATGCACAACCATAACTAGCAAAAACTAATCATTTACAACCTTACACAACTATAGCTAGCCATGGAAGCACAAGGAGGAGGCTCGTGCTCTTCTCAGAAATCACTAATCTTTGGAAAATTGACAAAATCAAAGAGAACCGAACTAAAGGTAACATATATATATACAAAGTGTAAAGCTCTCAAATTTTGAGAGTAAAACTAGCTGAAAAGTTTTTTTTCTCTCGAAGGAAGCTACAAGACCTTATATATATGGGGCCAAAATAAAAGAAAATGCGAAAAAAAACTGAAATTAATTCAATCCCTATTCAGCACACTCCTTTTTAAGTCTAAACACAAGTCCAATATAAATAAGCCCAAATACAAAAGCAATGCGTCTAATACAAACACAAAGTTCAGTCAATTAAGCCACGAATGCAATAGGAGACACACAGCCCATGTGTTATGTTCATGCATATTTCATCACAAAATCCACCATGTAATTGTGCATGTCATTTTAACCAACACAAAACAATGTCTTGATGTTGATCTTGAGCTCATCCGATGCTATTTTCATTTTCATATGATGGTTGATGAATGCTTGAAGTTTCTCTCTTAACGTATTAGCTCGGGACCTTGTGATTGATTCGTCTTGAAAATAAGGTACATCGGATGGTGCTCGAGATGGTCCATCATAAAGTGAATACAATTCTTTTTATACTAGAGATTGAAAGAATTTTATTGTGTGTGAATAATATTTTTTTTTATTATAACTCATTTTTTAATGAGATTGGGAAGAATGTGATTCTAGATATTATACTTGGTTTAATTGTTTTTTATCCTCTACTTTAAGTCGTACCTAGATCATCAATTAATAGAAAATCACTTGTTGACTATGCCTGATCATGTTGATATTAAATCTTATATTATTCTCATGAAATAATTATTTTTTCCAATAAATTTAGATTATGTTGAGTTTGAAGAGAGTGATATTTTTTAGGATGTAGTATTCTATGAGTTTTTATTAGTACAAACTTATATTTAGTCAGTAACTAAGATTTTATGACTCATGACTTAGAGTTTATACTAGGAAAGAGAGATATATTCAGTTTGCTTAGATTTGTGACGAGACTATCAAAATGCTAAATGATAATATAATTAGTCCTTTTGACCCTGATCATATTATCATTCTCTGAAAAAAATATGTGAGCTATACTTGTATATGATTATATAAGTTTTATCACATTCTTATTTTGTCTTTTATTATTCTTTTAATATTATAATATCAAATTTTTTTTTCTGATGATATTATGCCATGATGAAAAAGATATATCATCTGCTTTAATGAGATATGTGAACTAGTATCATGATTTTTGGAAAGGTTTATTATTAGTTTTATGTAAATATTCATTGTGAAGATAAATATAGATGTGAACATAAATCATTATAAAACAATACTAATAGCAATGTACTATCTGCTTGCCTAGAATGCGAGGCACAAAAAAGTATTACTTTTAAATTTTATAGTTGTTTTACAATGGCTCCATATTGTTTTGGACGACAGAACAATGGCCTGTCACATTCCTGTTGACCATGGCAGATGAGATTATTAAAACAACGAAAATAAAATTATTATAATGTAAGCCACTATATGTTTTATTGTTAGTTGGGAGAATTTTGTTGACTGTTGGATTTCTGTTCAAAAGGAAACAAAAAAAATATTTTTTAAGGAATTTTTTTTTAAATTGCATATTAATATATATATTTTTTATAATTTATCTATAATCTTTTCTCTTTTCTCTATATTTTTTAAAAATCATAACAATTGCCTTGTTTTCTATTTTTTAATAAATTTATTTTTAGTTTGAAATAAATTTATAATATTATAATATTTTTAATTTGGATTAGCAATTTTAGTTGACAAGGTGATAAAGTTATTATATTTGTTGAATTGTTGCCCTTTGAACGTTGCCCAAAACTTCTCTCATAAAGTTAGACATAGACTTATCTCATATTTATCAAAAATTTATAATGACTTGAATTAGATTAAAAAAAATCATAAATATTATGAAAACGAAGTAGACATAGATTTATATAATAACAATTTAACTAAAAAGTTTGTGATTGAGTTGTAATCTTTGGCCCCAACCCATGTGCCTCAAAAACTTTTGAAAATGTTAATATTATTTATATAGACATATTATAAGATAATTAAAAATAAATATTTAAGAAGTATCAAAAAAGTTGACATAATATATGCACCACAAAAAATATACACGTAGTAGTATTGGTAATATTAAATATTTTAAGATATATGTTGATTAATACACAAAAATCATGGTATATTAGATTCCAGATTGATCTAATTTAGTGATGATATTTTTGAAATTAGATCAATTTTAGTTTTAATGATTCTCTTTATTTACTGCGAAGAGTATGTAAGAAAAAATATGACAAAATTTATTGTTAATATGAATTTTTTAATAAGATTTTTAGAAGATCTTAGACATTTCAAATGCACTTGAGTATTATTATTTCGCACTATATATTTTAATTGAATCTCAAAATTATCATTTATTTTTTTATTCTAGTCATTGTTATTTGAGGCTCAAGTTCTATTGAGATGTAGTAGCTTTTTGAGGTCTTGAGGTGCATGATGCAATTAAGATGTACGTGTTTTTTATGAGGTGCACTTTGTATAATATATATAAAAATTATATATTTTATTAAATATTATTTATAATATATATTTATTAATAAAATACAATTAATTAATTGATATCAAATATAAAAATAAAATTTTATTCGTATTTTCTATCATCATAATTATTTAAAATTATAAATCAAACTTCATTAGACTCGGGTCGGCCATTATCTAGTTGTGTTGTGTTGGACATGGTATGACTGTCATATTGGGTCGTGATTGGTGTGACACGACTATCATATTGGGTCGTGATTGGTGCGGCACGACTGTTGTACCTGGCTGTGTCTGCATGTAACGACATGTTTCACACCTCTAGTGTGACATGTACGACTCAACTTGAAGGGATTATTAAATTTTAGTTTAATTTTTTAGTTTATTTATTTTTATTATTTGAGAGCACTTGACTTGTGGACTATCCCAATCTCTCTCTCTCTCTCTCTATATATATATATATATATATATAAATATAAATATAAATATAATTATGTGTATCCAAAAAAAATACTTTTCTCATTTTAATAAATTTTTTTTCTATTTTTATTATTGATCCTCTTTTTTTTTGTGCAAAACTCTTTGGCAAGTTTGATATTACTCTTGATAATTTTATTTTTATAATAAATTAAATTTGTATTTTTTTTAAAAGTATCATAAAATAAAAAAAACCGACTTGAAATTGAAAAGGACCTAGCCAATGTATCAGATCGAATATATTTTAATTTATCTCGAGTTTTATTTTTAGTAGGTTCTTATACCTTTGAATGTATCAGATCAAATGTATTCTTACTAACACAAGTATGACATGCATGATAAGAAATTCTAGTTAGATTTTTTAATTATTATATCTTATATTTTAATGTAAAGATATTTTTAGTACTAAGATTCAATATTCTCAGCAATGCCAGTGATAAGTGATGAAGTCTCGAATGAAAAGTAATGGATTAATAACACTCAAGTACTTAATGAGTTATTGTATCAGAAAAATAAAAATATATAGTCCACAATGCTCAATTGAAATAAAATTTTTCTTCAAATCTCTTGATTATGCAAAGCGTGATCAATTGAACAAAAATAAACTCGAGTTGAATTATATTAAATACTACTCACAGAAGAAGACTAACAGGACAACTAAGAATAAAAGAAACATGCAAAAGAAATATGATCCTAAAATTAGTATTATCATAATCAAGTGTTTTTTATAAGTTATAATTAATGATTCTAATGATTGAAAAATAAGACTAAAATATAATGAACAAGGAGTAATTATCCATGGTGTGACAGTTAACATTTGTTTCAATCATAGTTATGAAAGGCGCGCTTAAGGCGCGCCTAGGCTCAAGCCACAATTATTCCCTAGCTATAGCACCTTGTCTTCCAAGGCATGTGTCTTACCGAAGAGGTGCGCCTTATATACTATAGTTTTTTTTTAAATACATTTATTTTCAAAATTTGTAATTATATATTAAAATTTATATAATTTCATTTATATTTTTTATCAAAATTTATTTAAATATTAGGAACATTTATTTTTTTATCAATAGAATTATATTTAATAAACATTTATGTGCATCTAAAGTCACATTTCACTTCACAAAAGTCCACGCCGTAGATGTGCCTTGCGCCTCGAGGCTCCAAGAAACCTTTGCGCATTGGTGTGCCTTGTGCTTTTTAAAACTATGGTTTCAATAATGAATGATCTGAAGTTGAAAGACTAGACACAAAGATTGTGAACTAAAAAAAATGAGAATTATCTGTTATTGTCTTAATTTGAGTTTTGTATAATCCTCTCTAGCAAGAGTCTTAATGAGACAAATTTGTGAGGAGCCCAAAATGATTCTGGCAGTTGGTTTATCTTTTTTAATACACCAGTGTAATATTATTGGACTTTTTTTTTGTAAGTAACTGTCAATATCTATCTTTGGTATGTCATTTTTCTACAATTTGTATAATCTAAGAAGATTCTTAAGCGTCTGTGTTCGGGTACCATTTTGCACATCATTGCCCTAATGTTCTCTAATATGAATATGATGTGCAAAATTTATTCTGCACTAAAGAAATTCTGCCCTAAGAACAAAAAGTGCTTTCTCGTATTGTTTTTTCACTGTTCATGTTGCAAGTCACAATGCATTGTTCAAGTTAATGTGCACAGTTGCTGCTCAAAATTTACTTCTCAAAATTCACTTTGCACCTGCACACTGCTGTACAGTATGCTCATCATTGTGTACGCACTGGTGCTTGTGCAAACTAGAGGTGTCAAATGGGCCGGGCCGGCCCGGCCCAGCACGAGGCACGGCACGGTTCGGCCGTGCCTGGGCCGGCCCGGCACGATAAAAAAACGTGCCCGGGCCCGTGCCGGGCCCGGGCGAACAAACCACGTGCCGGGCCGTGCCAAGGCACGCCGGCTCGCGTGCCTGCGAGTCGCGACTCACGAGTCACGACTCACTGAGTCGTGACTCGTGACCCAACCGGGCCCCGCCCCCGGTAAAAAGACCGCGGGTCGGGTCCAAACAGACCCGACCCGCCCCGACCCGCCTGCCCTGCCTTGCCGTGCGCCCGTGCCCGAGCGGGCCGGCACGGCACGGCTGGGCACGTGAAAAACGGGCCGTGCCGTGCTGGGCCGGCCCGTTTGACACCTCTAGTGCAAACACTGCTCAATATGTATTTCCACTGTGTATGCACACGTCAACCTACTACTGGTCTAACTGCACTGCACACACTTCTCCATTTAGTCTTTGTTCACTTCTAATGTTTGATATAGCGTAGAAATTGTAAGTATGTAAGATCTTAATTTAAACAATGAAAAATGAAGTCATTATTATACAAATGGAAAGCCCATATAAATGTGTCACTTGGGTTTGGACAGCCCATTGCGGGGCGTTTTCATCCATAAAATACAAAAAATGGAAAACTAAAAATAGACAATCAATAACAAAACATAAATTATAATAAAAACCTTTTTTAAATAAACAAGATTAATTATAATACAATAAATCATAAATAAAGGCTATAAAATATCTTATATATAATAACTAATATTTATATGCGATCCTTCAATATTTATATACACCAGATAAAGTGGGTTATGATTTATACTCTAATTATGTGTTGGATTAAAATCCTTGTTATACTTTCATAATTGACATATGTCATATTTAGGAAAAATTATATTCGTCATGTTTGTCTATATTATTTTTAAATTGGTTAATAATAAATGATTAAGTTGAGAATATATTAATATTATATTAATAGTAGTTAAGCTCGTAACTAGTTTTTCAAGTAGAATAAAATACATTCAGCCTATAGTGTTGAATCTTAAGAGATTTTTAAAATCTATCAATCCAACAAAGAAATATTATATGAAAAAAATAATTTTATATGTTGGTTATTGTGGGAATTGGGAAGTGATAAACTTCTCAGAATGTTTTTTTTTTTTTTGTTTTGGGATGTGTTACATATCTTGTAAAAGCTTATTGCTTCAGAATAATATTAAAAAATTGAAAGATTTTGTATTTTGTAAAATTATTGGAAGAAAACTTATCATTTATTAGTCATTGACGAGGATAAACAAATTACATGACTTAAAAACCTTGTATATTATGAATACTTTGTTAATACCCTAAGCAAATGCTAAATATTTAGAATTGAAAGTAAAAGTTGAATATATATAATATAAAATAAAAAATAAAAAATCTGAACATGACATATAAGTTTTTTTAGGGAGAATTTATAAGATAAGATTATTAGTACAACTTATATTCAAACAATAGATTATCAAGTTGATATATTTATGAAAAATTTGAGAAGATTTTTGCTTATATTTTTTTTTCTAAGTTTGATATTGTAGAAATTTACACACCAATTTGAATTTTTGATGAGTGTTAAAAGTTGATTTTTAGTATTTTTTTACTTTCTAATAGATGTGCCAAACGGGCTATTATGTGTCGGCATAACTTATTTTTTTATGGCTCAGTTTGGCCATGTCATGTTGGGCATGATCTGACACGGTATTCATGCTGTAGCTGGTATGACACGATTTGAATATGATTGGCCTCTTGACTAGCTTGAGTTTGGGTAGAGTTGGGCCGAGTTGGACCATGATGACCGGGTCGTGCCTGGAGGATGCCAACCTGGTCGACTGGTCACTGTTTGATGACTTGTGGTTTATGATTTTAATTTTTTTTTTGTAAATTTAAAATTTTAAGTTACCCATTTGCGACATGCTGTTATTATGAGTTATGATATTTTATTATTTATTTATTTCACATAAATCAAAAAAAGAATAAAAAATTTAGCCTAAATGATAGTTTAATAATCAAAAATATTAAAAAAATCTATCTATTAATCATTATTTAATCCAGAAAAAAATAAAATAAAACATCACAACAATAATATAAAATAAAATCATCAATCATTATCATACAAGTTCAATTCCAATACTAATTGGTATAAGTATGCAAGTGCAACTTAGCATTATCACATAAGTGTTTGATGGTATCATTAGTTGTGACCTCAATATTCTCAGTCCCACGAGTTATCATCTGCTAGTAACCTTCTTTCTCTTGTTTCAGCATGATCCTTGATGTTCAAACTATAATCTTTCTAATCTTTCATATATACTATACTAGTGTCTTAATGATATTTGGCCGTATTCTTGATCTCATATCTGAAATAGTATCGTCTGTAACAAAAAAAGACTCTGATGCTACTCTTGACACCGGATGAGCCAATAGATCCTGTGTTATCTTAGATAGTACAAGATAAGTCAACTCTTATAATTTTTACTATTTTAAAATATCAAGGTTCTTGTTATTTTTATATGATAGGATTAAATAGTTTTCAGTATCTAAGTATCGAGATAGCTTGCTCTTATTCAATAGTCTACTCTATTATTTCTTCTTTTTAAATATGTCATTTAAGTTACGTATGCTCCTGAGTGTAATGAAGTGGTGAGAGTATAAACAGATGAATACATGTTTATTGTATCATAAAAAATCTTCACGAATTTTATAAATAAAATACTTATATCACAGTCGGTGTCGTCAATAATAAGTTTGTTATTATTACTATTAATGTAGTTGGATATCATGTGTTCGTATCAAATACACAACTGTTTGACAAAATTTTTTTTAAACCCATAGACAAATTAAGACTATTAAACTCATGTTGTCTGTTAGGTATCTGAAAATATTTTAGTAATTTATGTATTTTTTTTAAAGCGGAGGAAATAACTTTTATTCTCATTAATACCATCAAGTTAATAATGTGACACATGTATTAGTTTGACAAAATTTTTCTAATATCTCATTTTTAATGGTCTTAATAAATATGTGAATGACTATTCTATTGTTAGATACATTATTAAATATAATATTAAATATTTTATTTTTAATATTATAATCTTTAAAGATTTTTATTTTGTACTCATACATAGCAGTACTATCATGAGGATAGAGAATCTCTAAAAATTTAAATTTTTTTTATTAAGTATCTATTTTAAATATATATAGTGTGTGGTGAGACATACAAAAGATGCAGTATCACAACTAATCTAAATATTATATGTCACGGATACCATGCTACTATATTTTTTAAATTTATTAGTTATTTTTTTTTATAATTTATAATATTTTAGTATGTTATTTCTTTATGTATACTTAGGAATCCTACGATAAGTAGGTTGAAAATTGGTCTGTATGATATTGGCAATCATAGGATTCTCCAAAAAATCTAATCAGAAGATTTATTTTGGTGATTAGTTTGGTCATGTATTTTTTCCCTAACTCATTATGATATATGAACGAGGTCAACATAGAAGTTAAATTTGATTTAATAACCCAAAAATATTTCAGTACATAATTGAGAGAGAGAAGAAGAATAAAATACACATTTGTGATTACGGATACATCATATATATATATATATATATATATATATATATATATATATATAGAAAAATTAACGTTTTACATAAAATTGAAACGAGTCAAATCTTCAGAGTGGACTGGATCATGCTCTAAAATTATTTTGGCCAACGCCCACTGTAACACTGACAGAGCTGTGGGATTCTCATCATTATCTCAATATCACGTATCTAATCTCTTAATATATTAGTACTTGCACCTATAAATAAAGCAGAGAAACAAAACAGATGGTTAAGCAAACAAATAATAAAATAAATTATATACTACACGTACAAACTAAATAGAGAATAAATAAAATGAAATAATAAATGACAATAAACCTCAATAATATATCTCATCATCATATGTCAATATTTGTTATACATGCTTTTGTGTTTCCATTTTTTTAAGTCCTAACCTATAACATATGCTTGCTTCATTATTTTTGCAGTAAGAAACATAATATTATAATTTTTAATACACATTTTAAAATTTGATTGATTTTTTTACTTTCATCAGTTCATTAACATATAAGAATTATAGTTTATTATACACCAAATCCAATCATCAACTTGATTCATCACCACTGAGGGAATGCATTATATCGTTCCTCATTTATCATTCTGCTTGAACTACAATGCAGCGCATTGACTATGCACTATTTTTTGCTGTTCCTTTATTTTTCTAGGTTTGACATTGACTATGCAAAAGATATTTACTTCTGGATTAGGAATTCATAAAGGATTGAATGGAATCATTGTTCCAATGGCATAGATAAATCAGCAGGCTCATGAATTTGACAAACCATATACTTGTGATAATTGACTAAAACAAGAACAATAATCAAACATGGAAGAGAGACTCCTTATGGAACATTCCCACTTGTATAGAATTTTTGCTTGCTAGATGCTTGGCGGAATTATTTGTTTTGATATTTAGCAAAATTCATTTGTTAAGTTGGGTACTTTCTGTACTAAATTTCTTGTTAATTCTTGCTGAGAAAATTTGAATATTTGGCAAGTATCTGATAGGTAAATATGGCCAATTAAATGGTGTTTTTTCCTTAGTTATAGAATTTTGACCCAAATAGATTTTTCATGTTTTTTTTCCTTAAAATTTAGTATGTGTTTTATTTTGACCCCTACTCATGGTTGTGATAGATGTATTCCTTATAAATATACTGTGATTGACAATGATGATGATTCACCTGAGAAGGGTATTAAGGTGCTCATGATCAACTCCAACAGAGGACCTGGCCTTCTTTTTCCTAAGGTATAAATATGAAAACTTGTACTCGTTGTTTATTTGTTTGGTCATGTATTATGCAATTTTTTGAATATTAGCATTAGATGACCGAGAGCATATGCCATGAGACCCATCAGTTGAAGTGTGCAATAACTGAAGGCTAAGATCTAGTAAAATAAGGAATCATCTCCCTGAAAATATGTACTTTTTGCTAATTAGTGACATCAATGGGAATCTATTAAAAGACCACAAGAAATAGAAAATGATAGTTTTTCCGTGAATTTTATCTAGGGATAGTGGTCATATTTTACTTTATGTTAGAAACTTCTCAAAATAGGGATTTGGTTAATAAGAATGATGGTCACTCATCTTGTTGAGCCTTTTTATGTGTTTAATGGATCTAGGATTTGCTTGAGGAATGATTGAGGAAGAAGAAGAGAAGAAGTGAGAGAAATGAGAAAAATGGTAAGATTTTATTAATTTGAAAAATTAGTTCAAAATATAGCATATTATAATATATGGTTTGCTGGCGGGTGCTCCTACATAATAAAAATAATAAATGCAATAAATAATAAATAAACAATATTTTTTTTTCAAGCTATGAACATAAATAAACATATAAATATTTTTTTTTAGAAAAAAAAATGTGTTCTTTATAGTGGCTTTGTGAAAATGTCTATAATTTTGTCGCTAATAGGTACGTAGGTAATAATAATTGAATAATCTTAGATCTTTTTTGAATGAAATGATATTTAACCTCCATGTGCTTTATCTGCTATTGGAGCATTAGATTAACATCAATTTGTGTGATTGCTTGGCTCTCATATTTTAATATTATCACTTTGAACTGGTAGGTAGAGTTTTTCTAAGAAGTGATTGATCCACTGAAGATTACAAGTTATGAATATTGTGATCTTGTATTTTGGTTTTGTTTTGGATTTTAAAATAATTATGTCTTTTATTTTTTTAAGAGATGAATTTATCTTTTAAATAACATAAAAATTTGGTGTATCTTCTATTTGTAATCACATGAGCCTAAGTAGAGTTTGAACATAAATCCTCTTTGATTATGCCCATAAATTTTAAACTTAATCCTATATCCTGGAGTTTTATTCACATGCTAGAGAGTCTTGAGTACTTCACTTGTATGAATTTTTATAGGAGAATCAATAAAATAATTAATTATGCTAATAACATAGATAATATTTGATCTAGTTACTGTCAGATAATTTTGTTTTCTTATTATCTTTCTATATTTAGTAAAGTATTGCTGTATTGACATCTGCAAATAATTTATATATAGATCAAGTGATGAATCAATAGGTATATATTCTTATATACTTATGTTAAATACCATATTCAAAGCATATATCTATTGAGAAAGAAATCTTGTGCCTCTTAAGCATTTGATCTTATTATAAAGATAATATTCTAGACGTCCTAATTTTTTTGTTTAAATTTGATTTGTAAAAACAATTTCAATTATAATATACTTAATAAAAAATTTTTTATAATCAAAATATTATTTACGTATATAATCAATGATAATAAGAGAGTACTCGAGATAAAAATGTTTAATAGAATGCATCTTTGATTTTTTCTGTAATGCAATTGAATGGTTCAAGTCATTATTTTGAGTTGAATTAGTCGATATGATAATAGACTTATCTAGAAAAGATTATGGATATATTTGTCTAATATATATTTTTAAATTGGTATCATTAAGTTTTTAAACCATAATTTCTCTCTCTCTTGCTAGGGGGGACTCATACATGTTATCAAGTACGATACTCATATTTAGCCTCTCTTTTTGGTGTACCACCAATGAAAATGTGTCAATATTTTTTTTTTAAAATCAGTCATCTTTGTCATTTCATGTATAAACATATGAGTAGAGTTAATAGTTTCTTGTTAATGGAGCATAACAATTGGACAAATAAATGAACTTACTACTATAATGTATGATGATACGTTCTTTTGGATTGAATCCTTAAAGAAAGATATGCCCTCGAAGAACATCATATCATTACTTGTAATGAGCCTCATATTGTATGATGAATATCACTCATATTCTTTCTGAGTACTAGAGTGTCCAATGGATGCGTACTTGATAACACTTGTAATCATTAACCATTTTTTTCATGTTTAAAGAGAGATAATAAATAAAATGAATATACCCAAAAATCTTAAGTAAATGGTAAAAGATTCTAATATGTAATATGACTTGAGAAAATAAAAAATAATATTCAATTGATTAGAAAGATAGTGATTAATATTGATTCTCCTTAAAAATGTCTAGGCATACTTTTATAAAATATGAGTATTATAACTATGTCAATTAAATGTGATTCTCTTTTTCTCAGCTATCTTATTCAATGCATGAGTAATAATACATGATTTTTGATAAATTATTATATTTTTCTCAAATAAATAAAAAAATTGATGAGATGTGTATTTTAAAATATTATTATTTCTTAATTTTTTTGTCATATAAATATGATAAATGGCCAAATTGAGGTGGACCTGTACAACATAAAATAGGGTGAGCTTGACATGGCCCATGGCATGGTATGGTTTAAAATTGTGCCTGGAAGTGTAGCATGTTGGTCCACGACATGGCTCAGGTTGTGCTGAGCCAATATTTTTGGCATGGGAGGCTTGACACGACATGATTATTATTGTAATAATAATTGATACTTATATCGATTACTGCTCTATTATATCACATGATAATAATAACAATTTGGATATTCTGAGTTAGTAAAAATTATACTAATCTACATATTTCATGCTATCTAAGATGACATGTAATCTATCAACTCCTCCGATATATAGTACAGTAATTGAGTCTGTTTTTTCTGTTGTATTTAATGTTATTTCAAATGGAAGACTTAACTACGACTTTATATCATATAGACACTTATATGCTTAAAAGTTTGGAAAGATTCAAAGTTTGACATTCAAGATAAAGTTAAAAAAAGTATTAATAAATGATGACTCATGAGACATCATAGATATTAAGGCTACAACTAATGTTACATTCAGAATCATACATAATGATGATGATTTGCATCTGCGTATTCATACTATAAACAATGATTGATAACTCATACATTGGTGTCTGCCGAATAGAGGTCTCAATTGAGTCTTGTTGTGCCAGACATGGCATGAGAACCAGTTGACTGGCTCGGCACGACACTGTTAACATGTACAGTGTTGGGCTTTGCTGGACTTACCTGGTCTAAAGTGGGCCATGCTGGTTTGGGCTGGTACGGGCAGCACAAAGCGACTTTTTTTTGCCCTAAACATAAATCCTATTTATGAGTAATACTTAATATAATTTTTGTAAATTTTATTTTATTTAATTTAATAGATTTATATGGAAATAAAAAAAATATCAAAATTTAAATTGATAAAAATTATAAAGTGCAATCCAATTCAATATCCAATACAATACATATTGCATACATTTTAAATCAATCATTAATATAAAAATTACAAAAATGCATAAATCAAAATGAAAAGTAAAACGGCAAACATAAACAAGCAATAATACTATAACATACTATAAGTATGACATGATCAAGAATAATCAATTATCAATTGGTGTCTACGGTATGATAATGCTAATAAAGGTGTATGTCATCATCATCATTATGAATACATCTGAAAATGTTGGTATTGTCCTCAATATCTTTGATTTTCATATTTTATGAATTATCATCCATTATCATTTCTTGTATCTTATCCAAGAGGTGTCAAATGAGCCATGCCGTTATTTTTGCAAGGCATGACCATACCATTGTGCCGTGTTGCGTCGTGCCAGACATGATGAGATAAAAAACCCATGTCTTGCCAGACACAACACCGTGGCATGGTTTACCGGTCCAGCACGGCATGATGGTACGATTGAGTGCACAAATGTGCCAAATGATGCATGCAAAAATCCATTGCATGAAAACGTAATGGGTGACCAGCTTACATGGTTGATCAATTACAATTAGTCCCGTGACTAACTTTTTAAAAAAAATTAGATTGCTTAGTCGGGTGGTCATCGGGTCGGTTTACCTTGCTACTGGGCCAAGCACATAGGTAGTGACTTGCTTGACACAAGACATGATTCTGAACTATGTTGTGATGAGGCAGACACACCTAAACCAGGCTAAGCCACATGCCATTCTCGGGCCGCTTTTCTCGTTTGACACTTCTATCTTTTCTTGAATGTTTGATTTTTAAATTCTTTTAATTCTTCATGTATGCGAGTGTCTCTATGGTATCTAGTTGTAATCTTGATTTTCTATCTAAAATAATATTGACCAGCACAGAAAAAATAGATTTGGATGCTATACTAAAAATCATAAAAGTCAATTAATCACGTGTCATCTTATATAGTATGATATATGTAGATTTGTATGAATTCTATCATAGTAAAATATTAATATTCTTATTATCATCATGTGATAGAATGAAATAGTAATTAGTATCTAAGTTCTGAGACAGTTTATTCATATTCAATGGAATACCAAGTTGCTTGTCATTGGCTAACCTAATGATGGAGTTATCGTCTCAAAATATGATGTCAATGGTCATACTCGGAGCATGCCTATAACTACCACACCTATTATTGGAATATAAAAATAAATTATTTAATTTTTTATGAATGAATCCTTAAAGTTAGTATACCTGATTTAAACACGTGAATATATATATCAAAATATTTTTTACCATTTTCACCATAATCCTAGGATTCATATGGGAAACTAAATAAGCTTAAGTGATTTGTGTGCTTAGTTAGGCAAGTGCCAAAATAGCAACAAATCATAATTCATCTTTAGGAATAACATGACCCAGCAAGGCGGGTACAACTCAGTTTGAAATCGAGAATGCGTGCTATGTAAAGCCTAAAAGTATTAAATGGGTTGGATCATGCTAATATGATTATAAAATGGGACAGCCTGACACGACCCATTGATATGACTTTTGGGCGTGTCATGCCGAGTTGTGCCAAGATAGTTCAGGTCAGGCTAGCTTGATTTCAGTTTAGGCTAGCCTAGTTTTTTTCCAAGTTAGTTTGGGTTAGGACTAGAGATGTCAAATGGGCCATGTCGACATGACCCGATTGTGCATCTTCGTCATTACTTGACAGCATTTGATGGCACGACCTTGAGTGCACGGTTGGTGGGTAGCCGGCTTATGTACTGGTCAATTACAATTGGTTACGTGGTCGATTATTTTAAAAAATATGGATTACCTGGTTGACTGCCTAACGGGGTCTCTATCGGCGGTCACTTGGGTTGGTGTATTGTGCCTGGCTTGGCATGAGGCACGATTCATGTCGGCCCAGCAATGCATGAACTATGCCATAGGGTGGCCTTGCCTGACTCAAGGCATGGTTCTGGATCGTGCCATTCTACGTTGGGCATTGTTGAACCAGGCTATGCCATGGGTCGTGCTTGGGATGTCCAGCCCATTTGACACTTTTGGTGGTAGCCTTGATATTTTTGACATCTCATGAGTTATTATTTGTCAGTAATTTTTTAACTTTATTCAGAATGTCAAACTTTGAATTTTTCAATCATTCAAGAATGTAAGTATTTATATGATATGTAGTCATAGTCTAAATTTTTTATTTGAAATAATATTAGCTACTACAGAAAAAGCAGATTTAGTTGATGTACTAAATATTAAAAGAGTTAGTTGATCATATATTGTCTTAGATAATATGAGATATATGAATTCGTATGCTTTTTATCAACTTAAAATATTTTAATTTTTATTATTATCATATTTAATAATAAACCAGCAATCGATATTAAATATCGATTACTGCTAGAAATAAATTTAATCTTTTTTTTTAATGCAATTTGGAAAATGATAGGGATGTCCTTTTAGCTTTCCATGTCGGAACTCGTTAAGTTAAAATTTTGATGGGCATTGGCCAGTACAATTAATGGGCCTTGGTTGGATTTTATTTTAAAAACAATAACTCCATCATGGGTATGTGACCTATGACCCTTGTTTCGTTTTGAGTCATCATGCCTGTAGTCCATGCCAATGAGTCAATCATGCATGTCTTGCTTGACTTGGAATGATGCTTGGTTGGCCCTTGTCCAGCATGACACGAGCAATGTCATGCACTAGCACAACTTCGGCCAAGCATGATTTTGGACCGTGCCATTCCTGGGCCATCCGACTTACTCGGCACCTTTAATTTAGAGTAGCATTAAAGAGGAAATTGATAAGGATGAGTTCATGGGATTTAAATGTATAAATCTTAAAAATTAAATCTCTCGATCATTAGAGTGGAATCATCGTGAAGATGAAAAATGGGTTCTAACGAAAAGTCTACCATTCTCATGTGTGAAAATCAATTGATAAGGATATTCAATAATTTCAAAAAATAACACATTAAAAAGAGTCATGTTTTATTGAAAATTTTCATGTCAAGTGTAAACTCGTACAAACATGGAACAATATGAGTTCCAAAAGGTCAATTGGAGATGAATCTTTGGAATCACAATTATACTACTAATAACTTAGCACGTTGAAGGAATATAATACTTATTTCTTTATTGACTATTAAAATAGTTGATAAATGCTTATATGATGACTTGAAATGTCATATCATCTTTCAAGAAATAATTCTTAAACAAAATAAAAATAGATTCATGCTACTAGATGATTAAGCAATTTGTGGTCAAAATGTTTATTCCACAAAAATTAAAAGGTTTGACACGCATACTATATATGTAAGAGATACGTTGATTTATTTTTGTAATTTTATCAATTTTTATTATAAAAAAATTATTTTATGGTAATATACATTACATAATTTAATGCAAAAAAAAAATTATAAAAATACAAGCCATGCAAATTGAGAGCCGAGTTAAATAAGGAATTCTAGATAAAAACATGAATGTCTCTTCATAAAAAAAATGAAATATCATTATACATATTTATATACATTTATGATAAAAGCACAAAGAGAGGTACATACAAGCTTACAAAGCATATTATTTTGATATTTGGAAATCATAAAGTCATTTCTAATGTTTAGAACATTGTATTAAAAATGATAAAGTATATAACTACAAAAAGTAAAAGGAAAAAATATATGAAGAAAAAAATATTAATGAAAATAAGATTTACTTTAAAGATGAATATTATGGTGATGAAAATACAACTAGTATTGCAGTGAAGATATAATAAGCATTAAATGTTTGATTCAATTGTTTCGTAATATATTGATAATAATAATGAATAATTTGATTATATTTTAAGAGAATAAAATATAGATTCTTATGAATGTGCTTAAAGTATTTGTGTGTTTAATGAGGACACATTAACTTGAGTATATGCTAAAAATTGCTAGGTAAGATGGCTTGGTTGGGTTTGTAGCTGGGGAAGAGTTTTCTTCTACACAGCCTAGCCCGATGGCATGAAAGTCTTGTTAGGTCTTTTCTAGTCTCGTATTTTCCAAACCTAGTCCGGGTCATACAAACAAAAAAACATAGGCAAGTTTTGAGATCGTCTAGATGGTTTGATAGAATTATCAACTTTAACCATAATATATTAATTTTTTTAAAAAATTATAAATTTTATATTGATCTTATTAAAATTGTGAGTAATAATTAATTATATATGTAATCATGATTAACAAAACATTGTTAAATGTGATTATATTTTATAAAACTAAAAAAAATTAAAAATATTATTAAAAGGCACATGTTTAGGCCTGTGATGTGTGCACCAAGGGATGCCGAGGCATTGTGCATTTTGTGCCTTTAACATCTCTAACAACATTTTGAAAATTTTGAAAACAAAATTTTAAGATTTTATTTTATTTGCTAAAATATAAAATTATTTGTTTAGTTTGTGTTATATTTTGATTTTTTTTCTTATATTTTTGTTATATGTATAATTGAGTGCTCCTAGCATATAAAAGAATGCTCACACTTAGTTCATGCTTTTCTTTCTCTTTATATATATATATATATATATTATTTATTGAACTACTCGTGCTGGGAGTAGTCGGCTCCAAGTAGTTATGATAGAAATTGATTGAAGATGATCTTATTTTTTGTATACTATCTTATTCTTTGTAAATAATTTATATTATAGCTTTGTATTTTTTTTTGACAGTTAAATGATTTCTATTTCTACTTCTTAGGTTCTTGAATATCCTTGGTGGAGACAAGTCATATTGGATGAAATTCTTATAATCACCACTAATTAGACAAGTCAAATAGATTTATGATTTTAATTATTTTATAGACTTGATTCATATAATAGATTTATCTTGTTTCTAATTTATATAAATGATATTATTATTATTATTTTGTAAAATAATTAATTAAATATTTCTCAACTGAAATAGTATTTTATTTCTCCGGGATTAAAATATCTTATTCATGTGGAAAGTTGAATTTGTCATAATAAAAATGTGAATTGATTATTATTTTTGAGTTTTAATTATTGAGTTGTATTTTAGTAGATATTTTTTTTAAGGTAGAAGATAATTATAAAAAAGATTAACTATATGACAGTCGCTAAACTATATATTTCATATGAAGTCAATATAATTTTTTATTTTCTATATTTTAATTTATCACCCACAATTTAAAGTTGTTCTTTGCATGTTTAGGCATGTGAAAAAATGCTAGAGCTACAAATTTATTTTTGTAGATCTATGAAACTTGTAACTAAAGGGTTACTCATATTTTAATTTGTTATTATCTCATCACAAATTTATTTTTAGGTGTATGTGTTTTATTTAATCTATCCAAATATAAAATAATTATAAAAAAGATTAATTATATGACAATAACTAAATTATATATAATATATGTTGTCGGTATAATTTTTTATTTTTTTAATGTTCTATCAATCATACACAATTAAAGTTGTTCTTTGCAAATTTAGGTATATGAAAAAATATTAAATTTGTCCCTAAACATACAATATTAGAAAACATTGTACACATTCAGTCACTTACAAGTGTATATAATGGGCCAAGTTTGTTGCTAATGGCCTGATGTTTTGAAGGTGAAGAGCATCATAAAATGGGAATCAAGGAAGCATGAACACGGCGCCCTACAGCCGTGTCCACGTGTCCGATACCTGGACACGACACGGACACGGCACGGATACGTGTCCGATACGCCACATGGCGTATCTTTGCACAATCCGTATCCGATACGTCACGTGGCATATCGGATAGTTGCGTCGCAGCCATATCCACATCTATAGTGCCCAACGTTCGACGATGTCGGGTGGCCAACGTTGCAACATGGGTAACGTTGGCCACTTGCAGGGGGCGGGTCCGATTTGAGGGAGAGGCAAGGAGCGGGCGCGATTTGAGGGGAGAGAAAGGGGCGGCGCGATTTGAGGGGAGAGGCAGGGGCGGGCGTGCTTGAGGGGAGAGGCAGGGGCATAAAATAAAATATTTTTATAAAATAAAATAAAAAAATATATTTTTATATAATATAATTATAAAATATTATTTTATAAAATAAAATAAAATATTTTTATTTTATAAAATAAATAATATATATTTATTTTATATAATAAAATATTTTAATGTAATTTAATTTAATAAATTTTATAAAATACATAATATTTATAATTAATAATTTTTATTTTTATTTTTTTATCATGCCGTATCCTAGCCGTATCCGTATCCTAGTTTTTTAGAATTTGCCGTGTCCCCGTATCCTGCCGTGTCGTATCCCCGTGTCCGTGTCGGTGCTTTTTAGATGGCGATTGCGATTTCAGTTTTTCATTTTGTTTATGAGAAAATGTTTCGTACAAAATCATTTTGCCGTCGTGCCTTGTGGTCTCGCTGTAGGGTGGCTGGGAAAATGATGAAACAGTCGAGGAGGCAGCTTTGCGCGAGGCTATCGAAGAGGCTGGAGTTCGTGGTGATTTGATGGTGAGAAAGATCCATCCTTTCTTCTCTTGCTCTGCCTCAATCATTTTCTGTTATGCTTGGTATTTCCGAGCCTTCTGTGATGGAAATTTGGTTTGTTGCTGCTGTATTTTTTTCTGAGTGGAACTAGCTTAATTTGGGCCAAGTCGGCATCAAAATCTATTAATTTTGTGATCGGTCATCTGTTGGGTTATGAGCCATTGGTTCACTGATTGCACTTGTACAGTTGACAAGTTGTAATGAACGGGCTATATATAGTGAGAAGGAAGTGAGTAGAGATCAGCAAACATAAAGATCAACAAAATTAATATATTTAGTCAAATAAAAGATGCACATGGGAAGGAAGTGAATAATAAACTTTGTAAGACATGAATTACAAGATAACATAAATTGATTTGACCATATATTAGTGATAATATATATTAGCATAAAATTTATTTGAGCACACATAAATGAAGTGAGAGTTGTCGAGAAATATCATTAGTAGTAGTAGTAATAATAATAATAATAATAATAATAATAATAAGAAATAGTTCACCTCTAAGTCTTTCACTTACTTGCTCATGTAGCACTAATTTGAAGACTGTGTGGCTCATTGCTGCCTAATTGTCATAGTAAAGAGCGGTGAGAAAAGAGAATGGATACTCAATTTTTATTGAGTAAATGTTATTTTTAAAGTATCTCACAAGTAATAATCATCATCATTCTAAATTCTGTTATTAAATCTTGAAATTGGTCGTATCTTGTTTTTTAATAGGACAAGATTATTTTCAAGAAAAGTACAAAACTTGAAGACTTATTCTCAAAATTTGGTTCTTTGATTTCATTTATACAATTCACCATAGACCTCCTTTCGGTTCCTGCTAGTTCACCTCTAAGTCTTTCACTTACTTGCTCATGTAGCACTAATTTGAAGACTGTGTGGCTCATTGCTGCCTAATTGTCATAGTAAAGAGTAGTGAGAAAAGAGAATGAATACTCAATTTTATTGAGTAAATGTTATTTTTAAAGTATCTCACAAGTAATAATCATCATCATTCTAAATTCTGTTATTAAATCTTGAAATTGGTCGTATCTTGTTTTTTAATAGGACAAGATTATTTTCAAGAAAAGTACAAAACTTGAAGACTTATTCTCAAAATTTGGTTCTTTGATTTCTTTTATACAATTCACCATAGACCTCCTTTCGGTTCCTGCTAGTTCACCTCTAAGTCTTTCACTTACTTGCTCATGTAGCACTAATTTGAAGACTGTGTGGCTCATTGCTGCCTAATTGTCATAGTAAAGAGTAGTGAGAAAAGAGAATGAATACTCAATTTTTATTGAGTAAATGTTATTTTTAAAGTATCTCCCAAGTAATAATCATCATCATTCTAAATTCTGTTATTAAATCTTGAAATTGGTCGTATCTTGTTTTTTAATAGGACAAGATTATTTTCAAGAAAAGTACAAAACTTGAAGACTTATTCTCAAAATTTGGTTCTTTGATTTCATTTATACAATTCACCATAGACCTCCTTTCGGTTCCTGCTAGTTCACCTCTAAGTCTTTCACTTACTTGCTCATGTAGCACTAATTTGAAGACTGTGTGGCTCATTGCTGCCTAATTGTCATAGTAAAGAGCGGTGAGAAAAGAGAATGTATACTCAATTTTTATTGAGTAAATGTTATTTTTAAAGTATCTCACAAGTAATAATCATCATCATTCTAAATTCTGTTATTAAATCTTGAAATTGGTCGTATCTTGTTTTTAATAGGACAAGATTATTTTCAAGAAAAGTACAAAACTTGAAGACTTATTCTCAAAATTTGGTTCTTTGATTTCATTTATACAATTCACCATAGACCTCCTTTCGGTTCCTGCTAGTTCACCTCTAAGTCTTTCACTTACTTGCTCATGTAGCACTAATTTGAAGACTGTGTGGCTCATTGCTGCCTAATTGTCATAGTAAAGAGTAGTGAGAAAAGAGAATGAATACTCAATTTTTATTGAGTAAATGTTATTTTTAAAGTATCTCCCAAGTAATAATCATCATCATTCTAAATTCTGTTATTAAATCTTGAAATTGGTCGTATCTTGTTTTTTAATAGGACAAGATTATTTTCAAGAAAAGTACAAAACTTGAAGACTTATTCTCAAAATTTGGTTCTTTGATTTCATTTATACAATTCACCATAGACCTCCTTTCGGTTCCTGCTAGTTCACCTCTAAGTCTTTCACTTACTTGCTCATGTAGCACTAATTTGAAGACTGTGTGGCTCATTGCTGCCTAATTGTCATAGTAAAGAGCGGTGAGAAAAGAGAATGTATACTCAATTTTTATTGAGTAAATGTTATTTTTAAAGTATCTCACAAGTAATAATCATCATCATTCTAAATTCTGTTATTAAATCTTGAAATTGGTCGTATCTTGTTTTTTAATAGGACAAGATTATTTTCAAGAAAAGTACAAAACTTGAAGACTTATTCTCAAAATTTGGTTCTTTGATTTCTTTTATACAATTCACCATAGACCTCCTTTCGGTTCCTGCTAGTTCACCTCTAAGTCTTTCACTTACTTGCTCATGTAGCACTAATTTGAAGACTGTGTGGCTCATTGCTGCCTAATTGTCATAGTAAAGAGCGGTGAGAAAAGAGAATGTATACTCAATTTTTATTGAGTAAATGTTATTTTTAAAGTATCTCACAAGTAATAATCATCATCATTCTAAATTCTGTTATTAAATCTTGAAATTGGTCGTATCTTGTTTTTTAATAGGACAAGATTATTTTCAAGAAAAGTACAAAACTTGAAGACTTATTCTCAAAATTTGGTTCTTTGATTTCATTTATACAATTCACCATAGACCTCCTTTCGGTTCCTGCTAGTTCACCTCTAAGTCTTTCACTTACTTGCTCATGTAGCACTAATTTGAAGACTGTGTGGCTCATTGCTGCCTAATTGTCATAGTAAAGAGCGGTGAGAAAAGAGATGTATACTCAATTTTTATTGAGTAAATGTTATTTTTAAAGTATCTCACAAGTAATAATCATCATCATTCTAAATTCTGTTATTAAATCTTGAAATTGGTCGTATCTTGTTTTTTAATAGGACAAGATTATTTTCAAGAAAAGTACAAAACTTGAAGACTTATTCTCAAAATTTGGTTCTTTGATTTCATTTATACAATTCACCATAGACCTCCTTTCGGTTCCTGCTAGTTCACCTCTAAGTCTTTCACTTACTTGCTCATGTAGCACTAATTTGAAGACTGTGTGGCTCATTGCTGCCTAATTGTCATAGTAAAGAGTAGTGAGAAAAGAGAATGAATACTCAATTTTTATTGAGTAAATGTTATTTTTAAAGTATCTCCCAAGTAATAATCATCATCATTCTAAATTCTGTTATTAAATCTTGAAATTGGTCGTATCTTGTTTTTTAATAGGACAAGATTATTTTCAAGAAAAGTACAAAACTTGAAGACTTATTCTCAAAATTTGGTTCTTTGATTTCATTTATACAATTCACCATAGACCTCCTTTCGGTTCCTGCTAGTTCACCTCTAAGTCTTTCACTTACTTGCTCATGTAGCACTAATTTGAAGACTGTGTGGCTCATTGCTGCCTAATTGTCATAGTAAAGAGTAGTGAGAAAAGAGAATGAATACTCAATTTTTATTGAGTAAATGTATTTTTAAAGTATCTCACAAGTAATAATCATCATCATTCTAAATTCTGTTATTAAATCTTGAAATTGGTCGTATCTTGTTTTTTAATAGGACAAGATTATTTCAAGAAAAGTACAAAACTTGAAGACTTATTCTCAAAATTTGGTTCTTTGATTTCATTTATACAATTCACCATAGACCTCCTTTCGGTTCCTGCTAGTTCACCTCTAAGTCTTTCACTTACTTGCTCATGTAGCACTAATTTGAAGACTGTGTGGCTCATTGCTGCCTAATTGTCATAGTAAAGAGTAGTGAGAAAAGAGAATGAATACTCAATTTTTATTGAGTAAATGTTATTTTTAAAGTATCTCACAAGTAATAATCATCATCATTCTAAATTCTGTTATTAAATCTTGAAATTGGTCGTATCTTGTTTTTTAATAGGACAAGATTATTTTCAAGAAAAGTACAAAACTTGAAGACTTATTCTCAAAATTTGGTTCTTTGATTTCATTTATACAATTCACCATAGACCTCCTTTCGGTTCCTGCTAGTTCACCTCTAAGTCTTTCACTTACTTGCTCATGTAGCACTAATTTGAAGACTGTGTGGCTCATTGCTGCCTAATTGTCATAGTAAAGAGTAGTGAGAAAAGAGAATGAATACTCAATTTTTATTGAGTAAATGTTATTTTTAAAGTATCTCACAAGTAATAATCATCATCATTCTAAATTCTGTTATTAAATCTTGAAATTGGTCGTATCTTGTTTTTTAATAGGACAAGATTATTTTCAAGAAAAGTACAAAACTTGAAGACTTATTCTCAAATTTGGTTCTTTGATTTCTTTTATACAATTCACCATAGACCTCCTTTCGGTTCATGCTAGTGCTCAATCTAAATTTTAATACTTGACCAATTGCAAATGCTCATGATCTCTTAGATAAATCTCAAAATTTGGAAACTTATTTTCCTTGCTCAGTCGCTCAGTATATGATGGGATCTGCCAAAGTGAATTATCGAGTAAAATCTAAGGAATGATTAGGTATAATGCTAATATGTGTTATATATGATCTGATCATAGTTAGATAATTAATTTTTTATATAATTCTTCGTTAGAAATAAGAATAATCTGAAGCATATTCCTTTATATCAAAAGTAGTGTGATGAAAAGAATTTGTTGAATCATACCCCAGGAGATCACTCAAAGCCACAAGGAATCTTTCACAGTCTATCCATCATACCTATCCTATTCAAAATAGTGTTTTTCACATATGTCTGACATCTATTTTATACGTAAAAGTAAAAGGCTTAATTAGAAAGCAACAACCAAATAGATATGATCACTACTGATATATATTTTATGCATTTAAACCATCAATAATGCACTGTATCTCATAAGAATTTTAAAGTTAAATGTGTTTGGTCGTTATTACTATTGGGACGATTGATCATTGGGGAAGTTTGTCATATGCATCTATCCTGTGGTTGGCAAGGGGGGGATTGGAGGGAGGGTGGAATAAAATTGTTAAAAAAAAAAAAAAAAACCAAATAGTTGTGATCATGGTCAAATGGGAAAAAACTTCTCAATACTCTAAATTATAATTTTCTTGACATGGCAGGGGGCCAAGGCTTGGGAAGAATTGTGTTGAAATTATAAATAAGAATTTAACAACTAAATGACTTGTGTCCTACTGAAGATGTCCTCGACAAGAATTGAATTTTCAATAAGAGTTATGTGAAATAATGGAATTCCATCATCTCGTATTGTGTTGTAGGATCCTCTAGGGTACTATGTATTCCAAAGTAAAGCCCACCAACAGGACTTCTGTCCCAAAGATGTCTGCAAGGCCTTCATGTACACTTTGTTGGTGACGGAGGAGCTGCCCAAGTGGCCGGAAGATGGGACTCGCCGAAGAAGTTGGCTAGCCGCTGCAGAAGCCAGAGAGTGTTGCTGCTATGGATGGATGAAAGATGCTCTTGAGAAAGCCATTCAGACGTGGAATGCTGCGGAAAATGCTTCAGCCTCCCAACTAGAGAATCATGCCGGCGCCTCCTCCTCTTCTTCCTCCCCCATCCCTGTAACACGCAGTTCCACCCACTGGCCTAATCTATAGCTGATCTTGATCTTCTTACGCAACAATGGCAGAAATTTTTTTTCTTCGATTTTTGGTTGAAATTCTTTCGTGCCATTTCCGTACAGATTCTTCCTTATTGTTTTGTTCGGATCAATAAACACTCGATCCAGTTCTCTTTCTTTGTGCACTCGCATATATGTGTATGCACATGTCCTATTCTTTGCATTATATTGTATCCAAATTGATGTTATATTAGTTGCTTATACACTTGTATGTGCGTGTTGGACCCACATTATTATTTGCTTCTACACTTGTAGTTGTTTGCCCGATTGATTATACTCGATTCAGTTCTCTTTTTCTTGTGCACTCGCATATATGTGTATATATATGCCCTATTCTTTGCATTGTATTGTATCCAAATTGATTTTATATTAGTTGCTTATACACTTGTATGTGCGTGTTGGGCGCACATTATATTTGCTTCTACACTTGTAGTCGTTTGCCCGATTGATTATGCATGCTTGTGCACTCAACACAGTAATTGCTCATTGCATGAAGAAATTATGCACTATTTTTTATGCCAAATTATACAACCATAATATTAAACACCTATATTTTTTATCTCTCGAGTTCAATTAGTTTAAATAAGTTTATGAATAATATGATATGTTAGTTTGAGTATTTTATCTCTCAAGTTCAAAATATAGGTGAAAAAACTTACTAATTAGAAATTTTATTATTTTAATTTTTTTGTTATTTTTTTAATATTATAAATTCTAGATAATGATCTTTTATTATCGAATTATTTTTAATTATCTCAAATTAAGTTTTATATCAATTCAAGATTGGGCAAATTTGTTGTTAGATATCGTATTTATGAAAATAAGTAAAAAATATTAAATATGGGATAAATAATTTTTAAAATTTTAATTAGATTACTCGTAATGATTTAAAATATAGGTGAAAAAACTTACGAATTTAAAATTTTGATATTTTATTTTATGCTATTTTTAATATAATAAACCTTTAGATAATGATCAATTAATATCAAATTATGTTCATCTCTCAAATTAAATATTACACTCCAAATTTAGTTAAAAAATTTATGAATAATATAATATGTCATTTCAAATATAAATATAAATATAAATATATATATATATATATATATATTGATGAATATTGTATCCGTGACAAAAAAATAATATATTTTTTGATATAAGATAAATATAATAAGAATAATGATAATGATTCAAAAAACTACGAATAATTTGTAATTATTCACTAAAATTTTTCTCTCTCAAATTAAGTTTTGTACTTAATATTTTAGTTAAAAAACTTATCAATAATACATAATCTCAAATCAAATATAATATAATTTGTTGATTAATATTTCATTATGTTAAAAAAATTATTCAATAAAATATTATATATGAGATAAATAAGTATTAAAAATATAATTAAAATACTTATAACTATTCAAAATGTATGTGAAAAAATACTATCAAATTATTTTCTCTCTCATAGTAAGTTTATTCTCAATATTTAATTTAATATAAATTTAAGAATAATATGTCATATTAGATCAAACACAACTAATTTATAAATGAATTAATAAAATATTAGATATGAGATATATTATTTTTTAAATGGTCTCATATTTATTAATATCTAACATAAAGTTTAATTTTTTAGGCTCAATTATTTGCATAAAATATAAAATTCTTATAATTTAATAGACATATTAATAAATATTATTGAATTTTAAATACATCATACTGAGATGTGACACATATATTTAATATGAAATATCTCAACGATGAGATCATCTCTTATAGTTCTTATGAATAAGCTTATTACGGTACTATTATTTATAGCATGATAAAATATAATATTATATATTTATTATGTATCAATTTTATTATATATTTTGGTGTATTATTTTGCATGTCAGCTTAGCTGTTCAGTCTCACAACTAGTTTTGTAATTATATATTTTCTTACAATATTTATATTGTGCATATTTTCTTTGATTTTATTATTCTTCTTTTTAATTATATTGAAGTGTGTTCGCAGCACAAAAAATTTTCTATTGATCCTAGATTTTTGAAGTGTATTGGAATAAACAAAAATGTTTTTACAATTATGAATAAACAAAATAATATTTTGTAAACTTTTTTTTAATTACAATATTTATATTAATTATTGTATATATTTAATTATATTAAAGCGTGTTCATAGTATAATCAAAATTATGTAAAATATTAATTTTCATTTTTATTAATTTCAATACGATCCATCTTATTAGAGTGACTAGATGTAAAAGAAGTTGAAGAAAAATAACTTATTAATTTTCTGTAATTCTACTATGTAAAAAACAATATATATTTGTGATTAATAAGTTATGTTAAATTTGTAACCGATGTTAATTTAAGTATAAACTAATTTGTTGATTACTATTGCAAGCGTGAAAAAAAAATTAAAAAAAATAATTGATACAAGAACAAGATAAACCATTAATAGATATGAATTAAAAAATAATATATACGTGGACAAATATACTAATAAAGAAAGTTTTTCAAATTTGTACTCATTTTTTATTAAATTAATCTTTTACTAATAATGATTAATCTTATTGGATAATAAATATTTTTTATTAGATTACTCATTTTTACTAATAATGATTAATAAGTCATA
>JAREIK010003725.1:0-17629 GCA_029783825.1 Sapria himalayana
GAAATTTTTTTTTAATGAATTCTTGAATTCACCCCCCAAACTTGAAATAAACATTTTCCTCAATGTGAAACAAAAGCAAGAATGGATAATGAGTACTCCCCTGAGGTTGATCAAGTCTATGGAAGTTGCTCTAATGAATATGGCTCGCTTTGGAGGCAAAGAGGTGTTAAGAGGAGTTCGCCCTCATGTCCAAATGAAGGGGATGCTTGAATATGGTTTCCTCTTTGGTTCTTTAAGCCGCCCAGAATTATTGAACTTCAAGCATTCAACCTGTTAGCTTCCAAAACCAGATTTGAATCCCCAAAAACCTGAAATTAAAAACTTAAACACAGAAAAACAAAATCAAGCACGAAAATTTATTAAAAAAACTCAAAACTAACTAGGCAATAGAAAAAAGAAAAGAATACATTTTAAGCTTGGGAGGCTCCCAAGGAGCTGCTCCGTTTTTTTCGAGTCCAGCTAGACTCTACCAACTACGGATGGGTTGGTGTTTCTTGCCTCCATCCTTCTCTAAGAGGCGATAGTTATGCTCAATCAGCAACTTGAGCACATAGTCTTCCAAGATCTTTATTTTTTTTATATTTTCTATATTTTTTATTTTTTTATTCACAAAGGTTCCTTTCATTTCATTGTTCAATTGAATGATGTACTCATCCACCTCATAAGTTGGGGTCATCTTCTCATTTTTCAATTCCTCATGCATCTCACCCCATAAAGTCATCTCCGGCATAGTCTTTCCAACTTCATCATTTGTCTTTTCATGTGATTCCGGAGAAGTTGCCCATCCTTCCATCACAACTAAGGTTTCTAAAATTTGTGCATCATTCTCCACTGTTTCAATACTTTCTCGAGTTCTTCATTATCCCTTGAGGTGATTTCTTAATTGTATCTCAAGTTTTCTTCTTCTATATTCACCCCAAGAGTAGATGGCGAACTCTCATGTTGTCCTTCAAAGGACATTGTAGCCATATTATCTTGTTCTTTCATATATTTTGCCACTAGTTATTCTATACTCATGCTCTCCTCTTCTTTAGTTTGTTCTTTCTCGAATCCAAGTTGAGTATAAGAAGTGGCCTTTGGAGTCATCTCTTCTTTCAAGCTCTGGAATGGTGAAGGCTGAATTTTAACATTAGCCCTTGTCAATTCCATGAATTGAACTTGAGATGTCACACATTCAGCATGAACTCTTTTCATTTCAATTAATGCTGCCTCTAACTTTATCATTCTCTCATGTGGAGGTTAACTCGTCTCATTTGGATTAAAAAACAGAGGCAGCCCAACTTGAGAGTAGTCGATTTCATCCATTGATCTTGAAAATTCAGGTTGTGCCATCGTAAATGAAGCTTGAGTTTTTCTCAATTCATCCATAGCTTCCTCTAGGCTTGATCTTTGGACTTGTGGGGATTGAAGAGTGTTATAGCTTGTATTCCATGAGGTGTTTGGGTGGTGGCTCCATCCAAACTATGGTTGCTCAAGTATGGGGTACCTCCATATTGAGCATAATCCATTGATGCATATGGATTCCACACTTGACTTCGCACTTGAGTTGTCGCTCTTCTTTGATGCTCATCAGCAAATTGCCGCATCCTTAGTTGCTGCTCAAGGTGAGCTAATGTATTTTCCAACTCGATGATAGGATCCATTGTAATTTTAACCTAAAAATTTATGCAAAATGAAAACAAAAAGTATCAAAAACTCAAAAACCACACAAATATATACATAAAAAATGTTTGAAGTATTAAAGAAGCACTTAATATTGATATTAGCATAAAACGCCGATTTTCCCCGGCAATGCCGCAAAAACATGATAGGCATTTAGTGAGTGTGTATATAAAATTATGCTAGAAAAATATGAAAAGAGCGCTTATTCTGCGCAAGTATACGCTTTTCAAGTAATAAAGTGTACCTAAGTACGGATATCGATCCACAGGGAAAATGGGAAAGCTAAGTACCAATATTATAATACTTCTCTAATATTCAAACTAACAATTGTGATAGTAAAACATAATTTAAACTAAACTAATGAAATTTCTAAATCTAACTAATGAAGTTCACAACTAAGGGATACCAAGAGATGATAAATTCCTAAGGTAACTTGGTGCAATCGGACAATCCTCTTAGATCTAAGTTAAAATTCTACTCTATTGTTTCATGAAAATGCTTTCCAAGACGACTCTTGTCTAAGTTAATTATAAGCCTCTCTCGAGGTCGAATAACCTACCAACTAACTACTAGGTCTTTTGCTTCTCAGCTCAACCCCAAGCATTAGAGATGCTTTAAGATCCAAAAGTCTCACACGCCTCCTAATTACCGATAATTTCTACATTACCAGGCTAATTAGGTTGATTCATCTATGTCTAGTTCTTTACTCCCATCTCAGATCTTGCAAAGAACCACTCACCACATTGAGATTAGCCAGAAATCAATAGTGTAAATAGAACCTAAGTATGAATCAATAGAGGTGCATTCACAAGAAACAATAGAAAACGGAACATTAACAAATAGATATAAACTCATGTTAATACACAAGCAAAACCCTAGGTCTATGAATTTAGAGCATGATAGAGGTTTGATATATCATAAACTTAGGATAAAACATGAGAAAAAAGGAAGAAGAAACTATAATGATCAAATGATGGTGAGTCTCGGGTTTTCTTCCACAAATCTTCATGATCTTCTCCCAAAATCTTCAAAAACAACTCCAAACCGCCTCCTTGGTCCCAATGTGTGGACAAAGTCCCATTTTCTGAGCCCTCGCCGCCTCCTTCTCGTCTCTTTCGGGTTTGAGCCTAAAAACCCCTCATTATGGGCTCAAAATGTGCTAAATATTCACCCAAATCCGACCCCGAACGTCACGACGTCGTTTCTCACGTAGCGACGTTGCTGTAGACCCCTGTTTTTACTCCAAATTCGTACGGCCATAACTTTGTCATACGAACTCCGATTTGGGTGTTCTTGGTACCGTTGGAAAGCTCTTGAAGTTTAGAATCTATCGATATATGGCTTGATGAAATAGGAGCTCATATGATGTCTGAAAATTTCAAAATTCAGTAGCCTCTCCTGTTGCTTTTGTAGCAGTTTTTCCACCAATTTTGCACAATTCCACCAAATGGATGACATGATCATAGGAGTTAACTTTTAGAGCATTAGGGCACTTATTTAACATAATAACACAAGAAAAACTAACTAAATCATAGGGATAAAATGAGTATTTAAGATACTCATCACACCCCCAAACTTAAATTCTTGCTTGTCCCCAAGCAAGAGACCAACTCAAAACTAAACAAAAATTGAAAATTACATGAACTAAAAATAATGAGATGAGTATGATAACATGATTTTCAAATGGAAGAATCACTATGAACACAATTTAGCAATATTAGCCTTTTCAACCAAAATTTAGGATCCTTAAACTTTTAAACTTTCTAAGGAACATGACAAAGCAAAAATGGTGAGCAAAACAAATCAACCCCCCAAAGTCCGTAGTGACCATTCCCAAGGAAACTAAGTGTAGGTGATAGCATGATCTTCAGTGTATAGCAAGGTCGTAGCACCCCCAAACTTAAGCTCAACTCACCTATTTGGAAGAAGCTAACTAAGAAAGGATAAGAACGCACCACACCCTTTTTATTCATACCACAATACCTAAAAATTACCCAAATACCTAAAAATGAAAGAAAACCAGTGCCAAGAAGTTTTAGCTGAGTGTTCCTGTAGCGTGGATCCATTGATGACTCCCCACCAGTTGGTTAAGGGCACCAGGCTTTAAATTCCCTTCAAACATCACCCCGAACACTCAACCAAACTCAAAGGCCCTAAGTTGTGGGAAGGATCCATCTTCTGTCCCATGTAGCGGGCAGTGAAGACAATGACTCCCGGCCAGTTGGCTTAGGGCATTAGGCTTTGAAAGGCCCCTCGGACTGTGCCCGGGATTCCGATTGGATGATCCATTTATTCTAATTCACAAGCCTATTTTTTTGACTTTTTTTTAAGTTGGGGCTCAATGGCAATCCTCTTTTGATTGGGTGTCCCATCACTTAGATGGTTAGAATTCCCCAAGGTTAGTTAAATTCAAGGCAAAGAGTCCGGGACCAAGGTATACAAGGGAGACCAAAAGTGTGTGTGTGATAGATTCCTTGAGAAATAGCTTCTTGTAGCACAATGGAGGTGACTAAGCTAAGTCACCTATACCGAGCAAGTACACAATTCCAGATCATTTTAAAACCTAAGAGTTCTAGTCCTCTTTACACTTGGCATTTTCGAATAGTTGTGTTCAAAATGACCTTCTACTAGCCAACAAGGCATCAAACTCACTCATATGAGACACAAAATAAATAAAATAAAGAATGAAAAGCACATGCAACTAACAACCAAACAACTAAGAAGAAATAACTAAAACAGGTAAGGAGATACAAAAGGTGGATTTTGGAAATTTTTTTTTTTAATGAATTCTTGAATTCACCCACCAAACATGAAATGAACATTGTCCTCAATGTGAAACAAAAGCAAGAATGGATAATGAGTACTCACCTGAGGTTGATCATGTCTGTGGAAGTTGTTCCAATGAATATGGCTCGCTTTGGAGGCAAAGAGGGGTTAAGAGGGGTTAGACCTCAAGTCCAAATGAAGGGGATGCTTGAATATGGTTTCCTCTTTAGTTCTTTAAGACGCCGGAATTATTGAACTTCAAGCTTTCAACCTGTTAGCTTCCAAAACTAGATTTGAATCCCCAAAAACCTGAAATTAAAAACTAAAACACAGAAAAACAAAATCAAGCACGAAAATTTATTAAAAAAAAACTCAAAACTAACTACGCAATAGAAAAAAGAAAAGAAAACATTTTAAGCTTGGGTTGCCTCCCAAGGAGCTGCTCCATTTTTTTCGAGTCCAGCTAGCCTCTACCAACTACGGATGGGTTGGTGTTTCTTGCCTCCATCATTCTCTAAGAGGCGATAGTTATGATCAATCAGCAACTTGAGCACATAGTCTTACAAGATCTTTATTTTTTTATATTTTCTATATTTTTTATTTTTTTCGTCACAAAGGTTCCTTTCATTTCATTGTTCAATTGAATGATGTACTCATCCACCTCATAAGTTGGGGTCATCTTCTCATTTTTCAATTCCTCATGCATCTCACCCCATAAAGTCATCTCCGGCATAGTCTTTCCAACTTCATCATTTGTCTTTTCATGTGATTCCGGAGAAGTTGGCCCATCTTCCTTCACAACTAAGGTTTCTTAAATTTGTGCATCATTCTCCACTGTTTCAAACTTCTCAAGTTCTTCATTACCCCTTGAGGTGATTTCTTCATTGTATCTCAAGTTTTCTTCTTCTATATTCACTACAAGAGTAGATGGCGAACTCTCATGTTGTCCTTCAAAGGACATTGTAGCCATATTATCTTGTTCTTTCATATATTTTGCCACTAGTTCTTCTATACTCATGCTCTCCTCTTCGTTAGTTTGTTCTTTCTCGAATCCAAGTTGAGTATAAGAAGTGGCCTTTGGAGCCATCTCTTCTTTCAAGCTCTGGAATGGTGAAGGCTGAATTTGAACATTAGCCCTTGTCAATTCCATGAATTGAACTTGAGATGTCACACATTCAGCATGAACTCTTTTCATTTAAATTAATACTGCCTCTAACTTTGTCATTCTCTCATGTAGAGGTTGACTTGTCTCATTTGGATTAAAAAACTGAGGCAGACCAACTTGAGAGTAGTCCATTTCATCCATTGATCTTGAAAATTCAGGTTGTGTCATGGTAAATGAAGCTTGAGTTTTTCTTAATTCATCCATAGATTTCTCTAGGCTTGATCTTTGGACTTGTGGAGATTGAAGAGTGTTATAGCTTGTATTCCATGAGGTATTTGGGTGGTGGCTCCATCCAAAATCATGGTTGCTCAAGTATGGGGTACCTCCATATTGAGCATAATCCATTGATGCATATGGTTTCCACACTTGACTTCGCACTTGAGTTGTCGCCTCTTCTTTGATGCTCATCAGCCAATTGCCGCATCCTTAGTTGCTGCTCAAGGTGAGCCAATGCATTTTCCAACTCGATGATAGGATCCATTGTAATTTTAACCTAAAAATTTATGAAAAATGAAAACAAAAAGTATCAAAAACTCAAAAACCACACAAATATATACATAAAAAATGTTTGAAGTATTAAAGAAGCACTTAGTGTTGATATTAGCATAAAACAACGATTTTCCCAGGCAACGGCGCCAAAAACATGATAGGCGTTTAGTGAGTGTGTATATAAAATTATGCAGAAAAATATGAAAAGTGCGCCTATTCCGCGCAAGTATACGCTTGTCAAGTAATAAAGTGTACCTAAGTACGGATATCGATCCACAGGGAAAATGGGAATTCTAAGTACCAATATTATAATATTTCTCTAATATTCAAACTAACAATTGTGATAGTAAAACATAATTTAAACTAAACTAATGAAATTTCTAAATCAAACTAATGAAGTTCACAACTAAGGGATACCAAGAGATGATAAATTCCTAAGGAACTTGGTGCAATCGGACAATCCTCTTAGATTTAAGTTAAAATTCTACTCTATTGTTTCATGAAAATGCTTTCCAAGACGACTCTTGTCTAAGTTAATTATAAGCCTCTCTCGAGGTCGAATAACCTACCAACTAATACTAGGTCTTTTGCTTCTCAGCTCAACCCCAAGCATTAGAGATGCTTTAAGATCCAAAAGTCTCACACGCCTCCTAATTACCGATAATTTCTACATTACCAGGCTAATTAGGTTGATTCATCTATGTCTAGTTCTTTACTCCCATCTCAGATCTTGCAAAGAACCACTAACCACATTGAGATTAGCCAGAAATCAAAGTGTAAATAGAACTAAGTATGAATCAATAGAGGTGCATTCACAAGAAACAATAGAAAACGGAACATTAACAAATAGATATAAGACTCATGTTCAATACACAACCAAAAGCCTAGGTCTATGAATTTAAAGCTTGATAGAGGTTTGATATATCATAAACTTAGGATAAAACATGAGAAAAAAGGAAGAAGAAACTATAATGATCAAATGATGGTGAGTCTCGGGTTTTCTTCCACAAATCTTCATGATCTTCTCCCAAAATCATCAAAAACAACTCCAAACCTCCTCCTTGGTCCCAAAGTGTGGACAAAGTCCCCTTTTCTGAGCCCTCGCCGCCTCCTTCTCGTCTCTTTCGGGTTTGAGCTTAAAAACCCCCCATTATGGGCTCAAAATGGGCTAAATATCTACCCAAATCCGACACCGAACGTCGCGACGTCGTTTCTCACGTCGCGACGTTGCTGCAGTCCCCTATTTTTGCTCCAAATTCGTACGGCCATAACTTTGTCATACGAACTCCGATTTGGGTGTTCTTGGTACCGTTGGAAAGCTCTTGAAGTTTAGAATCTATCCATATATGGATTGATGAAATAGGAGCTAATATGATGTCTGAAAATTTCTAAATTCAGTAGCCTCTCAGTTGCTTTTTTAGCAGTTTTTCCACCAATTTTGCACAATTCCACCAAATGGATGACATGATCATAGGAGTTAACTTTTAGAGCATTAGGGCACTTATTTAACATAATAACACAAGAAAAACTAACTAAATCATAGGGATAAAATGAGTATTTAAGATACTCATCACACCCCCAAACTTAAATTCTTGCTTGTCCCCAAGCAAGAGACCAACTCAAAACTAAACAAAAATTGAAAATTACATGAACTAAAAAATAATGAGATGAGTATGATAACATGTTTTCAAATGGAAGAATCACTATGAACACAATTTAGCAATATTAGCCTTTTCAACCAAAATTTAGGATCCTTAAACTTTTAAACTTTCTAAGGAACATGACAAAGCAAAAATGGTGAGCAAAACAAATCAACCCCCCAAAGTCCGTAGTGACCATTCCCAAGGAAACTAAGTGTAGGTGATAGCATGATCTTCAGTGTATAGCAAGGTCGTAGCACCCCCAAACTTAAGCTCAACTCACCTATTTGGAAGAAGCTAACTAAGAAAGGATAAGAACGCACCACACCCTTTTTATTCATACCACAATACCTAAAAATTACCCAAATACCTAAAAATGAAAGAAAACCAGTGCCAAGAAGTTTTAGCTGAGTGTTCCTGTAGCGTGGATCCATTGATGACTCCCCACCAGTTGGTTAAGGGCACCAGGCTTTAAATTCCCTTCAAACATCACCCCGAACACTCAACCAAACTCAAAGGCCCTAAGTTGTGGGAAGGATCCATCTTCTGTCCCATGTAGCGGGCAGTGAAGACAATGACTCCCGGCCAGTTGGCTTAGGGCATTAGGCTTTGAAAGGCCCCTCGGACTGTGCCCGGGATTCCGATTGGATGATCCATTTATTCTAATTCACAAGCCTATTTTTTTGACTTTTTTTAAGTTGGGGCTCAATGGCAATCCTCTTTTGATTGGGTGTCCCATCACTTAGATGGTTAGAATTCCCCAAGGTTAGTTAAATTCAAGGCAAAGAGTCCGGGACCAAGGTATACAAGGGAGACCAAAAGTGTGTGTGTGATAGATTCCTTGAGAAATAGCTTCTTGTAGCACAATGGAGGTGACTAAGCTAAGTCACCTATACCGAGCAAGTACACAATTCCAGATCATTTTAAAACCTAAGAGTTCTAGTCCTCTTTACACTTGGCATTTTCGAATAGTTGTGTTCAAAATGACCTTCTACTAGCCAACAAGGCATCAAACTCACTCATATGAGACACAAAATAAATAAAATAAAGAATGAAAAGCACATGCAACTAACAACCAAACAACTAAGAAGAAATAACTAAAACAGGTAAGGAGATACAAAAGGTGGATTTTGGAAATTTTTTTTTTTAATGAATTCTTGAATTCACCCACCAAACATGAAATGAACATTGTCCTCAATGTGAAACAAAAGCAAGAATGGATAATGAGTACTCACCTGAGGTTGATCATGTCTGTGGAAGTTGTTCCAATGAATATGGCTCGCTTTGGAGGCAAAGAGGGGTTAAGAGGGGTTAGACCTCAAGTCCAAATGAAGGGGATGCTTGAATATGGTTTCCTCTTTAGTTCTTTAAGACGCCGGAATTATTGAACTTCAAGCTTTCAACCTGTTAGCTTCCAAAACTAGATTTGAATCCCCAAAAACCTGAAATTAAAAACTAAAACACAGAAAAACAAAATCAAGCACGAAAATTTATTAAAAAAAACTCAAAACTAACTACGCAATAGAAAAAAGAAAAGAAAACATTTTAAGCTTGGGTTGCCTCCCAAGGAGCTGCTCCATTTTTTTCGAGTCCAGCTAGCCTCTACCAACTACGGATGGGTTGGTGTTTCTTGCCTCCATCATTCTCTAAGAGGCGATAGTTATGATCAATCAGCAACTTGAGCACATAGTCTTACAAGATCTTTATTTTTTTATATTTTCTATATTTTTTATTTTTTTCGTCACAAAGGTTCCTTTCATTTCATTGTTCAATTGAATGATGTACTCATCCACCTCATAAGTTGGGGTCATCTTCTCATTTTTCAATTCCTCATGCATCTCACCCCATAAAGTCATCTCCGGCATAGTCTTTCCAACTTCATCATTTGTCTTTTCATGTGATTCCGGAGAAGTTGGCCCATCTTCCTTCACAACTAAGGTTTCTTAAATTTGTGCATCATTCTCCACTGTTTCAAACTTCTCAAGTTCTTCATTACCCCTTGAGGTGATTTCTTCATTGTATCTCAAGTTTTCTTCTTCTATATTCACTACAAGAGTAGATGGCGAACTCTCATGTTGTCCTTCAAAGGACATTGTAGCCATATTATCTTGTTCTTTCATATATTTTGCCACTAGTTCTTCTATATTCATGCTCTCCTCTTCGTTAGTTTGTTCTTTCTCGAATCCAAGTTGAGTATAAGAAGTGGCCTTTGGAGCCATCTCTTCTTTCAAGCTCTGGAATGGTGAAGGCTGAATTTGAACATTAGCCCTTGTCAATTCCATGAATTTAACTTGAGATGTCACACATTCAGCATGAACTCTTTTCATTTAAATTAATACTGCCTCTAACTTTGTCATTCTCTCATGTAGAGGTTGACTTGTCTCATTTGGATTAAAACACTGAGGCAGACCAACTTGAGAGTAGTCCATTTCATCCATTGATCTTGAAAATTCAGGTTGTGTCATGGTAAATGAAGCTTGAGTTTTTCTTAATTCATCCATAGATTTCTCTAGGCTTGATCTTTGGACTTGTGGAGATTGAAGAGTGTTATAGCTTGTATTCCATGAGGTATTTGGGTGGTGGCTCCATCCAAAATCATGGTTGCTCAAGTATGGGGTACCTCCATATTGAGCATAATCCATTGATGCATATGGTTTCCACACTTGACTTCGCACTTGAGTTGTCGCTCTTCTTTGATGCTCATCAGCCAATTGCCGCATCCTTAGTTGCTGCTCAAGGTGAGCCAATGCATTTTCCAACTCGATGATAGGATCCATTGTAATTTTAACCTAAAAATTTATGAAAAATGAAAACAAAAAGTATCAAAAACTCAAAAACCACACAAATATATACATAAAAAATGTTTGAAGTATTAAAGAAGCACTTAGTGTTGATATTAGCATAAAACAACGATTTTCCCAGGCAACGGCGCCAAAAACATGATAGGCGTTTAGTGAGTGTGTATATAAAATTATGCAGAAAAATATGAAAAGTGCGCCTATTCCGCGCAAGTATACGCTTGTCAAGTAATAAAGTGTACCTAAGTACGGATATCGATCCACAGGGAAAATGGGAATTCTAAGTACCAATATTATAATATTCTCTAATATTCAAACTAACAATTGTGATAGTAAAACATAATTTAAACTAAACTAATGAAATTTCTAAATCAAACTAATGAAGTTCACAACTAAGGGATACCAAGAGATGATAAATTCCTAAGGAACTTGGTGCAATCGGACAATCCTCTTAGATTTAAGTTAAAATTCTACTCTATTGTTTCATGAAAATGCTTTCCAAGACGACTCTTGTCTAAGTTAATTATAAGCCTCTCTCGAGGTCGAATAACCTACCAACTAATACTAGGTCTTTTGCTTCTCAGCTCAACCCCAAGCATTAGAGATGCTTTAAGATCCAAAAGTCTCACACGCCTCCTAATTACCGATAATTTCTACATTACCAGGCTAATTAGGTTGATTCATCTATGTCTAGTTCTTTACTCCCATCTCAGATCTTGCAAAGAACCACTAACCACATTGAGATTAGCCAGAAATCAAAGTGTAAATAGAACTAAGTATGAATCAATAGAGGTGCATTCACAAGAAACAATAGAAAACGGAACATTAACAAATAGATATAAGACTCATGTTCAATACACAACCAAAAGCCTAGGTCTATGAATTTAAAGCTTGATAGAGGTTTGATATATCATAAACTTAGGATAAAACATGAGAAAAAAGGAAGAAGAAACTATAATGATCAAATGATGGTGAGTCTCGGGTTTTCTTCCACAAATCTTCATGATCTTCTCCCAAAATCATTCAAAAACAACTCCAAACCTCCTCCTTGGTCCCAAAGTGTGGACAAAGTCCCCTTTTCTGAGCCCTCGCCGCCTCCTTCTCGTCTCTTTCGGGTTTGAGCTTAAAAACCCCCCATTATGGGCTCAAAATGGGCTAAATATCTACCCAAATCCGACACCGAACGTCGCGACGTCGTTTCTCACGTCGCGACGTTGCTGCAGTCCCCTATTTTGCTCCAAATTCGTACGGCCATAACTTTGTCATACGAACTCCGATTTGGGTGTTCTTGGTACCGTTGGAAAGCTCTTGAAGTTTAGAATCTATCCATATATGGATTGATGAAATAGGAGCTAATATGATGTCTGAAAATTTCTAAATTCAGTAGCCTCTCCAGTTGCTTTTTTAGCAGTTTTTCCACCAATTTTGCACAATTCCACCAAATGGATGACATGATCATAGGAGTTAACTTTTAGAGCATTAGGGCACTTATTTAACATAATAACACAAGAAAAACTAACTAAATCATAGGGATAAAATGAGTATTTAAGATACTCATCACACCCCCAAACTTAAATTCTTGCTTGTCCCCAAGCAAGAGACCAACTCAAAACTAAACAAAAATTGAAAATTACATGAACTAAAAAATAATGAGATGAGTATGATAACATGTTTTCAAATGGAAGAATCACTATGAACACAATTTAGCAATATTAGCCTTTTCAACCAAAATTTAGGATCCTTAAACTTTTAAACTTTCTAAGGAACATGACAAAGCAAAAATGGTGAGCAAAACAAATCAACCCCCCAAAGTCCGTAGTGACCATTCCCAAGGAAACTAAGTGTAGGTGATAGCATGATCTTCAGTGTATAGCAAGGTCGTAGCACCCCCAAACTTAAGCTCAACTCACCTATTTGGAAGAAGCTAACTAAGAAAGGATAAGAACGCACCACACCCTTTTTATTCATACCACAATACCTAAAAATTACCCAAATACCTAAAAATGAAAGAAAACCAGTGCCAAGAAGTTTTAGCTGAGTGTTCCTGTAGCGTGGATCCATTGATGACTCCCCACCAGTTGGTTAAGGGCACCAGGCTTTAAATTCTCTTCAAACATCACCCCGAACACTCAACCAAACTCAAAGGCCCTAAGTTGTGGGAAGGATCCATCTTCTGTCCCATGTAGCGGGCAGTGAAGACAATGACTCCCGGCCAGTTGGCTTAGGGCATTAGGCTTTGAAAGGCCCCTCGGACTGTGCCCGGGATTCCGATTGGATGATCCATTTATTCTAATTCACAAGCCTATTTTTTTGACTTTTTTTAAGTTGGGGCTCAATGGCAATCCTCTTTTGATTGGGTGTCCCATCACTTAGATGGTTAGAATTCCCCAAGGTTAGTTAAATTCAAGGCAAAGAGTCTGGGACCAAGGTATACAAGGGAGACCAAAAGTGTGTGTGTGATAGATTCCTTGAGAAATAGCTTCTTGTAGCACAATGGAGGTGACTAAGCTAAGTCACCTATACCGAGCAAGTACACAATTCCAGATCATTTTAAAACCTAAGAGTTCTAGTCCTCTTTACACTTGGCATTTTCGAATAGTTGTGTTCAAAATGACCTTCTACTAGCCAACAAGGCATCAAACTCACTCATATGAGACACAAAATAAATAAAATAAAGAATGAAAAGCACATGCAACTAACAACCAAACAACTAAGAAGAAATAACTAAAATAGGTAAGGAGATACAAAAGGTGGATTTTGGAAATTTTTTTTTTTTTAATGAATTCTTGAATTCACCCACCAAACATGAAATGAACATTGTCCTCAATGTGAAACAAAAGCAAGAATGGATAATGAGTACTCACCTGAGGTTGATCATGTCTGTGGAAGTTGTTCCAATGAATATGGCTCGCTTTTGGAGGCAAAGAGGGGTTAAGAGGGGTTAGACCTCAAGTCCAAATGAAGGGGATGCTTGAATATGGTTTCCTCTTTAGTTCTTTAAGACGCCGGAATTATTGAACTTCAAGCTTTCAACCTGTTAGCTTCCAAAACTAGATTTGAATCCCCAAAAACCTGAAATTAAAAACTAAAACATAGAAAAACAAAATCAAGCACGAAAATTTATTAAAAAAAAACTCAAAACTAACTACGCAAAAGAAAAAAGAAAGAAAACATTTTAAGCTTGGGTTGCCTCCAAGGAGCTGCTCCATTTTTTTCGAGTCCAGCTAGCCTCTACCAACTACGGATGGGTTGGTGTTTCTTGCCTCCATCATTCTCTAAGAGGCGATAGTTATGATCAATCAGCAACTTAGCACATAGTCTTACAAGATCTTTATTTTTTTATATTTTCTATATTTTTTATTTTTTTTCGTCACAAAGGTTCCTTTCATTTCATTGTTCAATTGAATGATGTACTCATCCACCTCATAAGTTGGGGTCATCTTCTCATTTTTCAATTCCTCATGCATCTCACCCCATAAAGTCATCTCCGGCATAGTCTTTCCAACTTCATCATTTGTCTTTTCATGTGATTACGGAGAAGTTGGCCCATCTTCCTTCACAACTAAGGTTTCTTAAATTTGTGCATCATTCTCCACTGTTTCAAACTTCTCAAGTTCTTCATTACCCCTTGAGGTGATTTCTTCATTGTATCTCAAGTTTTCTTCTTCTATATTCACTACAAGAGTAGATGGCGAACTCTCATGTTGTCCTTCAAAGGACATTGTAGCCATATTATCTTGTTCTTTCATATATTTTGCCACTAGTTCTTCTATATTCATGATCTCCTCTTCGTTAGTTTGTTCTTTCTCGAATCCAAGTTGAGTATAAGAAGTGGCCTTTGGAGCCATCTCTTCTTTCAAGCTCTGGAATGGTGAAGGCTGAATTTGAACATAGCCCTTGTCAATTCCATGAATTTAACTTGAGATGTCACACATTCAGCATGAACTCTTTTCATTTAAATTAATACTGCCTCTAACTTTATCATTCTCTCATGTAGAGGTTGACTTGTCTCATTTGGATTAAACACTGAGGCAGACCAACTGAGAGTAGTCCATTTCATCCATTGATCTTGAAAATTCAGGTTGTGTCATGGTAAATGAAGCTTTAGTTTTTCTCAATTCATCCATAGCTTCCTCTAGGCTTGATCTTTGGACTTGTGGGGATTGAAGAGTGTTATAGCTTGTATTCCATGAGGTTTTGGGTGGTGGCTCCATCCAAAACTATGGTTGCTCAAGTATGGGGTACCTCCATATTGAGCAAATCCTTGATGCTATGGATTCCACACTTGACTTCGCACTTGAGTTGTCGCTCTTCTTTGATGCTCATCAGCAAATTGCCGCATCCTTAGTTGCTGCTCAAGGTGAGCTAATGTATTTTCCAACTCGATGATAGGATCCATTGTAATTTTAACCTAAAAATTATGCAAAATGAAAACAAAAAGTATCAAAAACTCAAAAACCACACAAATATATACATAAAAAATGTTTGAAGTATTAAAGAAGCATAACTATTGATATTAGCATAAAACGCCGATTTTCCCCGCAATGCCGCAAAAAACATGATAGGCATTTAGTGAGTGTGTAATAAAATATGCAGAAAAATATGAAAAGCGCGCTTATTCTGCGCAAGTATACGCTTTTCAAGTAATAAAGTGTACCTAAGTACGGATATCGATCCACAGGGAAAATGGGAAAGCTAAGTACCAATATTATAATACTTCTCTAATATTCAAACTAACAATTGTATAGTAAAACATAATTTAAACTAAACTAATGAAATTTCTAAATCTAACTAATGAAGTTCACAACTAAGGGATACCAAGAGATGATAAATTCCTAAGGACTTGGTGCAATCGGACAATCCTCTAGATCTAAGTTAAAATTCTACTCTATTGTTTCATGAAAATGCTTCCAAGACGACTCTTGTCTAAGTTAATTATAAGCCTCTCTCGAGGTCGAATAACCTACCAACTAACTCTAGGTCTTTTGCTTCTCAGCTCAACCCCAAGCATTAGAGATGCTTTAAGATCCAAAGTCTCACACGCCTCCTAATTACCGATAATTTCTACATTACCAAGCTAATTAGGTTGATTCATGTCTAGTTCTTTACTCCCTTCTCAGATCTTGCAAAGAACCACTACCACATTGAGATTAGCCAGAAATCAAATGTAATAGAACCAAGTATGAACCAATAGAGGTGCATTCACAAGAAACAATAGAAAACGGAACATTAACAAATAGATAAAACTCATGTTTAATACACAAGCAACCCTAGGTCTATGAATTTAGAGCATGATAGAGGTTTGATAATCATAAACTTAGGATAAAACATGAGAAAAAAGGAAGAAGAAACTATAATGATCAAATGATGTGTCTCGGGTTTTCTTCCCAAATCTTCATGATCTCTCCCAAAATCTTCAAAACAACTCCAACCGCCTCCTTGGTCCAATGTGTACAAAGCCCATTTTTCCGAGCCCTCGCCGCCTCCTTCTCGTCTCTTTCGGGTTTGAGCTAAAACCCCCATTAGGGCTCAAAATGTGCTAAATATTCACCCAAAACCGCCGAACGTCACGACGTCGTTTCTCACGTAGCGACGTGCTGCGTAGACCCCTTTTTACTCCAAATTCGAAGGCCATAACTTTGTCATACGAACTTCGATTTGGGTTCTGTACCGTTGAAAGCTCTTGAGTAGATCTATCTATTATGGCTTGATGAAATAGGAGGTCATGTGATGTCTGAAAATGCAAAATTCAGTATCTTGTTACTTTTGTAGCAGTTTTTCCACCAATTTTTCACAATTCCACCAAATGGATGACCTGATCATAGGAGTTAACTTTTAGAGCATTAGGGTACTTATTTAACATAAAAACACAAGAAAACTAACTAAATCATAGGGATAAAATGAGTATTTAAGATACTCATCACACCCCCAAACTTAAATTCTTGCTTGTCCCCAAGCAAGAGACCAACTCAAAAAAAACAAAAATTGAAAATCACATGAACTAAAAAGAATGAGATGAGTATGATAACATGATTCAAATGGAAGAATCACTATGAACACAATTTAGCAATATTAGCATTTTCAACCATAATTTAGGATCCTTAAACTTTTAAGCTTTCTAAGGAACATGACAGAGCAAGAATGGAGAGCAAAACAAATCAATCCCCCAAAGTCCGTAGTGACCTTTCCCAAGGAAACTAAGTGTAGGTGATAGCATGATCTTCACTGTATAGCAAGGTCGTAGCACCCCCAAACATAAGCTCAACTCACCTATTTGGAAGAAGCTAACTAAGAAATGATAAGAACGCACCACACACTTTTTATTCATACCACAATACCTAAAAATTACAAAAATACCTAAAAATGAAAGAAAAACCAGTGCCAAGAAGTTTTAGCTGAGTGTTCTTGTAGCGGGGATCCATTGATGACTCACCACCATTTGGTTAAGGGCACCAGCATTAAATTCCCTTCAAACATCACCCCGAACACTCAACCAACCTCAAAGGCCCTAAGTTGTGGGAAGGATCCATCTTCTGTCCCATGTAGCGGGCATGAAGTCAATGACTCCGGGCAGTTGGCGGGCATTAGGCTTTGAAAGGCCCCTCGGACTGTGCCCAGGATTTCGATTGGATGATCCACTTATTCTAATTAACAAGCCTATTTTTTTGACTTTTTTTTAGTTGGGGCTCAATGGTAATCCTCTTTTGATTGGGTGTCCCATCACTTAGATGGTTAGAATCCCCCAAGTTAGTTGAATTCAAGGCAAAGAGTCCGGGACCAAGGTATACAAGGGAGACAAAAGTTAGTGTGTGATAGATTCCTTGAGAAATAGCTTCTTGTAGCACAATGGAGGTGACTAAGCTAAGTCACCCATACCAAGCAAGTACACAATTCCAGATCATTTAAAACCTAAGGGTTCTAGTCCTCTTTACACTTGGCATTTTTGAATAGTTGTGTTCAAAATGACCTTCTACTAGCCAACAAGGCATCAAACTCACTCATATGAGATACAAATAAATAAAATAAAGAATGAAAAGCACATGCAACTAACAACCAAACAACTAAAATAAATAACTAAACAGGTAAGGAGATACAAAAGGTGGATTTTG
>JAREIK010003725.1:22129-41800 GCA_029783825.1 Sapria himalayana
GGAGGTACCCCATACAGCAACCATAGTTTTGGATGGAGCCACCACCCAAACACCTCATGGAATACAAGCTATAACACTCTTCAATCCCCACAAGTCCAAAGATCAAGCCTAGAGGAAGCTATGGATGAATTGAGAAAAACTCAAGCTTCATTTACGATGGCACAACCTGAATTTTCAGATCAATGGATGAAATCGACTACTCTCAAGTTGGGCTGCCTCTGTTTTTTAATCCAAATGAGACGAGTTAACCTCCACATGAGAGAATGATAAAGTTAGAGGCAGCATTAATTGAAATGAAAAGAGTTCATGCTGAATGTGTGACATCTCAAGTTCAATTCATGGAATTGACAAGGGCTAATGTTAAAATTCAGCCTTCACCATTCCAGAGCTTGAAAGAAGAGATGACTCCAAAGGCCACTTCTTATACTCAACTTGGATTCGAAAAGAACAAACTAAAGAAGAGGAGAGCATGAGTATAAATAACTAGTGGCAAAATATGAAAGAACAAGATAATATGGCTACATTGTCCTTTGAAGGACAACATGAGAGTTCGCCATCTACTCTTGGGGTGAATATAGAAGAAGAAAACTGAGATACAATTAAGAAATCACCTCAAGGGATAATGAAGAACTCGAGAAGTATGAAACAGTGGAGAATGATGCACAAATTTTAGAAACCATAGTTGTGATGGAAGATGGGTCAACTTCTCCGGAATCACATGAAAAGACAAATGATGAAGTTGGAAAGACTATGCCGGAGATGACTTTATGGGGTGAGATGCATGAGGAATTGAAAAATGAGAAGATGACATCAACTTTTGAGGTGGATGAGTACATCATTCAATTGAACAATGAAATGAAAGGAACCTTTGTGAATAAAAAAATAAAAAATATAGAAAATATAAAAAAAATAAAGATCTTGGAAGACTATGTGCTCAAGTTCCTGATTGAGCATAACTATCGCCTCTTAGAGAAGGATGGAGGCAAGAAACACCAACCCATCCGTAGTTGGTAGAGTCTAGCTGGACTCGAAAAAAACGGAGCAGCTCCTTGGGAGCCTCCCAAGCTTAAAATGTATTCTTTTCTTTTTTCTATTGCCTAGTTAGTTTTGAGTTTTTTTTAATAAATTTTCGTGCTTGATTTTGTTTTTCTGTGTTTAAGTTTTTAATTTCAGGTTTTTGGGGATTCAAATCTGGTTTTGGAAGCTAACAGGTTGAATGCTTGAAGTTCAATAATTCTGGGCGGCTTAAAGAACCAAAGAGGAAACCATATTCAAGCATCCCCTTCATTTGGACATGAGGGCGAACCCCTCTTAACACCTCTTTGCCTCCAAAGCGAGCCATATTCATTGGAGCAACTTCCAGAGACTTGATCAACCTCAGGGGAGTACTCATTATCCATTCTTGCTTTTGTTTCACATTGAGGAAAATGTTTATTTCAATTTTGGGGGGTGAATTCAAGAATTCATTAAAAAAAATTTCGAAAATCCACCTTTTGTATCTCCTTACCTGTTTTAGTTATTTATTTTTAGTTGTTTGGTTGTTAGTTGCATGTGCTTTTCATTCTTTATTTTATTTATTTTGTATCTCATATGAGTGAGTTTGATGCCTTGTTGGCTAGTAGAAGGTCATTTTGAACAAACTATTCAAAAATGCCAAGTGTAAAGAGGACTAGAACCCTTAGGTTTTTAAATGATCTGGAATTGTGTACTTGCTTGGTATGGGTGACTTAGCTTAGTCACCTCCATTGTGCTACAAGAAGCTATTTCTCAAGGAATCTATCACACACTAACTTTTGGTCTCCCTTGTATACCTTGGTCCCGGACTCTTTGCCTTGAATTCAACTAACCTTGGGGGATTCTAACCATCTAAGTGATGGGACACCCAATCAAAAGAGGATTACCATTGAGCCCCAACTAAAAAAAAGTCAAAAAAATAGGCTTGTTAATTAGAATAAGTGGATCATCCAATCGAAATCCTGGGCACAGTCCGAGGGGCCTTTCAAAGCCTAATGCCCTCGGCCAACTGCCCGGGAGTCATTGACTTCATTGCCCGCTACATGGGACAGAAGATGGATCCTTCCCACAACTTAGGTCCTTTGAGGTTGGTTGAGTGTTCGGGGTGATGTTTGAAGGGAATTTAATGCCTGGTGCCCTTAACCAAATGGTGGTGAGTCATCAATGGATCCCCGCTACAAGAACACTCAGCTAAAACTTCTTGGCACTGGTTTTCTTTCATTTTTAGGTATTTTTGTAATTTTTAGGTATTGTGGTATGAATAAAAAGTGTGTGGTGCGTTCTTATCATTTCTTAGTTAGCTTCTTCCAAATAGGTGAGTTGAGCTTATGTTTGGGGGTGCTACGACCTTGCTATACAGTGAAGATCATGCTATCACCTACACTTAGTTTCCTTGGGAAAGGTCACTACGGACTTTGGGGGATTGATTTGTTTTGCTCTCCATTCTTTGCTCTGTCATGTTCCTTAGAAAGCTTAAAAGTTTAAGGATCCTAAATTATGGTTGAAAATGCTAATATTGCTAAATTGTGTTCATAGTGATTCTTCCCTTTGAAATCATGTTATCATACTCATCTCATTCTTTTTAGTTCATGTGATTTTCAATTTTTGTTTTTTTTTGAGTTGGTCTCTTGCTTGGGTACAAGCAAGAATTTAAGTTTGGGGGTGTGATGAGTATCTTAAATACTCATTTTATCCCTATGATTTAGTTAGTTTTTCTTGTGTTTTTATGTTAAATAAGTACACTAATGCTCTAAAAGTTAACTCCTATGATCAGGTCATCCATTTGGTGGAATTGTGAAAAATTGGTGGAAAAACTGCTACAAAAGTAACAAGATAGGCTACTGAATTTTGACATTTTCAGACATCACATGAACTCCTATTTCATCAAGCCATATATAGATAGATTCTACACTTCAAGAGCTTTCCAACGGTACCAAGAACACCCAAATCGAAGTTCGTATGACAAAGTTATGGCCTTACGAATTTGGAGTAAAAACAGGGGTCTACAGCAACGTCGCTACGTGAGAAACGACGTCGTGACGTTCGGGGTCGGTTTTGGGTGAATATTTAGCACATTTTGAGCCCATAATGAGGGGTTTTTAGGCTCAAACCCGAAAGAGACGAGAAGGAGGCGGCGAGGGCTCGGAAAATGGGACTTTGTCCACACATTGGGACCAAGGAGGCGGTTTGGAGTTGTTTTTGAAGATTTTGGGAGAAGATCATGAAGATTTGTGGAAGAAAACCCGAGACTCACCATCATTTGATCATTATAGTTTCTTCTTCCTTTTTTCTCATGTTTTATCCTAAGTTTATGATATATCAAACCTCTATCATGCTCTAAATTCATAGACCTAGGGTTTTGCTTGTGTATTAAACATGAGTTTTATATCTATTTGTTAATGTTCCGTTTTCTATTGTTTCTTGTGAATGCACCTCTATTGGTTCATACTTGGTTCTATTTACATATTGATTTCTGGCTAATCTCAATGTGGTGAGTGGTTCTTTGCAAGATCTGAGAAGGGAGTAAAGAACTAGACATAGATGAATCAACCTAATTAGCTTGGTAATGTAGAAATTATCGGTAATTAGGAGGCGTGTGAGACTTTTGGATCTTAAAGCATCTCTAATTCTTGGGGTTGAGCTGAGAAGCAAAAGACCTAGAGTTAGTTGGTAGGTTATTCGACCTCGAGAGAGGCTTATAATTAACTTAGACAAGAGTCGTCTTGGAAAGCATTTTCATGAAACAATAGAGTAGAATTTTAACTTAGATCTAAGAGGATTGTCCGATTGCACCAAGTACCTTAGGAATTTATCATCTCTTGGTATCCCTTAGTTGTGAACTTCATTAGTTAGATTTAGAAATTTCATTAGTTTAGTTTAAATTATGTTTTACTATCACAATTGTTAGTTTGAATATTAGAGAAGTATTATAATATTGGTACTTAGCTTTCCCATTTTCCCTGTGGATCGATATCCGTACTTAGGTACACTTTATTACTTGAAAAGCGTATACTTGCGCAGAATAAGCGCTCTTTTCATATTTTTCTGCATAATTTTATATACACACTCACTAAATGCCTATCATGTTTTTTGCGGCATTGCCGGGGAAAATCGGCGTTTTATGCTAATATCAATATTAAGTGCTTCTTTAATACTTCAAACATTTTTTATGTATATATTTGTGTGGTTTTTGAGTTTTTGATACTTTTTGTTTTCATTTTGCATAAATTTTTAGGTTAAAATTACAATGGATCCTATCATCGAGTTGGAAAATACATTAGCTCACCTTGAGCAGCAACTAAGGATGCGGCAATTTGCTGATGAGCATCAAAGAAGAGCGACAACTCAAGTGCGAAGTCAAGTGTGGAATCCATATGCATCAATGGATTATGCTCAATATGGAGGTACCCCATACTTGAGCAACCATAGTTTTGGATGGAGCCACCACCCAAACACCTCATGGAATACAAGCTATAACACTCTTCAATCCCCACAAGTCCAAAGATCAAGCCTAGAGGAAGCTATGGATGAATTGAGAAAAACTCAAGCTTCATTTACGATGGCACAACCTGAATTTTCAAGATCAATGGATGAAATCGACTACTCTCAAGTTGGGCTGCCTCTGTTTTTTAATCCAAATGAGACGAGTTAACCTCCACATGAGAGAATGATAAAGTTAGAGGCAGCATTAATTGAAATGAAAAGAGTTCATGCTGAATGTGTGACATCTCAAGTTCAATTCATGGAATTGACAAGGGCTAATGTTAAAATTCAGCCTTCACCATTCCAGAGCTTGAAAGAAGAGATGACTCCAAAGGCCACTTCTTATACTCAACTTGGATTCGAGAAAGAACAAACTAAAGAAGAGGAGAGCATGAGTATAGAATAACTAGTGGCAAAATATATGAAAGAACAAGATAATATGGCTACATTGTCCTTTGAAGGACAACATGAGAGTTCGCCATCTACTCTTGGGGTGAATATAGAAGAAGAAAACTTGAGATACAATTAAGAAATCACCTCAAGGGATAATGAAGAACTCGAGAAGTATGAAACAGTGGAGAATGATGCACAAATTTTAGAAACCATAGTTGTGATGGAAGATGGGTCAACTTCTCCGGAATCACATGAAAAGACAAATGATGAAGTTGGAAAGACTATGCCGGAGATGACTTTATGGGGTGAGATGCATGAGGAATTGAAAAATGAGAAGATGACATCAACTTTTGAGGTGGATGAGTACATCATTCAATTGAACAATGAAATGAAAGGAACCTTTGTGAATAAAAAAATAAAAAATATAGAAAATATAAAAAAAAATAAAGATCTTGGAAGACTATGTGCTCAAGTTCCTGATTGAGCATAACTATCGCCTCTTAGAGAAGGATGGAGGCAAGAAACACCAACCCATCCGTAGTTGGTAGAGTCTAGCTGGACTCGAAAAAAACGGAGCAGCTCCTTGGGAGCCTCCCAAGCTTAAAATGTATTCTTTTCTTTTTTCTATTGCCTAGTTAGTTTTGAGTTTTTTTTAATAAATTTTCGTGCTTGATTTTGTTTTTCTGTGTTTAAGTTTTTAATTTCAGGTTTTTGGGGATTCAAATCTGGTTTTGGAAGCTAACAGGTTGAATGCTTGAAGTTCAATAATTCTGGGCGGCTTAAAGAACCAAAGAGGAAACCATATTCAAGCATCCCCTTCATTTGGACATGAGGGCGAACCCCTCTTAACACCTCTTTGCCTCCAAAGCGAGCCATATTCATTGGAGCAACTTCCAGAGACTTGATCAACCTCAGGGGAGTACTCATTATCCATTCTTGCTTTTGTTTCACATTGAGGAAAATGTTTATTTCAATTTTGGGGGGTGAATTCAAGAATTCATTAAAAAAAAATTTCGAAAATCCACCTTTTGTATCTCCTTACCTGTTTTAGTTATTTATTTTTAGTTGTTTGGTTGTTAGTTGCATGTGCTTTTCATTCTTTATTTTATTTATTTTGTATCTCATATGAGTGAGTTTGATGCCTTGTTGGCTAGTAGAAGGTCATTTTGAACACAACTATTCAAAAATGCCAAGTGTAAAGAGGACTAGAACCCTTAGGTTTTTAAATGATCTGGAATTGTGTACTTGCTTGGTATGGGTGACTTAGCTTAGTCACCTCCATTGTGCTACAAGAAGCTATTTCTCAAGGAATCTATCACACACTAACTTTTGGTCTCCCTTGTATACCTTGGTCCCGGACTCTTTGCCTTGAATTCAACTAACCTTGGGGGATTCTAACCATCTAAGTGATGGGACACCCAATCAAAAGAGGATTACCATTGAGCCCCAACTAAAAAAAAGTCAAAAAAATAGGCTTGTTAATTAGAATAAGTGGATCATCCAATCGAAATCCTGGGCACAGTCCGAGGGGCCTTTCAAAGCCTAATGCCCTCAGGCCAACTGCCCGGGAGTCATTGACTTCATTGCCCGCTACATGGGACAGAAGATGGATCCTTCCCACAACTTAGGTCCTTTGAGGTTGGTTGAGTGTTCGGGGTGATGTTTGAAGGGAATTTAATGCCTGGTGCCCTTAACCAAATGGTGGTGAGTCATCAATGGATCCCCGCTACAAGAACACTCAGCTAAAACTTCTTGGCACTGGTTTTCTTTCATTTTTAGGTATTTTTGTAATTTTTAGGTATTGTGGTATGAATAAAAAGTGTGTGGTGCGTTCTTATCATTTCTTAGTTAGCTTCTTCCAAATAGGTGAGTTGAGCTTATGTTTGGGGGTGCTACGACCTTGCTATACAGTGAAGATCATGCTATCACCTACACTTAGTTTCCTTGGGAAAGGTCACTACGGACTTTGGGGGATTGATTTGTTTTGCTCTCCATTCTTTGCTCTGTCATGTTCCTTAGAAAGCTTAAAAGTTTAAGGATCCTAAATTATGGTTGAAAATGCTAATATTGCTAAATTGTGTTCATAGTGATTCTTCCCTTTGAAATCATGTTATCATACTCATCTCATTCTTTTTAGTTCATGTGATTTTCAATTTTTGTTTTTTTTTGACTTGGTCTCTTGCTTGGGGACAAGCAAGAATTTAAGTTTGGGGGTGTGATGAGTATCTTAAATACTCATTTTATCCCTATGATTTAGTTAGTTTTTCTTGTGTTTTTATGTTAAATAAGTACCCTAATGCTCTAAAAGTTAACTCCTATGATCAGGTCATCCATTTGGTGGAATTGTGAAAAATTGGTGGAAAAACTGCTACAAAAGTAACAAGATAGGCTACTGAATTTTGACATTTTCAGACATCACATGAACTCCTATTTCATCAAGCCATATATAGATAGATTCTACACTTCAAGAGCTTTCCAACGGTACCAAGAACACCCAAATCGAAGTTCGTATGACAAAGTTATGGCCTTACGAATTTGGAGTAAAAACAGGGGTCTACAGCAACGTCGCTACGTGAGAAACGACGTCGTGACGTTCGGGGTCGGTTTAGGGTGAATATTTAGCACATTTTGAGCCCATAATGAGGGGTTTTTAGGCTCAAACCCGAAAGAGACGAGAAGGAGGCGGCGAGGGCTCGGAAAATGGGACTTTGTCCACACATTGGGACCAAGGAGGCGGTTTGGAGTTGTTTTTGAAGATTTTGGGAGAAGATCATGAAGATTTGTGGAAGAAAACCCGAGACTCACCATCATTTGATCATTATAGTTTCTTCTTCCTTTTTTCTCATGTTTTATCCTAAGTTTATGATATATCAAACCTCTATCATGCTCTAAATTCATAGACCTAGGGTTTTGCTTGTGTATTAAACATGAGTTTTATATCTATTTGTTAATGTTCCGTTTTCTATTGTTTCTTGTGAATGCACCTCTATTGGTTCATACTTGGTTCTATTTACATATTGATTTCTGGCTAATCTCAATGTGGTGAGTGGTTCTTTGCAAGATCTGAGAAGGGAGTAATAACTAGACATAGATGAATCAACCTAATTAGCTTGGTAATGTAGAAATTATCGGTAATTAGGAGGCGTGTGAGACTTTTGGATCTTAAAGCATCTCTAATTACTTGGGGTTGAGCTGAGAAGCAAAAGACCTAGAGTTAGTTGGTAGGTTATTCGACCTCGAGAGAGGCTTATAATTAACTTAGACAAGAGTCGTCTTGGAAAGCATTTTCATGAAACAATAGAGTAGAATTTTAACTTAGATCTAAGAGGATTGTCCGATTGCACCAAGTACCTTAGGAATTTATCATCTCTTGGTATCCCTTAGTTGTGAACTTCATTAGTTAGATTTAGAAATTTCATTAGTTTAGTTTAAATTATGTTTTACTATCACAATTGTTAGTTTGAATATTAGAGAAGTATTATAATATTGGTACTTAGCTTTCCCATTTTCCCTGTGGATCGATATCCGTACTTAGGTACACTTTATTACTTGAAAAGCGTATACTTGCGCAGAATAAGCGCTCTTTTCATATTTTTCTGCATAATTTTATATACACACTCACTAAATGCCTATCATGTTTTTTGCGGCATTGCCGGGGAAAATCGGCGTTTTATGCTAATATCAATATTAAGTGCTTCTTTAATACTTCAAACATTTTTTATGTATATATTTGTGTGGTTTTTGAGTTTTTGATACTTTTTGTTTTCATTTTGCATACATTTTTAGGTTAAAATTACAATGGATCCTATCATCGAGTTGGAAAATACATTAGCTCACCTTGAGCAGCAACTAAGGATGCGGCAATTTGCTGATGAGCATCAAAGAAGAGCGACAACTCAAGTGCGAAGTCAAGTGTGGAAATCCATATGCATCAATGGATTATGCTCAATATGGAGGTACCCCATACTTGAGCAACCATAGTTTTGGATGGAGCCACCACCCAAACACCTCATTGGAATACAAGCTATAACACTCTTCAATCCCCACAAGTCCAAAGATCAAGCCTAGAGGAAGCTATGGATGAATTGAGAAAAACTCAAGCTTCATTTACGATGGCACAACCTGAATTTTCAAGATCAATGGATGAAATCGACTACTCTCAAGTTGGGCTGCCTCTGTTTTTTAATCCAAATGAGACGAGTTAACCTCCACATGAGAGAATGATAAAGTTAGAGGCAGCATTAATTGAAATGAAAAGAGTTCATGCTGAATGTGTGACATCTCAAGTTCAATTCATGGAATTGACAAGGGCTAATGTTAAAATTCAGCCTTCACCATTCCAGAGCTTGAAAGAAGAGATGACTCCAAAGGCCACTTCTTATACTCAACTTGGATTCGAGAAAGAACAAACTAAAGAAGAGGAGAGCATGAGTATAGAATAACTAGTGGCAAAATATATGAAAGAACAAGATAATATGGCTACAATTGTCCTTTGAAGGACAACATGAGAGTTCGCCATCTACTCTTGGGGTGAATATAGAAGAAGAAAACTTGAGATACAATTAAGAAATCACCTCAAGGGATAATGAAGAACTCGAGAAGTATGAAACAGTGGAGAATGATGCACAAATTTTAGAAACCATAGTTGTGATGGAAGATGGGTCAACTTCTCCGGAATCACATGAAAAGACAAATGATGAAGTTGGAAAGACTATGCCGGAGATGACTTTATGGGGTGAGATGCATGAGGAATTGAAAAATGAGAAGATGACATCAACTTTTGAGGTGGATGAGTACATCATTCAATTGAACAATGAAATGAAAGGAACCTTTGTGAATAAAAAAATAAAAAATATAGAAAATATAAAAAAAAATAAAGATCTTGGAAGACTATGTGCTCAAGTTCCTGATTGAGCATAACTATCGCCTCTTAGAGAAGGATGGAGGCAAGAAACACCAACCCATCCGTAGTTGGTAGAGTCTAGCTGGACTCGAAAAAAACGGAGCAGCTCCTTGGGAGCCTCCCAAGCTTAAAATGTTTTCTTTTCTTTTTTCTATTGCGTAGTTAGTTTTGAGTTTTTTTTAATAAATTTTCGTGCTTGATTTTGTTTTTCTGTGTTTAGTTTTTAATTTCAGGTTTTTGGGGATTCAAATCTGGTTTTGGAAGCTAACAGGTTGAATGCTTGAAGTTCAATAATTCTGGGCGGCTTAAAGAACCAAAGAGGAAACCATATTCAAGCATCCCCTTCATTTGGACTTGAGGTCTAACCCCTCTTAACACCTCTTTGCCTCCAAAGCGAGCCATATTCATTGGAGCAACTTCCAGAGACTTGATCAACCTCAGCGGAGTACTCATTATCCATTCTTGCTTTTGTTTCACATTGAGGAAAATGTTTATTTCAAGTTTGGGGGGTGAATTCAAGAATTTATTAAAAAAAAAAAATTTCCAAAATCCACCTTTTGTATCTCCTTACCTGTTTTAGTTATTTATTTTTAGTTGTTTGGTTGTTAGTTGCATTTGCTTTTCATTCTTTATTTTATTTATTTTGTATCTCATATGAGTGAGTTTGATGCCTTGTTGGCTAGTAGAAGGTCATTTTGAACACAACTATTCAAAAATGCCAAGTGTAAAGAGGACTAGAACCCTTAGGTTTTTAAATGATCTGGAATTGTGTACTTGCTTGGTATGGGTGACTTAGCTTAGTCACCTCCATTGTGCTACAAGAAGCTATTTCTCAAGGAATCTATCACACACTAACTTTTGGTCTCCCTTGTATACCTTGGTCCCGGACTCTTTGCCTTGAATTCAACTAACCTTGGGGGATTCTAACCATCTAAGTGATGGGACACCCAATCAAAAGAGGATTACCATTGAGCCCCAACTAAAAAAAAGTCAAAAAAATAGGCTTGTTAATTAGAATAAGTGGATCATCCAATCGAAATCCTGGGCACAGTCCGAGGGGCCTTTCAAAGCCTAATGCCCTCAGCCAACTGCCCGGGAGTCATTGACTTCATTGCCCGCTACATGGGACAGAAGATGGATCCTTCCCACAACTTAGGTCCTTTGAGGTTGGTTGAGTGTTCGGGGTGATGTTTGAAGGGAATTTAATGCCTGGTGCCCTTAACCAAATGGTGGTGAGTCATCAATGGATCCCCGCTACAAGAACACCCAAATCGAAGTTCGTATGACAAAGTTATGGCCTTACGAATTTGGAGTAAAAACAGGGGTCTACAGCAACGTCGCTACGTGAGAAACGACGTCGTGACGTTCGGGGTCGGTTTTGGGTGAATATTTAGCACATTTTGAGCCCATAATGAGGGGTTTTTAGGCTCAAACCCGAAAGAGACGAGAAGGAGGCGGCGAGGGCTCGGAAAATGGGACTTTGTCCACACATTGGGACCAAGGAGGCGGTTTGGAGTTGTTTTTGAAGATTTTGGGAGAAGATCATGAAGATTTGTGGAAGAAAACCCGAGACTCACCATCATTTGATCATTATAGTTTCTTCTTCCTTTTTTCTCATGTTTTATCCTAAGTTTATGATATATCAAACCTCTATCATGCTCTAAATTCATAGACCTAGGGTTTTGCTTGTGTATTAAACATGAGTTTTATATCTCTTTGTTAATGTTCCGTTTTCTATTGTTTCTTGTGAATGCACCTCTATTGGTTCATACTTGGTTCTATTTACATATTGATTTCTGGCTAATCTCAATGTGGTGAGTGGTTCTTTGCAAGATCTGAGAAGGGAGTAAAGAACTAGACATAGATGAATCAACCTAATTAGCTTGGTAATGTAGAAATTATCGGTAATTAGGAGGCGTGTGAGACTTTTGGATCTTAAAGCATCTCTAATTCTTGGGGTTGAGCTGAGAAGCAAAAGACCTAGAGTTAGTTGGTAGGTTATTCGACCTCGAGAGAGGCTTATAATTAACTTAGACAAGAGTCATCTTGGAAAGCATTTTCATGAAACAATAGAGTAGAATTTTAACTTAGATCTAAGAGGATTGTCCGATTGCACCAAGTACCTTAGGAATTTATCATCTCTTGGTATCCCTTAGTTGTGAACTTCATTAGTTAGATTTAGAAATTTCATTAGTTTAGTTTAAATTATGTTTTACTATCACAATTGTTAGTTTGAATATTAGAGAAGTATTATAATATTGGTACTTAGCTTTCCCATTTTCCCTGTGGATCGATATCCGTACTTAGGTACACTTTATTACTTGAAAAGCGTATACTTGCGCAGAATAAGCGCTCTTTTCATATTTTTCTACATAATTTTATATACACACTCACTAAATGCCTATCATGTTTTTTGCGGCATTGCCGGGGAAAATCGGCGTTTTATGCTAATATCAATATTAAGTGCTTCTTTAATACTTCAAACATTTTTTATGTATATTTTTGTGTGGTTTTTGAGTTTTTGATACTTTTTGTTTTCATTTTGCATAAATTTTTAGGTTAAAATTACAATGGATCCTATCATCGAGTTGGAAAATACATTAGCTCACCTTGAGCAGCAACTAAGGATGCGGCAATTTGCTGATGAGCATCAAAGAAGAGCGACAACTCAAGTGCGAAGTCAAGTGTGGAATCCATATGCATCAATGGATTATGCTCAATATGGAGGTACCCCATACTTGAGCAACCATAGTTTTGGATGGAGCCACCACCCAAACACCTCATGGAATACAAGCTATAACACTCTTCAATCCCCACAAGTCCAAAGATCAAGCCTAGAGGAAGCTATGGATGAATTGAGAAAAACTCAAGCTTCATTTACGATGGCACAACCTGAATTTTCAAGATCAATGGATGAAATCGACTACTCTCAAGTTGGGCTGCCTCTGTTTTTTAATCCAAATGAGACGAGTTAACCTCCACATGAGAGAATGATAAAGTTAGAGGCAGCATTAATTGAAATGAAAAGAGTTCATGCTGAATGTGTGACATCTCAAGTTCAATTCATGGAATTGACAAGGGCTAATGTTAAAATTCAGCCTTCACCATTCCAGAGCTTGAAAGAAGAGATGACTCCAAAGGCCACTTCTTATACTCAACTTGGATTCGAGAAAGAACAAACTAAAGAAGAGGAGAGCATGAGTATAGAATAACTAGTGGCAAAATATATGAAAGAACAAGATAATATGGCTACATTGTCCTTTGAAGGACAACATGAGAGTTCGCCATCTACTCTTGGGGTGAATATAGAAGAAGAAAACTTGAGATACAATTAAGAAATCACCTCAAGGGATAATGAAGAACTCGAGAAGTATGAAACAGTGGAGAATGATGCACAAATTTTAGAAACCATAGTTGTGATGGAAGATGGGTCAACTTCTCCGGAATCACATGAAAAGACAAATGATGAAGTTGGAAAGACTATGCCGGAGATGACTTTATGGGGTGAGATGCATGAGGAATTGAAAAATGAGAAGATGACATCAACTTTTGAGGTGGATGAGTACATCATTCAATTGAACAATGAAATGAAAGGAACCTTTGTGAATAAAAAAATAAAAAATATAGAAAATATAAAAAAAAATAAAGATCTTGGAAGACTATGTGCTCAAGTTCCTGATTGAGCATAACTATCGCCTCTTAGAGAAGGATGGAGGCAAGAAACACCAACCCATCCGTAGTTGGTAGAGTCTAGCTGGACTCGAAAAAAACGGAGCAGCTCCTTGGGAGCCTCCCAAGCTTAAAATGTATTCTTTTCTTTTTTCTATTGCCTAGTTAGTTTTGAGTTTTTTTTAATAAATTTTCGTGCTTGATTTTGTTTTTCTGTGTTTAAGTTTTTAATTTCAGGTTTTTGGGGATTCAAATCTGGTTTTGGAAGCTAACAGGTTGAATGCTTGAAGTTCAATAATTCTGGGCGGCTTAAAGAACCAAAGAGGAAACCATATTCAAGCATCCCCTTCATTTGGGCATGAGGGCGAACCCCTCTTAACACCTCTTTGCCTCCAAAGCGAGCCATATTCATTGGAGCAACTTCCAGAGACTTGATCAAACTCAGGGGAGTACTCATTATCCATTCTTGCTTTTGTTTCACATTGAGGAAAATGTTTATTTCAATTTTGGGGGGTGAATTCAAGAATTCATTAAAAAAAAATTTCGAAAATCCACCTTTTGTATCTCCTTACCTGTTTTAGTTATTTATTTTTAGTTGTTTGGTTGTTAGTTGCATGTGCTTTTCATTCTTTATTTTATTTATTTTGTATCTCATATGAGTGAGTTTGATGCCTTGTTGGCTAGTAGAAGGTCATTTTGAACAGAACTATTCAAAAATGCCAAGTGTAAAGAGGACTAGAACCCTTAGGTTTTTAAATGATCTGGAATTGTGTACTTGCTTGGTATGGGTGACTTAGCTTAGTCACCTCCATTGTGCTACAAGAAGCTATTTCTCAAGGAATCTATCACACACTAACTTTTGGTCTCCCTTGTATACCTTGGTCCCGGACTCTTTGCCTTGAATTCAACTAACCATGGGGGATTCTAACCATCTAAGTGATGGGACACCCAATCAAAAGAGGATTACCATTGAGCCCCAACTAAAAAAAAGTCAAAAAAATTGGCTTGTTAATTAGAATAAGTGGATCATCCAATCCAAATCCTGGGCACAGTCCGAGGGGCCTTTCAAAGCCTAATGCCCTCAGCCAACTGCCCGGGAGTCATTGACTTCATTGCCCGCTACATGGGACAGAAGATGGATCCTTCCCACAACTTAGGTCCTTTGAGGTTGGTTGAGTGTTCGGGGTGATGTTTGAAGGGAATTTAATGCCTGGTGCCCTTAACCAAATGGTGGTGAGTCATCAATGGATCCCCGCTACAAGAACACTCAGCTAAAACTTCTTGGCACTGGTTTTCTTTCATTTTTAGGTATTTTTGTAATTTTTAGGTATTGTGGTATGAATAAAAAGTGTGTGGTGCGTTCTTATCATTTCTTAGTTAGCTTCTTCCAAATAGGTGAGTTGAGCTTATGTTTGGGGGTGCTATGACCTTGCTATACAGTGAAGATCATGCTATCACCTACACTTAGTTTCCTTGGGAAAGGTCACTACGGACTTTGGGGGATTGATTTGTTTTGCTCTCCATTCTTTGCTCTGTCATGTTCCTTAGAAAGCTTAAAAGTTTAAGGATCCTAAATTATGGTTGAAAATGCTAATATTGCTAAATTGTGTTCATAGTGATTCTTCCCTTTGAAATCATGTTATCATACTCATCTCATTCTTTTTAGTTCATGTGATTTTCAATTTTTGTTTTTTTTTGACTTGGTCTCTTGCTTGGGGACAAGCAAGAATTTAAGTTTGGGGGTGTGATGAGTATCTTAAATACTCATTTTATCCCTATGATTTAGTTAGTTTTTCTTGTGTTTTTATGTTAAATAAGTACCCTAATGCTCTAAAAGTTAACTCCTATGATCAGGTCATCCATTTGGTGGAATTGTGAAAAATTGGTGGAAAAACTGCTACAAAAGTAACAAGATAGGCTACTGAATTTTGACATTTTCAGACATCACATGAACTCCTATTTCATCAAGCCATATATAGATAGATTCTACACTTCAAGAGCTTTCCAACGGTACCAAGAACACCCAAATCGAAGTTCGTATGACAAAGTTATGGCCTTACGAATTTGGAGTAAAAACAAGGGTCTACAGCAACGTCGCTACGTGAGAAACGACGTCGTGACGTTCGGGGTCGGTTTAGGGTGAATATTTAGCACATTTTGAGCCCATAATGAGGGGTTTTTAGGCTCAAACCCGAAATAGACGAGAAGGAGGCGGCGAGGGCTCGGAAAATGGGACTTTGTCCACACATTGGGACTAAGGAGGCGGTTTGGAGTTGTTTTTGAAGATTTTGGGAGAAGATCATGAAGATTTGTGGAAGAAAACCCGAGACTCACCATCATTTGATCATTATAGTTTCTTCTTCCTTTTTTCTCATGTTTTATCCTAAGTTTATGATATATCAAACCTCTATCATGCTCTAAATTCATAGACCTAGGGTCTTGCTTGTGTATTAAACATGAGTTTTATATCTATTTGTTAATGTTCCGTTTTCTATTGTTTCTTGTGAATGCACCTCTATTGGTTCATACTCGGTTCTATTTACATATTGATTTCTGGCTAATCTCAATGTGGTGAGTGGTTCTTTGCAAGATCTGAGAAGGGAGTAATTAACTAGACATAGATGAATCAACCTAATTAGCTTGGTAATGTAGAAATTATCGGTAATTAGGAGGCGTGTGAGACTTTTGGATCTTAAAGCATCTCTAATGCTTGGGGTTGAGCTGAGAAGCAAAAGACCTAGAGTTAGCTGGTAGGTTATTCGACCTCGAGAGAGGCTTATAATTAACTTAGACAAGAGTCATCTTGGAAAGCATTTTCATGAAACAATAGAGTAGAATTTTAACTTAGATCTAAGAGGATTGTCCGATTGCACCAAGTACCTTAGGAATTTATCATCTCTTGGTATCCCTTAGTTGTGAACTTCATTAGTTAGATTTAGAAATTTCATTAGTTTCGTTTAAATTATGTTTTACTATCACAATTGTTAGTTTGAATATTAGAGAAGTATTATAATATTGGTACTTAGCTTTCCCATTTTCCCTGTGGATCGATATCCGTACTTAGGTACACTTTATTACTTGAAAAGCGTATACTTGCGCAGAATAAGCGCTCTTTTCATATTTTTCTGCATAATTTTATATACACACTCACTAAATGCCTATCATGTTTTTTGCGGCATTGCCGGGGAAAATCGGCGTTTTATGCTAATATCAATATTAAGTGCTTCTTTAATACTTCAAACATTTTTTATGTATATATTTGTGTGGTTTTTGAGTTTTTGATACTTTTTGTTTTCATTTTGCATACATTTTTAGGTTAAAATTACAATGGATCCTATCATCGAGTTGGAAAATACATTAGCTCACCTTGAGCAGCAACTAAGGATGCGGCAATTTGCTGATGAGCATCAAAGAAGAGCGACAACTCACGTGCGAAGTCAAGTGTGGAAACCATATGCATCAATGGATTATGCTCAATATGGAGGTACCCCATACTTGAGCAACCATAGTTTTGGATGGAGCCACCACCCAAACACCTCTTGGAATACAAGCTATAACACTCTTCAATCCCCACAAGTCCAAAGATCAAGCCTAGAGGAAGCTATGGATGAATTGAGAAAAACTCAAGCTTCATTTACGATGGCACAACCTGAATTTTCAAGATCAATGGATGAAATCGACTACTCTCAAGTTGGGCTGCCTCTGTTTTTTAATCCAAATGAGACGAGTTAACCTCCACATGAGAGAATGATAAAGTTAGAGGCGGCATTAATTGAAATGAAAAGAGTTCATGCTGAATGTGTGACATCTCAAGTTCAATTCATGGAAACGACAAGGGCTAATGTTAAAATTCAACCTTCACCATTCCAGAGCTTAAAAGAAGAGATGACTCCAAAGGCCACTTCTTATACTCAACTTGGATTCGAGAAAGAACAAACTAAAGAAGAGGAGAGCATGAGTATAGAATAACTAGTGGCAAAATATATGAAAGAACAAGATAATATGGCTACAATGTCCTTTGAAGGACAACATGAGAGTTCGCCATCTACTCTTGGGGTGAATATAGAAGAAGAAAACTTGAGATACAATTAAGAAATCACCTCAAGGGATAATGAAGAACTCGAGAAGTATGAAACAGTGGAGAATGATGCACAAATTTTAGAAACCATAGTTGTGATGGAAGATGGGTCAACTTCTCCGGAATCACATGAAAAGACAAATGATGAAGTTGGAAAGATTATGCCGGAGATGACTTTATGGGGTGAGATGCATGAGGAATTGAAAAATGAGAAGATGACATCAACTTTTGAGGTGGATGAGTACATCATTCAATTGAACAATGAAATGAAAGGAACCTTTGTGAATAAAAAATAAAAAATATAGAAAATATAAAAAAAAATAAAGATCTTGGAAGACTATGTGCTCAAGTTCCTGATTGAGCATAACTATCGCCTCTTAGAGAAGGATGGAGGCAAGAAACACCAACCCATCCGTAGTTGGTAGAGTCTAGCTGGACTCGAAAAAAACGGAGCAGCTCCTTGGGAGCCTCCCAAGCTTAAAATGTTTTCTTTTCTTTTTTCTATTGCGTAGTTAGTTTTGAGTTTTTTTTAATAAATTTTCGTGCTTAATTTTGTTTTTCTGTGTTTTAGTTTTTAATTTCAGGTTTTTGGGGATTCAAATCTGGTTTTGGAAGCTAACAGGTTGAATGCTTGAAGTTCAATAATTCTGGGCGGCTTAAAGAACCAAAGAGGAAACCATATTCAAGCATCCCCTTCATTTGGACTTGAGGTCTAACCCCTCTTAACACCTCTTTGCCTCCAAAGCGAGCCATATTCATTGGAGCAACTTCCAGAGACTTGATCAACCTCAGCGGAGTACTCATTATCCATTCTTGCTTTTGTTTCACATTGAGGAAAATGTTTATTTCAAGTTTGGGGGGTGAATTCAAGAATTTATTAAAAAAAAAATTTCCAAAATCCACCTTTTGTATCTCCTTACCTGTTTTAGTTATTTATTTTTAGTTGTTTGGTTGTTAGTTGCATGTGCTTTTCATTCTTTATTTTATTTATTTTGTATCTCATATGAGTGAGTTTGATGCCTTGTTGGCTAGTAGAAGGTCATTTTGAACACAACTATTCAAAAATGCCAAGTGTAAGAGGACTAGAACCCTTAGGTTTTAAATGATCTGGAATTGTGTACTTGCTTGGTATGGGTGACTTAGCTTAGTCACCTCCATTGTGCTACAAGAAGCTATTTCTCAAGGAATCTATCACACACTAACTTTTGGTCTCCCTTGTATACCTTGGTCCCCGGACTCTTTGCCTTGAATTCAACTAACCTTGGGGGATTCTAACCATCTAAGTGATGGGACACCCAATCAAAGAGGATTACCATTGAGCCCCAACTAAAAAAAAGTCAAAAAAATAGGCTTGTTAATTAGAATAAGTGGATCATCCAATCGAAATCCTGGGCACAGTCCGAGGGGCCTTTCAAAGCCTAATTACCTCGGCCAACTGCCCGGGAGTCATTGACTTCATTGCCCGCTACATGGGACAGAAGATGGATCCTTCCCACAACTTAGGTCCTTTGAGGTTTGGTTGAGTGTTCGGGGTGATGTTTGAAGGGAATTTAATGCCTGGTGCCCTTAACCAAATGGTGGTGAGTCATCAATGGATCCCCGCTACAAGAACACCCAAATCGAAGTTCGTATGACAAAGTTATGGCCTACGAATTTGGAGTAAAAACAGGGGTCTACAGCAACGTCGCTACGTGAGAACGACGTCGTGACGTTCGGGGTCGGTTTTGGGTGAATATTTAGCACATTTTGAGCCCATAAGAGGGGTTTTTAGGCTCAAAACCCGAAAGAGACGAGAAGGAGGCGGCGAGGGCTCGGAAAATGGGACTTTGTCCACACATTGGGACCAAGGAGGCGGTTTGGAGTTGTTTTTTGAAGATTTTGGGGAGAAATCATGAAGATTTGTGGAAGAAAACCCGAGACTCACCATCATTTGATCATTATAGTTTCTTCTTCCTTTTTTCTCATGTTTTATCCTAAGTTTATGATATATCAAACCTCTATCATGCTCTAAATTCATAGACCTAGGGTTTTTGCTTGTGTATTAAACATGAGTTTTATATCTCTTTGTTAATGTTCCGTTTTCTATTGTTTCTTGTGAATGCACCTCTATTGGTTCATACTGGTTCATTTA
>JAREIK010003725.1:47100-161704 GCA_029783825.1 Sapria himalayana
AACACCCAAATCGAAGTTCGTATGACAAAGTTATGGCCTTACGAATTTGGAGTAAAAACAGGGGTCTACAGCAACGTCGCTACGTGAGAAACGACGTCGTGACGTTCGGGGTCGGTTTTGGGTGAATATTTAGCACATTTTGAGCCCATAATGAGGGATTTTTAGGCTCAAACCCGAAAGAGACGAGAAGGAGGCGGCGAGGGCTCGGAAAATGGGACTTTGTCCACACATTGGGACCAAGGAGGCGGTTTGGAGTTGTTTTTGAAGATTTTGGGAGAAGATCATGAAGATTTGTGGAAGAAAACCCGAGACTCACCATCATTTGATCATTATAGTTTCTTCTTCCTTTTTTCTCATGTTTTATCCTAAGTTTATGATATATCAAACCTCTATCAATGCTTCTAAATTCATAGACCTAGGTTTGCTTGTGTATTAACATGAGTTTATATCTATTTGTTAATGTTCCGTTTTCTATTGTTTCTTGTGAATGCACCTCTATTGATTCATACTATGGTTCTATTTACACTATTGATTTCTGGCTAATCTCAATGTGGTTAGTGGTTCTTTGCAAGATCTGAGAAGGGAGTAAAGAACTAGACATAGATGAATCAACCTAATTAGCCTGGTAATGTAGAAATTATCGGTAATTAGGAGGCGTGTGAGACTTTTGGATCTTAAAGCATCTCTAATGCTTGGGGTTGAGCTGAGAAGCAAAAGACCTAGTATTAGTTGGTAGGTTATTCGACCTCGAGAGAGGCTTATAATTAACTTAGACAAGAGTCGTCTTGGAAAGCATTTTCATGAAACAATAGAGTAGAATTTTAACTTAGATCTAAGAGGATTGTCCGATTGCACCAAGTTCCTTAGGAATTTATCATCTCTTGGTATCCCTTAGTTGTGAACTTCATTAGTTTGATTTAGAAATTTCATTAGTTTAGTTTAAATTATGTTTTACTATCACAATTGTTAGTTTGAATATTAGAGAAGTATTATAATATTGGTACTTAGCATTCCCATTTTCCCTGTGGATCGATATCCGTACTTAGGTACACTTTATTACTTGACAAGCGTATACTTGCGCGGAATAGGCGCACTTTTCATATTTTTCTGCATAATTTTATATACACACTCACTAAACGCCTATCAAGTTTTTGGCGCCGTTGCCTGGGAAAATCGTTGTTTTATGCTAATATCAACACTAAGTGCTTCTTTAATACTTCAAACATTTTTTATGTATATATTTGTGTGGTTTTTGAGTTTTTGATACTTTTTGTTTTCATTTTGCATAAATTTTTAGGTTAAAATTACAATGGATCCTATCATCGAGTTGGAAAATGCATTGGCTCACCTTGAGCAGCAACTAAGGATGCGGCAATTGGCTGATGAGCATCAAAGAAGAGCGACAACTCAAGTGCGAAGTCAAGTGTGGAAACCATATGCATCAATGGATTATGCTCAATATGGAGGTACCCCATACTTGAGCAACCATGATTTTGGATGGAGCCACCACCCAAATACCTCATGGAATACAAGCTATAACACTCTTCAATCTCCACAAGTCCAAAGATCAAGCCTAGAGAAAGCTATGGATGAATTAAGAAAAACTCAAGCTTCATTTACCATGACACAACCTGAATTTTCAAGATCAATGGATGAAATGGACTACTCTCAAGTTGGTCTGCCTCAGTTTTTTAATCCAAATGAGACAAGTCAACCTCTACATGAGAGAATGACAAAGTTAGAGGCAGTATTAATTTAAATGAAAAGAGTTCATGCTGAATGTGTGACATCTCAAGTTCAATTCATGGAATTGACAAGGGCTAATGTTCAAATTCAGCCTTCACCATTCCAGAGCTTGAAAGAAGAGATGGCTCCAAAGGCCACTTCTTATACTCAACTTGGATTCGAGAAAGAACAAACTAACGAAGAGGAGAGCATGAGTATAGAATAACTAGTGGCAAAATATATGAAAGAACAAGATAATATGGCTACAATTGTCCTTTGAAGGACAACATGAGAGTTCGCCATCTACTCTTGTAGTGAATATAGAAGAAGAAAACTTGAGATACAATGAAGAAATCACCTCAAGGGATAATGAAGAACTCGAGAAGTATGAAACAGTGGAGAATGATGCACAAATTTAGAAACCTTAGTTGTGAAGGAAGATGGGCCAACTTCTCCGGAATCACATGAAAAGACAAATGATGAAGTTGGAAAGACTATGCCGGAGATGACTTTATGGGGTGAGATGCATGAGGAATTGAAAAATGAGAAGATGACATCAACTTTTGAGGTGGATGAGTACATCATTCAATTGAACAATGAAATGAAAGGAACCTTTGTGAAGAAAAAAATAAAAAATATAGAAAATATAAAAAAAATAAAGATCTTGTAAGACTATGTGCTCAAGTTGCTGATTGAGCATAACTATCGCCTCTTAGAGAATGATGGAGGCAAGAAACACCAACCCATCCGTAGTTGGTAGAGGCTAGCTGGACTCGAAAAAAATGGAGCAGCTCCTTGGGAGGCAACCCAAGCTTAAAATGTTTTCTTTTCTTTTTTCTATTGCGTAGTTAGTTTTGAGTTTTTTTTAATAAATTTTCGTGCTTGATTTTGTTTTTCTGTGTTTTAGTTTTTAATTTCAGGTTTTTGGGGATTCAAATCTGGTTTTGGAAGCTAACAGGTTGAAAGCTTGAAGTTCAATAATTCCGGGCGGCTTAAAGAACCAAAGAGGAAACCATATTCAAGCATCCCCTTCATTTGGACTTGAGGTCTAACCCCTCTTAACACCTCTTTGCCTCCAAAGCGAGCCATATTCATTGGAACAACTTCCACAGACATGATCAACCTCAGGTGAGTACTCATTATCCATTCTTGCTTTTGTTTCACATTGAGGACAATGTTCATTTCATGTTTGGTGGGTGAATTCAAGAATTCATTAAAAAAAAAAATTTCCAAAATCCACCTTTTGTATCTCCTTACCTGTTTTAGTTATTTCTTCTTAGTTGTTTGGTTGTTAGTTGCATGTGCTTTTCATTCTTTATTTTATTTATTTTGTGTCTCATATGAGTGAGTTTGATGCCTTGTTGGCTAGTAGAAGGTCATTTTGAACACAACTATTCGAAAATGCCAAGTGTAAAGAGGACTAGAACTCTTAGGTTTTAAAATGATCTGGAATTGTGTACTTGCTCGGTATAGGTGACTTAGCTTAGTCACCTCCATTGTGCTACAAGAAGCTATTTCTCAAGGAATCTATCACACACACACTTTTGGTCTCCCTTGTATACCTTGGTCCCGGACTCTTTGCCTTGAATTTAACTAACCTTGGGGAATTCTAACCATCTAAGTGATGGGACACCCAATCAAAAGAGGATTGCCATTGAGCCCCAACTTAAAAAAAAGTCAAAAAAATAGGCTTGTGAATTAGAATAAATGGATCATCCAATCGGAATCCCGGGCACAGTCCGAGGGGCCTTTCAAAGCCTAATGCCCTAAGCCAACTGGCCGGGAGTCATTGTCTTCACTGCCCGCTACATGGGACAGAAGATGGATCCTTCCCACAACTTAGGGCCTTTGAGTTTGGTTGAGTGTTCGGGGTGATGTTTGAAGGGAATTTAAAGCCTGGTGCCCTTAACCAACTGGTGGGGAGTCATCAATGGATCCACGCTACAGGAACACTCAGCTAAAACTTCTTGGCACTGGTTTTCTTTCATTTTTAGGTATTTGGGTAATTTTTAGGTATTGTGGTATGAATAAAAAGGGTGTGGTGCGTTCTTATCCTTTCTTAGTTAGCTTCTTCCAAATAGGTGAGTTGAGCTTAAGTTTGGGGGTGCTACGACCTTGCTATACACTGAAGATCATGCTATCACCTACACTTAGTTTCCTTGGGAATGGTCACTACGGACTTTGGGGGGTTGATTTGTTTTGCTCACCATTTTTGCTTTGTCATGTTCCTTAGAAAGTTTAAAAGTTTAAGGATCCTAAATTTTGGTTGAAAAGGCTAATATTGCTAAATTGTGTTCATAGTGATTCTTCCATTTGAAAACATGTTATCATACTCATCTCATTATTTTTTAGTTCATGTAATTTTCAATTTTTGTTTAGTTTTGAGTTGGTCTCTTGCTTGGGGACAAGCAAGAATTTAAGTTTGGGGGTGTGATGAGTATCTTAAATACTCATTTTATCCCTATGATTTAGTTAGTTTTTCTTGTGTTATTATGTTAAATAAGTGCCCTAATGCTCTAAAAGTTAACTCCTATGATCATGTCATCCATTTGGTGGAATTGTGCAAAATTGGTGGAAAAACTGCTAAAAAAGCAACTGGAGAGGCTACTGAATTTAGAAATTTTCAGACATCATATTAGCTCCTATTTCATCAATCCATATATGGATAGATTCTAAACTTCAAGAGCTTTCCAACGGTACCAAGAACACCCAAATCGGAGTTCGTATGACAAAGTTATGGCCGTACGAATTTGGAGCAAAAATAGGGGACTGCAGCAACGTCGCGACGTGAGAAACGACGTCGCGACGTTCGGTGTCGGATTTGGGTAGATATTTAGCCCATTTTGAGCCCATAATGGGGGGTTTTTAAGCTCAAACCCGAAAGAGACGAGAAGGAGGCGGCGAGGGCTCAGAAAAGGGGACTTTGTCCACACTTTGGGACCAAGGAGGAGGTTTGGAGTTGTTTTTGATGATTTTGGGAGAAGATCATGAAGATTTGTGGAAGAAAACCCGAGACTCACCATCATTTGATCATTATAGTTTCTTCTTCCTTTTTTCTCATGTTTTATCCTAAGTTTATGATATATCAAACCTCTATCAAGCTTTAAATTCATAGACCTAGGCTTTTGGTTGTGTATTGAACATGAGTCTTATATCTATTTGTTAATGTTCCGTTTTCTATTGTTTCTTGTGAATGCACCTCTATTGATTCATACTTAGTTCTATTTACACTTTGATTTCTGGCTAATCTCAATGTGGTTAGTGGTTCTTTGCAAGATCTGAGATGGGAGTAAAGAACTAGACATAGATGAATCAACCTAATTAGCCTGGTAATGTAGAAATTATCGGTAATTAGGAGGCGTGTGAGACTTTTGGATCTTAAAGCATCTCTAATGCTTGGGGTTGAGCTGAGAAGCAAAAGACCTAGTATTAGTTGGTAGGTTATTCGACCTCGAGAGAGGCTTATAATTAACTTAGACAAGAGTCGTCTTGGAAAGCATTTTCATGAAACAATAGAGTAGAATTTTAACTTAAATCTAAGAGGATTGTCCGATTGCACCAAGTTCCTTAGGAATTTATCATCTCTTGGTATCCCTTAGTTGTGAACTTCATTAGTTTGATTTAGAAATTTCATTAGTTTAGTTTAAATTATGTTTTACTATCACAATTGTTAGTTTGAATATTAGAGAAATATTATAATATTGGTACTTAGAATTCCCATTTTCCCTGTGGATCGATATCCGTACTTAGGTACACTTTATTACTTGACAAGCGTATACTTGCGCGGAATAGGCGCACTTTTCATATTTTTCTGCATAATTTTATATACACACTCACTAAACGCCTATCATGTTTTTGGCGCCGTTGCCTGGGAAAATCGTTGTTTTATGCTAATATCAACACTAAGTGCTTCTTTAATACTTCAAACATTTTTTATGTATATATTTGTGTGGTTTTTGAGTTTTTGATACTTTTTGTTTTCATTTTTCATAAATTTTTAGGTTAAAATTACAATGGATCCTATCATCGAGTTGGAAAATGCATTGGCTCACCTTGAGCAGCAACTAAGGATGCGGCAATTGGCTGATGAGCATCAAAGAAGGGCGACAACTCAAGTACGAAGTCAAGTGTGGAAACCATATGCATCAATGGATTATGCTCAATATGGAGGTACCCCATACTTGAGCAACCATGATTTTGGATGGAGCCACCACCCAAATACCTCATGGAATACAAGCTATAACACTCTTCAATCTCCACAAGTCCAAAGATCAAGCCTAGAGAAATCTATGGATGAATTAAGAAAAACTCAAGCTTCATTTACCATGACACAACCTGAATTTTCAAGATCAATGGATGAAATGGACTACTCTCAAGTTGGTCTGCCTCAGTGTTTTAATCCAAATGAGACAAGTCAACCTCTACATGAGAGAATGACAAAGTTAGAGGCAGTATTAATTTAAATGAAAAGAGTTCATGCTGAATGTGTGACATCTCAAGTTAAATTCATGGAATTGACAAGGGCTAATGTTCAAATTCAGCCTTCACCATTCCAGAGCTTGAAAGAAGAGATGGCTCCAAAGGCCACTTCTTATACTCAACTTGGATTCGAGAAAGAACAAACTAACGAAGAGGAGAGCATGAATATAGAAGAACTAGTGGCAAAATATATGAAAGAACAAGATAATATGGCTACAATGTCCTTTGAAGGACAACATGAGAGTTCGCCATCTACTCTTGTAGTGAATATAGAAGAAGAAAACTTGAGATACAATGAAGAAATCACCTCAAGGGGTAATGAAGAACTTGAGAAGTTTGAAACAGTGGAGAATGATGCACAAATTTAAGAAACCTTAGTTGTGAAGGAAGATGGGCCAACTTCTCCGGAATCACATGAAAAGACAAATGATGAAGTTGGAAAGACTATGCCGGAGATGACTTTATGGGGTGAGATGCATGAGGAATTGAAAAATGAGAAGATGACCCCAACTTATGAGGTGGATGAGTACATCATTCAATTGAACAATGAAATGAAAGGAACCTTTGTGACGAAAAAAATAAAAAATATAGAAAATATAAAAAAATAAAGATCTTGTAAGACTATGTGCTCAAGTTGCTGATTGATCATAACTATCGCCTCTTAGAGAATGATGGAGGCAAGAAACACCAACCCATCCGTAGTTGGTAGAGGCTAGCTGGACTCGAAAAAAATGGAGCAGCTCCTTGGGAGGCAACCCAAGCTTAAAATGTTTTCTTTTCTTTTTTCTATTGCGTAGTTAGTTTTGAGTTTTTTTTAATAAATTTTCGTGCTTGATTTTGTTTTTCTGTGTTTTAGTTTTTAATTTCAGGTTTTTGGGGATTCAAATCTAGTTTTGGAAGCTAACAGGTTGAAAGCTTGAAGTTCAATAATTCCGGCGTCTTAAAGAACTAAAGAGGAAACCATATTCAAGCATCCCCTTCATTTGGACTTGAGGTCTAACCCCTCTTAACCCCTCTTTGCCTCCAAAGCGAGCCATATTCATTGGAACAACTTCCACAGACATGATCAACCTCAGGTGAGTACTCATTATCCATTCTTGCTTTTGTTTCACATTGAGGACAATGTTCATTTCATGTTTGGTGGGTGAATTCAAGAATTCATTAAAAAAAAAAATTTCCAAAATCCACCTTTTGTATCTCCTTACCTGTTTTAGTTATTTCTTCTTAGTTGTTTGGTTGTTAGTTGCATGTGCTTTTCATTCTTTATTTTATTTATTTTGTGTCTCATATGAGTGAGTTTGATGCCTTGTTGGCTAGTAGAAGGTCATTTTGAACACAACTATTCGAAAATGCCAAGTGTAAAGAGGACTAGAACTCTTAGGTTTTAAAATGATCTGGAATTGTGTACTTGCTCGGTATAGGTGACTTAGCTTAGTCACCTCCATTGTGCTACAAGAAGCTATTTCTCAAGGAATCTATCACACACACACTTTTGGTCTCCCTTGTATACCTTGGTCCCGGACTCTTTGCCTTGAATTTAACTAACCTTGGGGAATTCTAACCATCTAAGTGATGGGACACCCAATCAAAAGAGGATTGCCATTGAGCCCCAACTTAAAAAAAGTCAAAAAAATAGGCTTGTGAATTAGAATAAATGGATCATCCAATCGGAATCCCGGGCACAGTCCGAGGGGCCTTTCAAAGCCTAATGCCCTAAGCCAACTGGCCGGGAGTCATTGTCTTCACTGCCCGCTACATGGGACAGAAGATGGATCCTTCCCACAACTTAGGGCCTTTGAGTTTGGTTGAGTGTTCGGGGTGATGTTTGAAGGGAATTTAAAGCCTGGTGCCCTTAACCAACTGGTGGGGAGTCATCAATGGATCCACGCTACAGGAACACTCAGCTAAAACTTCTTGGCACTGGTTTTCTTTCATTTTTAGGTATTTGGGTAATTTTTAGGTATTGTGGTATGAATAAAAAGGGTGTGGTGCGTTCTTATCCTTTCTTAGTTAGCTTCTTCCAAATAGGTGAGTTGAGCTTAAGTTTGGGGGTGCTACGACCTTGCTATACACTGAAGATCATGCTATCACCTACACTTAGTTTCCTTGGGAATGGTCACTACGGACTTTGGGGGGTTGATTTGTTTTGCTCACCATTCTTTGCTTTGTCATGTTCCTTAGAAAGTTTAAAAGTTTAAGGATCCTAAATTTTGGTTGAAAAGGCTAATATTGCTAAATTGTGTTCATAGTGATTCTTCCATTTGAAAACATGTTATCATACTCATCTCATTATTTTTTAGTTCATGTAATTTTCAATTTTTGTTTAGTTTTGAGTTGGTCTCTTGCTTGGGGACAAGCAAGAATTTAAGTTTGGGGGTGTGATGAGTATCTTAAATACTCATTTTATCCCTATGATTTAGTTAGTTTTTCTTGTGTTATTATGTTAAATAAGTGCCCTAATGCTCTAAAAGTTAACTCCTATGATCATGTCATCCATTTGGTGGAATTGTGCAAAATTGGTGGAAAAACTGCTAAAAAAGCAACTGGAGAGGCTACTGAATTTAGAAATTTTCAGACATCATATTAGCTCCTATTTCATCAATCCATATATGGATAGATTCTAAACTTCAAGAGCTTTCCAACGGTACCAAGAACACCCAAATCGGAGTTCGTATGACAAAGTTATGGCCGTACGAATTTGGAGCAAAAATAGGGGACTGCAGCAACGTCGCGACGTGAGAAACGACGTCGCGACGTTCGGTGTCGGATTTGGGTAGATATTTAGCCCATTTTGAGCCCATAATGGGGGGTTTTTAAGCTCAAACCCGAAAGAGACGAGAAGGAGGCGGCGAGGGCTCAGAAAAGGGGACTTTGTCCACACTTTGGGACCAAGGAGGAGGTTTGGAGTTGTTTTTGATGATTTTGGGAGAAGATCATGAAGATTTGTGGAAGAAAACCCGAGACTCACCATCATTTGATCATTATAGTTTCTTCTTCCTTTTTTCTCATGTTTTATCCTAAGTTTATGATATATCAAACCTCTATCAAGCTTTAAATTCATAGACCTAGGCTTTTGGTTGTGTATTGAACATGAGTCTTATATCTATTTGTTAATGTTCCGTTTTCTATTGTTTCTTGTGAATGCACCTCTATTGATTCATACTTAGTTCTATTTACACTTTGATTTCTGGCTAATCTCAATGTGGTTAGTGGTTCTTTGCAAGATCTGAGATGGGAGTAAAGAACTAGACATAGATGAATCAACCTAATTAGCCTGGTAATGTAGAAATTATCGGTAATTAGGAGGCGTGTGAGACTTTTGGATCTTAAAGCATCTCTAATGCTTGGGGTTGAGCTGAGAAGCAAAAGACCTAGTATTAGTTGGTAGGTTATTCGACCTCGAGAGAGGCTTATAATTAACTTAGACAAGAGTCGTCTTGGAAAGCATTTTCATGAAACAATAGAGTAGAATTTTAACTTAAATCTAAGAGGATTGTCCGATTGCACCAAGTTCCTTAGGAATTTATCATCTCTTGGTATCCCTTAGTTGTGAACTTCATTAGTTTGATTTAGAAATTTCATTAGTTTAGTTTAAATTATGTTTTACTATCACAATTGTTAGTTTGAATATTAGAGAAATATTATAATATTGGTACTTAGAATTCCCATTTTCCCTGTGGATCGATATCCGTACTTAGGTACACTTTATTACTTGACAAGCGTATACTTGCGCGGAATAGGCGCACTTTTCATATTTTTCTGCATAATTTTATATACACACTCACTAAACGCCTATCATGTTTTTGGCGCCGTTGCCTGGGAAAATCGTTGTTTTATGCTAATATCAACACTAAGTGCTTCTTTAATACTTCAAACATTTTTTATGTATATATTTGTGTGGTTTTTGAGTTTTTGATACTTTTTGTTTTCATTTTTCATAAATTTTTAGGTTAAAATTACAATGGATCCTATCATCGAGTTGGAAAATGCATTGGCTCACCTTGAGCAGCAACTAAGGATGCGGCAATTGGCTGATGAGCATCAAAGAAGGGCGACAACTCAAGTACGAAGTCAAGTGTGGAAACCATATGCATCAATGGATTATGCTCAATATGGAGGTACCCCATACTTGAGCAACCATGATTTTGGATGGAGCCACCACCCAAATACCTCATGGAATACAAGCTATAACACTCTTCAATCTCCACAAGTCCAAAGATCAAGCCTAGAGAAATCTATGGATGAATTAAGAAAAACTCAAGCTTCATTTACCATGACACAACCTGAATTTTCAAGATCAATGGATGAAATGGACTACTCTCAAGTTGGTCTGCCTCAGTGTTTTAATCCAAATGAGACAAGTCAACCTCTAAATGAGAGAATGACAAAGTTAGAGGCAGTATTAATTTAAATGAAAAGAGTTCATGCTGAATGTGTGACATCTCAAGTTAAATTCATGGAATTGACAAGGGCTAATGTTCAAATTCAGCCTTCACCATTCCAGAGCTTGAAAGAAGAGATGGCTCCAAAGGCCACTTCTTATACTCAACTTGGATTCGAGAAAGAACAAACTAACGAAGAGGAGAGCATGAATATAGAAGAACTAGTGGCAAAATATATGAAAGAACAAGATAATATGGCTACAATGTCCTTTGAAGGACAACATGAGAGTTCGCCATCTACTCTTGTAGTGAATATAGAAGAAGAAAACTTGAGATACAATGAAGAAATCACCTCAAGGGGTAATGAAGAACTTGAGAAGTTTGAAACAGTGGAGAATGATGCACAAATTTAAGAAACCTTAGTTGTGAAGGAAGATGGGCCAACTTCTCCGGAATCACATGAAAAGACAAATGATGAAGTTGGAAAGACTATGCCGGAGATGACTTTATGGGGTGAGATGCATGAGGAATTGAAAAATGAGAAGATGACCCCAACTTATGAGGTGGATGAGTACATCATTCAATTGAACAATGAAATGAAAGGAACCTTTGTGACGAAAAAAATAAAAAATATAGAAAATATAAAAAAATAAAGATCTTGTAAGACTATGTGCTCAAGTTGCTGATTGATCATAACTATCGCCTCTTAGAGAATGATGGAGGCAAGAAACACCAACCCATCCGTAGTTGGTAGAGGCTAGCTGGACTCGAAAAAAATGGAGCAGCTCCTTGGGAGGCAACCCAAGCTTAAAATGTTTTCTTTTCTTTTTTCTATTGCGTAGTTAGTTTTGAGTTTTTTTTAATAAATTTTCGTGCTTGATTTTGTTTTTCTGTGTTTTAGTTTTTAATTTCAGGTTTTTGGGGATTCAAATCTAGTTTTGGAAGCTAACAGGTTGAAAGCTTGAAGTTCAATAATTCCGGCGTCTTAAAGAACTAAAGAGGAAACCATATTCAAGCATCCCCTTCATTTGGACTTGAGGTCTAACCCCTCTTAACCCCTCTTTGCCTCCAAAGCGAGCCATATTCATTGGAACAACTTCCACAGACATGATCAACCTCAGGTGAGTACTCATTATCCATTCTTGCTTTTGTTTCACATTGAGGACAATGTTCATTTCATGTTTGGTGGGTGAATTCAAGAATTCATTAAAAAAAAAAAATTTCCAAAATCCACCTTTTGTATCTCCTTACCTGTTTTAGTTATTTCTTCTTAGTTGTTTGGTTGTTAGTTGCATGTGCTTTTCATTCTTTATTTTATTTATTTTGTGTCTCATATGAGTGAGTTTGATGCCTTGTTGGCTAGTAGAAGGTCATTTTGAACACAACTATTCGAAAATGCCAAGTGTAAAGAGGACTAGAACTCTTAGGTTTTAAAATGATCTGGAATTGTGTACTTGCTCGGTATAGGTGACTTAGCTTAGTCACCTCCATTGTGCTACAAGAAGCTATTTCTCAAGGAATCTATCACACACACACTTTTGGTCTCCCTTGTATACCTTGGTCCCGGACTCTTTGCCTTGAATTTAACTAACCTTGGGGAATTCTAACCATCTAAGTGATGGGACACCCAATCAAAAGAGGATTGCCATTGAGCCCCAACTTAAAAAAAAGTCAAAAAAATAGGCTTGTGAATTAGAATAAATGGATCATCCAATCGGAATCCCGGGCACAGTCCGAGGGGCCTTTCAAAGCCTAATGCCCTAAGCCAACTGGCCGGGAGTCATTGTCTTCACTGCCCGCTACATGGGACAGAAGATGGATCCTTCCCACAACTTAGGGCCTTTGAGTTTGGTTGAGTGTTCGGGGTGATGTTTGAAGGGAATTTAAAGCCTGGTGCCCTTAACCAACTGGTGGGGAGTCATCAATGGATCCACGCTACAGGAACACTCAGCTAAAACTTCTTGGCACTGGTTTTCTTTCATTTTTAGGTATTTGGGTAATTTTTAGGTATTGTGGTATGAATAAAAAGGGTGTGGTGCGTTCTTATCCTTTCTTAGTTAGCTTCTTCCAAATAGGTGAGTTGAGCTTAAGTTTGGGGGTGCTACGACCTTGCTATACACTGAAGATCATGCTATCACCTACACTTAGTTTCCTTGGGAATGGTCACTACGGACTTTGGGGGGTTGATTTGTTTTGCTCACCATTCTTTGCTTTGTCATGTTCCTTAGAAAGTTTAAAAGTTTAAGGATCCTAAATTTTGGTTGAAAAGGCTAATATTGCTAAATTGTGTTCATAGTGATTCTTCCATTTGAAAACATGTTATCATACTCATCTCATTATTTTTTAGTTCATGTAATTTTCAATTTTTGTTTAGTTTTGAGTTGGTCTCTTGCTTGGGGACAAGCAAGAATTTAAGTTTGGGGGTGTGATGAGTATCTTAAATACTCATTTTATCCCTATGATTTAGTTAGTTTTTCTTGTGTTATTATGTTAAATAAGTGCCCTAATGCTCTAAAAGTTAACTCCTATGATCATGTCATCCATTTGGTGGAATTGTGCAAAATTGGTGGAAAAACTGCTACAAAAGCAACAGGAGAGGCTACTGAATTTTGAAATTTTCAGACATCATATTAGCTCCTATTTCATCAAGCCATATATCGATAGATTCTAAACTTAATGAGCTTTCCAACGGTACCAAGAACACCCAAATCGGAGTTCGTATGACAAAGTTATGGCCGTACGAATTTGGAGCAAAAATAGGGGACTACAGCAACGTCGCGACGTGAGAAACGACGTCGCGACGTTCGGTGTCGGTTTTGGGTGGATATTTAGCCCATTTTGAGCCCATAATGGGGGGTTTTTAAGCTCAAACCCGAAAGAGACGAGAAGGAGGCGGCGAGGGCTCAGAAAAGGGGACTTTGTCCACACTTTGGGACCAAGGAGGAGGTTTGGAGTTGTTTTTGATGATTTTGGGAGAAGATCATTAAGATTTGTGGAAGAAAACCCGAGACTCACCATCATTTGATCATTATAGTTTCTTCTTCCTTTTTTCTCATGTTTTATCCTAAGTTTATGATATATCAAACCTCTATCAAGCTTTAAATTCATAGACCTAGGCTTTTGGTTGTGTATTGAACATGAGTCTTATATCTATTTGTTAATGTTCCGTTTTCTATTGTTTCTTGTGAATGCACCTCTATTGATTCATACTTAGTTCTATTTACACTTTGATTTCTGGCTAATCTCAATGTGGTTAGTGGTTCTTTGCAAGATCTGAGATGGGAGTAAAGAACTAGACATAGATGAATCAACCTAATTAGCCTGGTAATGTAGAAATTATCGGTAATTAGGAGGCGTGTGAGACTTTTGGATCTTAAAGCATCTCTAATGCTTGGGGTTGAGCTGAGAAGCAAAAGACCTAGTATTAGTTGGTAGGTTATTCGACCTCGAGAGAGGCTTATAATTAACTTAGACAAGAGTCGTCTTGGAAAGCATTTTCATGAAACAATAGAGTAGAATTTTAACTTAAATCTAAGAGGATTGTCCGATTGCACCAAGTTCCTTAGGAATTTATCATCTCTTGGTATCCCTTAGTTGTGAACTTCATTAGTTTGATTTAGAAATTTCATTAGTTTAGTTTAAATTATGTTTTACTATCACAATTGTTAGTTTGAATATTAGAGAAATATTATAATATTGGTACTTAGAATTCCCATTTTCCCTGTGGATCGATATCCGTACTTAGGTACACTTTATTACTTGACAAGCGTATACTTGCGCGGAATAGGCGCACTTTTCATATTTTTCTGCATAATTTTATATACACACTCACTAAACGCCTATCATGTTTTTGGCGCCGTTGCCTGGGAAAATCGTTGTTTTATGCTAATATCAACACTAAGTGCTTCTTTAATACTTCAAACATTTTTTATGTATATATTTGTGTGGTTTTTGAGTTTTTGATACTTTTTGTTTTCATTTTGCATAAATTTTTAGGTTAAAATTACAATGGATCCTATCATCGAGTTGGAAAATGCATTGGCTCACCTTGAGCAGCAACTAAGGATGCGGCAATTGGCTGATGAGCATCAAAGAAGAGCGACAACTCAAGTGCGAAGTCAAGTGTGGAAACCATATGCATCAATGGATTATGCTCAATATGGAGGTACCCCATACTTGAGCAACCATGATTTTGGATGGAGCCACCACCCAAATACCTCATGGAATACAAGCTATAACACTCTTCAATCTCCACAAGTCCAAAGATCAAGCCTAGAGAAATCTATGGATGAATTAAGAAAAACTCAAGCTTCATTTACCATGACACAACCTGAATTTTCAAGATCAATGGATGAAATGGACTACTCTCAAGTTGGTCTGCCTCAGTGTTTTAATCCAAATGAGACAAGTCAACCTCTACATGAGAGAATGACAAAGTTAGAGGCAGTATTAATTTAAATGAAAAGAGTTCATGCTGAATGTGTGACATCTCAAGTTAAATTCATGGAATTGACAAGGGCTAATGTTCAAATTCAGCCTTCACCATTCCAGAGCTTGAAAGAAGAGATGGCTCCAAAGGCCACTTCTTATACTCAACTTGGATTCGAGAAAGAACAAACTAACGAAGAGGAGAGCATGAATATAGAAGAACTAGTGGCAAAATATATGAAAGAACAAGATAATATGGCTACAATGTCCTTTGAAGGACAACATGAGAGTTCGCCATCTACTCTTGTAGTGAATATAGAAGAAGAAAACTTGAGATACAATGAAGAAATCACCTCAAGGGGTAATGAAGAACTTGAGAAGTTTGAAACAGTGGAGAATGATGCACAAATTTAAGAAACCTTAGTTGTGAAGGAAGATGGGCCAACTTCTCCGGAATCACATGAAAAGACAAATGATGAAGTTGGAAAGACTATGCCGGAGATGACTTTATGGGGTGAGATGCATGAGGAATTGAAAAATGAGAAGATGACCCCAACTTATGAGGTGGATGAGTACATCATTCAATTGAACAATGAAATGAAAGGAACCTTTGTGACGAAAAAAATAAAAAATATAGAAAATATAAAAAAATAAAGATCTTGTAAGACTATGTGCTCAAGTTGCTGATTGATCATAACTATCGCCTCTTAGAGAATGATGGAGGCAAGAAACACCAACCCATCCGTAGTTGGTAGAGGCTAGCTGGACTCGAAAAAAATGGAGCAGCTCCTTGGGAGGCAACCCAAGCTTAAAATGTTTTCTTTTCTTTTTTCTATTGCGTAGTTAGTTTTGAGTTTTTTTTTAATAAATTTTCGTGCTTGATTTTGTTTTTCTGTGTTTTAGTTTTTAATTTCAGGTTTTTGGGGATTCAAATCTGGTTTGGAAGCTAACAGGTTGAAAGCTTGAAGTTCAATAATTCCGGCGTCTTAAAGAACTAAAGAGGAAACCATATTCAAGCATCCCCTTCATTTGGACTTGAGGTCTAACCCCTCTTAACACCTCTTTGCCTCCAAAGCGAGCCATATTCATTGGAACAACTTCCACAGACATGATCAACCTCAGGTGAGTACTCATTATCCATTCTTGCTTTTGTTTCACATTGAGGACAATGTTCATTTCATGTTTGGTGGGTGAATTCAAGAATTCATTAAAAAAAACAAATTTCCAAAATCCACCTTTTGTATCTCCTTACCTGTTTTAGTTATTTCTTCTTAGTTGTTTGGTTGTTAGTTGCATGTGCTTTTCATTCTTTATTTTATTTATTTTGTGTCTCATATGAGTGAGTTTGATGCCTTGTTGGCTAGTAGAAGGTCATTTTGAACACAACTATTCGAAAATGCCAAGTGTAAAGAGGACTAGAACCCTTAGGTTTTAAAATGATCTGGAATTGTGTACTTGCTCGGTATAGGTGACTTAGCTTAGTCACCTCCATTGTGCTACAAGAAGCTATTTCTCAAGGAATCTATCACACACACACTTTTGGTCTCCCTTGTATACCTTGGTCCCGGACTCTTTGCCTTGAATTTAACTAACCTTGGGGGATTCTAACCATCTAAGTGATGGGACACCCAATCAAAAGAGGATTGCCATTGAGCCCCAACTTAAAAAATAGTCAAAAAAATAGGCTTGTGAATTAGAATAAATGGATCATCCAATCGGAATCCCGGGCACAGTCCGAGGGGCCTTTCAAAGCCTAATGCCCTAAGCCAACTGGCCGGGAGTCATTGTCTTCACTGCCCGCTACATGGGACAGAAGATGGATCCTTCCCACAACTTAGGGCCTTTGAGTTTGGTTGAGTGTTCGGGGTGATGTTTGAAGGGAATTTAAAGCCTGGTGCCCTTAACCAACTGGTGGGGAGTCATCAATGGATCCCCGCTACAGGAACAATCAGCTAAAACTTCTTGGCACTGGTTTTCTTTCATTTTTAGGTATTTGGGTAATTTTTAGGTATTGTGGTATGAATAAAAAGGGTGTGGTGCGTTCTTATCCTTTCTTAGTTAGCTTCTTCCAAATAGGTGAGTTGAGCTTAAGTTTGGGGGTGCTACGACCTTGCTATACACTGAAGATCATGCTATCACCTACACTTAGTTTCCTTGGGAAAGGTCACTACGGACTTTGGGGGGTTGATTTGTTTTGCTCACCATTCTTTGCTTTGTCATGTTCCTTAGAAAGTTTAAAAGTTTAAGGATCCTAAATTTTGGTTGAAAAGGCTAATATTGCTAAATTGTGTTCATAGTGATTCTTCCATTTGAAAACATGTTATCATACTCATCTCATTATTTTTTAGTTCATGTAATTTTCAATTTTTGTTTAGTTTTGAGTTGGTCTCTTGCTTGGGGACAAGCAAGAATTTAAGTTTGGGGGTGTGATGAGTATCTTAAATACTCATTTTATCCCTATGATTTAGTTAGTTTTTCTTGTGTTATTATGTTAAATAAGTGCCCTAATGCTCTAAAAGTTAACTCCTATGATCATGTCATCCATTTGGTGGAATTGTGCAAAATTGGTGGAAAAACTGCTACAAAAGCAACAGGAGAAGCTAATGAATTTTGAAATTTCAAGACATCATATGAGCTCCTATTTCATCAAGCCATATGTGGATAGATTCTAAACTTCAAGAGCTTTCCAACGGTACCAAGAACACCCAAATCGGAGTTCGTATGACAAAGTTATGGACGTACGAATTTGGAGCAAAAATAGGGGACTGCAGCAACGTCGCGACGTGAGAAATGACGTCGCGACGTTCGGTGTTTTTTTTGGGTGGATATTTAGCCTATTTTGAGCCCATAATGGGGGGTTTTTAAGCTCAAACCCGAAAGAGACGAGAAGGAGGCGGCGAGGGCTCGGAAAAGGGGACTTTGTCCACACTTTGGGACCAAGGAGGAGGTTTGGAGTTGTTTTTGAAGATTTTGGGAGAAGATCATGAAGATTTGAGGAAGAAAACCCGAGACTCACCATCATTTGATCATTATAGTTTCTTCTTCCTTTTTTCTCATGTTTTATCCTAAGTTTATGATATATCAAACCTCTATCATGCTTTAAATTCATAGACCTAGGGTTTTGGTTGTGTATTGAACATGAGTCTTATATCTATTTGTTAATGTTCCGTTTTCTATTGTTTCTTGTGAATGCACCTCTATTGATTCATACTTGGTTCTATTTACACTTTGATTTCTGGCTAATCTCAATGTGGTGAGTGGTTCTTTGCAAGATCTGAGATGGGAGTAAAGAACTAGACATAGATGAATCAACCTAATTAGCCTGGTAATGTAGAAATTATCGGTAATTAGGAGGCGTGTGAGACTTTTGGATCTTAAAGCATCTCTAATGCTTGGGGTTGAGCTGAGAAGCAAAAGACCTAGTATTAGTTGGTAGGTTATTCGACCTCGAGAGAGGCTTATAATTAACTTAGACAAGAGTCGTCTTGGAAAGTATTTTCATGAAACAATAGAGTAGAATTTTAACTTAGATCTAAGAGGATTGTCCGATTGCACCAAGTACCTTAGGAATTTATCATCTCTTGGTATCCCTTAGTTGTGAATTTCATTAGTTAGATTTAGAAATTTCATTAGTTTAGTTTAAATTATGTTTTACTATCACAATTGTTAGTTTGAATATTAGAGAAGTATTATAATATTGGTACTTAGCATTCCCATTTTCCCTGTGGATCAATATCCGTACTAAGGTACACTTTATTACTTGACAAGCGTATACTTGCGTGGAATAGGCGCTCTTTTCATATTTTTCTGCATAATTTTATATACACACTCACTAAATGCCTATCAAGTTTTTGGCGGCATTGCCGGGGAAAATCGGTGTTTTATGCTAATATCAATACTAAGTGCATCTTTAATACTTCAAACATTTTTTATGTATATATTTGTGTGGTTTTTGAGTTTTTGATTCTTTTTGTTTTCATTTTGCATAAATTTTTAGGTTAAAATTACAATGGATCCTATCATCGAGTTGGAAACTGCATTGGCTCACCTTGAGCAGCAACTAAGGATGCGGCAATTTGCTGATGAGCATCAAAGAAGAGCGACAACTCAAGTGCGAAGTCAAGTGTGGAAACCATATGCATCAATGGATTATGCTCAATATGGAGGTACCCCATACTTGAGCAACCATAATTTTGGATGGAGCCACCACCCAAACACCTCATGGAATACAAGCTATAACACTCTTTAATCTCCACAAGTCCAAAGATAAAGCCTAGAGGAAGCTATGGATGAATTGAGAAAAACTCAAGCTTCATTTACCATGGCACAACCTATTTTTCAAGATCAATGGATGAAATGGACTACTCTCAAGTCGGGCTGCCTCTGTTTTTTAATCCAAATGAGACAAGTTAACCTCCACATGAGAGAATGATAAAGTTAGAGGCAGCATTAATTGAAATGAAAAGAGTTCATGCTGAATGTGTGACATCTCAAGTTCAATTCATGGAATTGACAAGGGCTAATGTTCAAATTCAGCCTTCACCATTCCAGAGCTTGAAAGAAGAGATGGCCCCAAAGGCCACTTCTTATACTCAACTTGGATTCGAGAAAGAACAAACTAAAGAAGAGGAGAGCATGAGTATAGAAGAACTAGTGGAAAAATATATGAAAGAACAAGATAATATGGCTACAATGTCCTTTGAAGGACAACATGAGAGTTCGCCATCTACTCTTGGGGTGAATATAGAAGAAGAAAACTTGAGAGACAATGAAGAAATCACCTCAAGGGGTAATGAAGAACTTGAGAAGTTTGAAACAGTGGAGAATGATGCACGAATTTTAGAAACCTTAGTTGTGAAGGAAGATGGGCCAACTTCTCCGGAATCACATGAAAAGACAAATGATGAAGTTAGAAAGACTATGCCGGAGATGACTTTATGGGGTGAGATGCATGAGGAATTGAAAAATGAGAAGATGACCCCAACTTTTGAGGTGGATGAGTACATCATTCAATTGAACAATGAAATGAAAGGAACCTTTGTGAAGAAAAAAATAAAAAATATAGAAAATATAAAAAAAATAAAGATCTTGTAAGACTATGTGCTCAAGTTGATGATTGAGCATAACTATCGCCTCTTAGACAATTATGGAGGCAAGAAACACCAACCCATCCGTAGTTGGTAGAGGCTAGCTGGACTCGAAAAAAATGGAGCAGCTCCTTGGGAGGCAACCCAAGCTTAAAATGTTTTATTTTCTTTTTTCTATTGCGTAGTTAGTTTTGAGTTTTTTTTTAATAAATTTTCGTGCTTGATTTTGTTTTTCTGTGTTTTAGTTTTTAATTTCAGGTTTTTGGGGATTCAAATCTGGTTCTGGAAGCTAACAGGTTGAAAGCTTGAAGTTCAATAATTCCAGGCGGCTTAAAGAACCAAAGAGGAAACCATATTCAAGCATCCCCTTCATTTGGAGTTGAGGTCTAACCCCTCTTAACACCTCTTTGCCTCCAAAGCGAGCCATATACATTGGAACAACTTCCACAGACATGATCAACCTCAGGTGAGTACTCATTATCCATTCTTGCTTTTGTTTCACATTGAGGACAATGTTCATTTCAAGTTTGGTGGGTGAATTCAAGAATTCATTAAAAAAAACAAATTTCCAAAATCCACCTTTTGTATCTCCTTACCTGTTTAAGTTATTTCTTTTTAGTTGTTTGGTTGTTAGTTGCATGTGCTTTTCATTCTTTATTTTATTTATTTTGTGTCTCATATGAATGAGTTTGATGCCTTGTTGGCTAGTAGAAGGTCATTTTGAACACAACTATTCCAAAATGCCAAGTGTAAAGAGGACTAGAACCCTTAGGTTTTAAAATGATCTGGAATTGTGTACTTGCTCGGTATAGGTGACTTAGCTTAGTCACCTCCATTGTGCTACAAGAAGCTATTTCTCAAGGAATCTATCACACACACACTTTTGGTGTCCCTTGTATACCTTGGTCCCAGATTCTTTGCCTTGAATTTAACTAACCTTGGGGGATTCTAACCATCTAAGTGATGGGACACCCAATCAAAAGAGGATTGCCATTGAGCCCCGAATTAAAAAAAAGTCAAAAAAAAAGAAGATTACCATAGCCTCAGGAAGTCATCTTTTTCCTTGAGTTGAAATAAAACATGTTTACCGTCATATATAGCTATTTTCACAACCTGCCTTAGTTTCAATGCCGCGATAAATTCATATATTTCCTCGAAGCTTGGCTTGCCGTGAGAAAACTTCCCAATAAGTGTTAGCTTGAAAGGCTCGGCAAGTTTTTGGAATTCCACTTCGGTCAGCAACACTGCAGGTGACGCTTCCTTTGCGTCAAAGCTCGGAAAAGGAGCGTGTTCTCCTTGGTAATTGAACTGAACGATTTTTTATTAGCTAAGTGATCCGAACCCTCCATCCTTGCTCCAAATAGAGCTCAAATTGCAAAACAATGGTAGTTTCTCTCTCTAGAATTGATCTTTCTCTCTCTAGAATTGAGCTTTCTCTCTTGTATTCTTCTTCCTTGTTGTTATTATTATTATTGCTTTGCCTTTCCACATACCCCATAAGAAATTTGCCATTTCTTTCTCCAATTTTTTAAGCATTATTTTAGGCGGCTGGATGATAGATAAAATGTGTGACAATGATCCTTGAAGAACATGGGAGATGAGAGTAGCTCTACCACCAAAACTAAGTAGATCCACCTTCCATCCCGCAATTTTTCCTCTCATTTTTTCTAGAAGAAAACTGAGATACTCTTCTTTTAATCTACCTTCGTATATTGGACAGCCCAGATACATCAATACACCTTTACTTTGAGTGAAGCATGTGATCTCTTTAACTCTTTTAACCATTTTCACTGGAGCTTTAGAGGACATGATAAATTGACATTTCTTTTTATTCATGCATTGTCCCGTCTCCTCCTCCAGTGCCTGCATTAATTCCATAAGGTTCAATAAAGACTTCTTGCTAGCGTTAGTGAAGATAATAACGTCATCCGCGTATGCCAAGCAACTTACTAATGGAGTCCCTCTTGGTTGCCTATATGTCAAGATATTTCCTTCTTGCATTCTCAATTTAAGATTTAAAAGGAGAAGTTCCAGATAGATATTAAAAAGATAAGGGGACAAAGGATCACCTTGCCTTAATCCTCTTTCTGGTTTAAACTCATCTCCTTTATGTCCATTAATTATAATTCTTACCCATACACTTGAGATACATCTAAACAGTAAATCAATCCAAAATTCAGAGAAGCCCATTTTTCTCATAACATAAAATATGATTGGCCATTCCACCCTGTCAAAGGCTTTTGAGAGATCCAGTTTAATTGTCACATTGTGCCCTCTAGATTTAAGACCAATATCCCTCAGCATCTCAGAGGCTAAGCGTATATTTTCCATCATTATTCTGTTTTTAACAAAACCTGATTGCTCAGGAAAGATAATATTTGGAAATATATTACTTAACCTATTCTGTAAGATTTTTGCTAGGATTTTATATACCGCATTGCACAAGCTGATTGGTCTAAAATCCTCACATTGTTGTGGATTTTTAGACTTAAGTAATAAGATAATATAAGAACGAGACCATGATTTGGTAATTTCTACACCTGCAAAAATAAATGAGATTGCGAGATGTAGATCCTTCTTAATGATATTCCAGGCGTACTGAAAGAAGGCACCATTCCATCCATCAGGACCTGCTGCGCTATCTTTGTTCAAGCTAAAAACTGTTTTTTTGACTTCTTCCTCTTCAGGAAATTCCTCTAGTCTAATATTATCTTCTGGTGTAATCTGATATTTTAATGCTTGCATTAGTAATTGGCCTTTTAAATTAGTTTTTTTTGGACAAGTGATTTTTAAAATATTCATCTAAGGTGCTTTTAATTTCCCCTTCTTCTTCTATCCAACGCCCTTCAGGATTTTTAATCCCTGTTATTATCTTCTTTTGAGATTTAATTTTAGCCAGACAATAGAAAAATTTTGTGTTCTTGTCACCTTCTTTTAGCCATTTGATTTTCGCTCTTTGTTTCCAAAAAACCTATTCCATGTGTAGTCTAAGTCTTAAAGTTGCTTCCGCTTTGCTAAGCTCTTGCCTACATATATCATTTTGATTAATTTCGAATTCTTTTTCTTTAGCTAATACCTCCTCTTCTACTTTGATAATATTTTTATTAATATTACCAAACTTATCTTTGTTCCATTTGACCAACCTGAATCTTAATATGCATAGCTTCGTAGCTAGCACCTGCAGAGGGTTGCCTGATGAGGGTTCTGACCATGATGATTCTACTGTCCTCTCGAAGTCTGGGTGAAGACTCCACATATTTTGAAAAGTAAAGCTTTTCATCCCTTTCTGCCAATTACGAAGGGATAATAGCAGTGGCCTATGATCCGAGCATGTTCTACTCAAAATTTTTAGAGACATGCCTCCATGAACGGTTAGCCATTTTGCATTATATAATACTCTGTTTAATCTAGCCCAGATTACTCCCCGCTTCTTCCAGTTATTACACAATGTATACTTTGATCCCTGGAAATCTGCTTCCATGAGATTCGTATTTGCAATAGCATCATTAAAATGGGCCATAGCCTGTGGATCTGGTCTTCTTCCTCCTAGCTTCTCCCTCGGATACCTGATAATGTTAAAGTCTCCTCTGATAATCCATGGGAGATCTACCCGAGCTATCTCGGTCATTTCCTGCCATAATGTCTTTCTTCCTTCCTTAGTATTTTTAGCATATATGGCAGTAAAAAGTGTCTCTGGATTACCTATTTTAAAATGCAATAGCTGTTCTATAGATTTAAGAACTACCATACTTAAGCTTCCATTCCACAAAACCCAAATTTTCCCATTAATATTAGCCGTAGCATTATTGAACCCCATTTTAATTTTATAATTATCTAATTTTTTAATATCTATCATAGGTACTGAAAGGACCACAATTTTTGCTTTATGAATTTTTATTAGTTTCTTAATCCTGTTTAAAGAGGGCTTATTTGCCACCCCTCGAATATTCCAATAAATGCAACTATCCATTATTAGTAGATCTCGCTTGCGCTCTGGTTGTGCATTTAGACTCGTATTTCATATTTAAATATTTTTTTTTATTTCTAGAAGATTTTACAGAACTCGAGCCTCTTATCTGAGCCTTATTAATAGCAATTCTGCCCAATTGGAGTGCCAGTATTCTTACTTCTTCCATCACTTCCTCCCTTGTGTACGAATACCATTTATTTGTTGCTAAAGTAACATCCTCATTTATCCTGGGCCTATACATGCTATCATCCCTACTTGAATGAGGGAAAAGTTCACGACTCTTATAATCATGCTCTGTTTCTGAGAAATCTAAAACATCTTGATCAATCCAGCTGAAATCTGTGTCACTGTCAGTTATTGGAGATTTTTGCTTGATTCTTCTACCAGCTTTTCTTCTCCTAGGCAGATTTCTTTTTAATTTTTCTTTTTCTCCTTTCGAAAATACCAGCCTAACTTTTGTTCTTCCACTTGTTCTGGACTCTAACTCACCCTTTTCTCTAATCTCCTCACTTGAAAACCTATCCATAACCTTCTCCTTTAGTGTACCTTCCAAGTTCTCATCTGAAATAGAATTTTCCCCTCTTATAGATTCTGCTTCATGCCTTATGGAACCCTTATATAATGGGACTTCTTTCTCCAATCTCTCATCCCTTATCTCCTGTTCATCCTCCTCAATAATCATGCTAGACTTGCTCTTCTGTTTTTTCAAGAAGCTATCTTTCCTTACCCATACCTCTGCCCTACCCCCATCTTTCCCCTTCCCCTCCTCCAAACTATCCCTGCCTTTCTTACATTCATCCAGATCATGCCCAAGCCTCCTGCACAGTTTACAGTAACTTGGGGCTTGCTCTGGAACAATGTTTTGCCAAAACCCAACCCCATCTTCAGTACCTACCCAAACCTTCTGTGGGTGCTGGAATTCGAGATTCGTCTCAATGCAAATCCTTGCACCATGCGTTCTTGTCATCGAGGCAGTAGCCTCATCCATAAACATCGGCTTCCCGACACACATAGCAATAGAGTATAGAGAAGCTTTATTAAAAAAAAGGTAATGGTAAATTAGGAAGGGAATGCCATACCGAGGCTATCGGGGATTCCTCCATGGGGGAAAATTGCATTGTCCATTTATGAAGGCGCATAGGATATCCAAAAACGTACCATAATCTGTGCAGCCACATTCTGTTATAATCTTCTTCGACCATGAATTGAAGAAATACGTGCTTAGAGTCATAGTCGCCTATCTTGACATTACCGTTAAGCTTGAGTGAGTTAAGGAACCCACGAATTTCATCAAAACGAGGCCAGACTTGCGAAAACTTCCTCACTAGAGTGAGTTTGAATGGCTCCTCCATTCTCTCAAAATCTGCCTTAAAAAATATTACCGCCGGAAGTTCATTCTTCCTCCCAAGCTTGGGTAAATTAGGTGTGGGATCTTTGAGAACAGAGGCAATCGATTTCTTCTTGAACAATATATCATTATATTCCATTGTAAGGCTGAAACGAGCTTGAATTTGCAAAAAGATGAACTTTCTCTCTCTACAAAATTATCTTTCGCTCTCTAGAGATTTGAGAGCTTCGCCTTCCGAGATATATAGATAAATAGATAGATAGATAGACATATATATAATTGTACAATTAGACATATAGAAATAGTTTTGGATAAACAACTAGAGAGATAGATAGATAAAAGATAGGAAGATAGGTAGATAGACAAATAGACAAATAGATAGCGAGAGAGATAGAATAATTAACAAATAGAAAAATAGATAGATATATATAGATAGATAAATAAACAAAATGACACATTGAAAGGTAAGGAGATAGTTAGATAGATTGATTGATTGATATATAGACAGGTAGATAGGTAGATAGGTAGACAAGTAGACAAGTAGATAAGTAGATAGGTAGATAAAAAGATAGATAGAGAGATAGATAGATAGACATATAGAATGATAGATAGATAGATAGATAAAATGATAGATAGACAAATAGATAGATAAAAAGATAGATATATAGTTAGATAGAAACATTGATAAATAGGAAAGTAGATAGATAGATAAATAGGTAGATAGATTGATGTAATGATAGAATGAGAGATATATAGATAGATAAATAAATAGATAGATAGACAAAAAGATAGATAGATAGTTAGAAATATATATATATAGATAGATAGATATTGAGATTGATTGGTAGTGAAATAGATAGATTGATAGATGGAAAGATATACATAAAGATAGCTAGATAGATTGATAGACTATATGTCTACGTAAAATAATTACGTAGACATATAGTCAGATAGACATATAGATAGATAGCTAGAATGATAGAAAGATAGATAGATATATAGATTCATATATTGAATTATTTATTTAAAGAATGATAGATAAATATACAAATAGATAGATAGATAGATTGATTGATTGATAGATAGATAGATTGATTGATTGATCGATCCACAAATATATAGGTAAATAGATAGAAAGATAATTAAATAGATAGATAGATAGATAGTTAGCTAGACAAATAAATAGATAGACATACAGATAGTTTGATAGATAGAGATACAAATAAAAAAATAGATAGATAGAAAGATAGATAGATATATAGATTGAAAGATTGATAAATAGTAAAGTAGATAGATAGATAAAAAGTAAGATATATAGATATAATGATAGAATGAAAGATAGTTAGGTAGATAAACAAATAGATAGATAGACAAAGAGATATATAGATAGATAGTTAGTTATATAGAAAGAAAGATATATAGATTGACAGATAGATAAATAGACAGATTGATTGATAGTCAAATAGACAGATTGATAAATAGAAAGATTTACAAATTAATAGGTAGATAGGAAAATAATTACATAGATAGATAGTCAAATAGACATATAGTTAGATAGCTAGATTGATAGATATGTAGATAGATAAATAGATAGATACATATATTGATCGATTTATCGATTTATTGATTGAAAGACAAATAGATATACAAACAAATAGATAGATAGATAGATAAATAAATAAATAGATAGATAGATAATTAAATAGATAGATAGCTAGATAACTAGAAAAAGAAACAGAAAGACAAATAGATAGAAAGACATACAAATAGTCTGATAGATAGATAAATAGATATAAAAATAGACAAAAAGATAGATATTAAAATTAGAAAAATATACATATAGATAGATAGACATACATACTGATAGATAGATAAATAGATAGATCAATAGAGAGATAGACATGTAGATAGATAGATAGGTAGACATGTAGATAGGTAGATAGGTATACACATAGATAGGTAGACTGGTAGACAGGTCGATAACTTGATAGATAGACAAGTAGATAGGTATACAGGTAGACAGATATACAGGTAGACAAGTTGATAGTTACACATATAGGTTGGTAAAGAGGTAGATAGGTAGACGTGTACATAGATAGAAAGGTAGATAGGTAGACGAGTAGACACGTATATATGTGGACAGATTGATAGGTAGACAGGTAGACTGATAGACAGATTGACTGATAGATAGATATAATATAGATAAAAAGAGAGACTAATATAAAGATAGATAGATAGACAATTAGACAGATAGATAGATAGACAGATAGAGACATAGACTGAAAGATTGATAGAAAGAAAGATATATAGATAGATGGTTAGGTAAATAGATTGATAGGTAGATAGGTAATTAGATAAATAAATAGATAGATAGATAAATATATTGATTGATTGATAGATACATAGATACAAGTTAGATAGATAGAAATATAGAAAAATAGATAAATATATAGATAGATTGATTGATATATAGAAAGATAGATAAATAGATATACAGATAAATAGATACGCAGATAGATAATTAAGTAGATAGAAACATAATTAGATAGATAAATTGATTTATAGATAGAATAATAGATAAATAGATATATTGATAAATAGTAATAAAGATATATAGATAGATAGGTAAATATAGATATATAAATATATATATATACATATATAAAGAAAGAAGTAAAGATAGTTAGATAGATAGGTGGATAGATAAAAAGATAGAAATATAGATAAATAGACTTATAGATATATAGATAGATAGATCGCTAGAAAGAAGAAAGATAGACAGATAAATAGATAGATTGGATATAAATATATATATATGGAGATAAAATATAAATAAATAAATACATAGATGGAAGTATATATAGATAGATAGATAAGTAGATAGAAACATAAATAAATAGATAGAAGAATAGAAAGATAAAAAGAAAGATACATAGATAGATAGATAGATAAACATATACATTGATATATAAACATATAGATCAATTGATTAATTGATATATCACAAGATATATAAATTATATAGATAGAAAGAGACATAAATAGATAAATAGATATATAGATATAGAAAATGATAAATAGAATAATAGATTAATAGAAATATAGAAATATATAGAAATATATATAGATATACAAAGATAGATAGATAGATATATAGATAGATTGATACATAGACAGATAGATAGGTAGACATGTATATAGATAAATAGATAGGTAGATATATAGATAGATAGATATATATATATATATATATATATATATATATATATATATATATATATATATATATATATATATAGTAGATAGAGAGATAAATAGATGGATAGATAGAGAGAGAGATAGACAGGTAGTTATATTGATAGATAGACAGACCGACATATAGATATATAAATATATAGTTAGACATAAATATTTATATATGCATATATACATAAACATAGAAATATATAGATAGATAGATAGACAGAAAGATATACATATAAATAGATAAACAAATAGATAGATAGATAGATAACTATATTGATATTTTGATAGATAGATAGATTGACAAATAGACAGAGACATTTTGATAAATAGATAGATAATTTTATAGATAGACACATAAATAGATAGAGAGATAAATAGATAAATGGATAGATAGATAAATAGATAGATAGACTAACATGCAAGAAAATATATATTTAGATATATATATATATATATAATGAAACATAGATATATAGATAAATAGAAAAATATATAGATAGATAGATAGACAGATAGATTGATTGATAGATATATTAATAAATAAATAGATAGATACATAGACAGTCAAAAGATAGATAGACTTATAGTTATATATATAGATAGAAAGTTAGATAGATACATAAATAGATAAATAGATAGAAATATAGATATAGATATAGATATATATATATATATATATATATATATATATATATATATATATATATATATATATATTGATAGATAGATAAAAATAAAGAAAGATGGATATATAGAAATATAGATTGACAGATAGACAGATAGATAAGTACAAAAATATATTGATAAATAGATAGATAGATAGATAGATAGATATATATATATATATATATATATATATATATATATATAGACTTATTGATTGATTAATTAATAGATTGATTGATTGATTGATTGATAGACATGCAGATAGATAGATATAACAGATTAATAGATATTTTGAAAAGATATATACATAGTCAAATAGATAGATAGTTAGATAGAAATATAGATAGATAGATAAATCGATCGATAGATAGGGAAAGAGATAGAATGATATACAAATAGATAAAAAGATAGATGCATAGATATATAAAAAAATAAATAAAAAGAAAGATCGACAAATAAATAGATAGATAAACATAAAGATAGATAGATAGATAGATACGTATATAGGCAGATAGACAGATAAATAGATAGACATATAGAAATATAGCCACATAGATAGATTTATAAACATATAGACAGATAGACAAATAGACAGATATATAGATAGACAAGTAGATAGATACATAGATAGATCTTTTGATAGATAGATAGATAAACAAATTGACAACATATTAATAGAAAAGTAGATAGAAAGATAGATATATAGACAGAAAGACAGATAGTAATATATATAGATACAAAGATAGCTAGCTAGATAGATAGATAGAAAGATACACAAATAGACAAATAGACAGATAGGTAGATAGATAGATAGACAGATAGACATTTTGACAGGTAGATAGATAGACATAAAGACATTTCGACAGGTAGATCGAAAGATAGATAGATTGACAAAAAGAAAGATAGAAAAAAATACATAGAGACAATTAGGTAATAGATAGATATATTGATAGAAAGACAAATATATATATATATATATATATATATATATATAGATAGAAAGACATTTAGACATATAGTCAGATAAATAAATTGACAGATTGATAGATTGTCAGATTGACAGATTGATAGATACATAGAAAAACAATTAGATAATTTGATAAATAGACAAATAGAAAAATAGGCAAATAGGTAGATAGGCAGATAGAAAATAGATAGATAGACAGATTTACAGATAGACTTATAGATAGATAAATAGATAGATGGACAAATAGATAGATAGATTGATTGATTGATATAAAGAATGAAAGATAGATAGAGGGATAAAGATATAGATAGATAGATAAACAGATAAAAATATATATAGATAGATAGAAAGTTAGAGACATATATAGATACATAGACAGATAAACACAGAGATAAATCGATAGAAAGATTGTTAGATAGATATATAGATAAATAGATTGACAGACATACATTTAGATAGATATATAAATAGCCATATTGATACATAGACAGAAATATTTATAGCTAGATCGATAAATATATAAATAGATTAATAAATTGATATATAGAAAGATAGTTAGTCATTTAGTTCGATTGTTAGATAGTCATATAGACATATAGACTAATCTATAGAAAGATAGATAGACAACTTGATAGATAGACAAATTGATAGAATAACAGATTTACTGATAGACAGTATATAGGTAGATAGATAGATCGATCAATAGAAATAAAAAAAGAAAGAAATAAAATACAAAGAAAGAAAGAAAGATAGATAAATAGATAGATAGTTAGAAAGATATAAAGATAGATAGATATATGGTTAGATAAATAAATAGATATATAAATGAATAGATAGACTGATAGATAGATAGATATAATGTTAGATAGATAGATAGTGAGATAGAGATATAGATAGATATATAGATAGACATATAGATAGATAAATTGATTGATTGATGGAAAGAAAGAAAGAAAGATAGAAAGATATATAGTAGATAGATAGATCAATAGATAGATTGACACATAGACAGATAGACATATAGACAGATAGATATATAAACATTTAGATAAATATATATATATATACACACACACACACACACACACAGACAAATAGATAGATATATAGATAGACAATTAGATAGAGAGATATATGGATACATAGATAGACAGACAGATAGATAGACAAATATCTTGACTAATAGATAGATAGATAAATACATAGATAGATAGATTTACATATAGAAAAATACATAGATAGATAAATAAACAAATAGATAGATAAAGAGACAAGAGACAGATAGACATATAGATACATATATAGATATATATATATATTGACAGATAGATATTTAGGTAGATAGAGTGATAAATTGTTATACAGAAACACAATTATTCATATATAAAAATATACAAATAGTTAGATAAAGATAAATATATATACAGATAGATAGATTAATAGATAGAGATATAGAAAGGTAGATAGATACCAAAATTAAGAGATAGAAAGAAATATAGATATATTTATACATAGGGAGACTTATACATAAAGAGAGAGATAGATAGATATATAGGTATATAGATATATAGATCAATTGGTTGATTGAAAAATAGATTGATAGATCCATAAATAGACATATACATAGATAGACATTTACATAGATAGACAGATAAATAATATAGATAGATAGATAGACAGATAGACATATAGAAAAATAGACAAATAAATAAATAAAGAGTCATACAAATTGAAAGATAGATAGATAGAATAACATATAGTTAGATAGGCGAGTATATAGATTTATAGATAGATAGATAAACATATAGATATATAAATAGATATATAGATAGATATATAGATATATAGATATACAGATATATAGATTGATGTATACATAGATATACATATAGAAAAATAGTCAAATTAACATATAGATAAATATGCCAATATAGTGATATACAAATAGATAGATTTATAGATAGGCATATAAAAAGAAAGAAAGAAAGAAAGATATTATAGTTTGATAGAAAGAAAGACATATAGAGAGATAGATAGATAGATAGAAAAAATAGACAAATAGACTAATAGATTGAAAGAATGATAGAAAGATATAGAGATCGATGGACATATAGATAGGAAGATATATAGATATCTATATTGATATATAGATAATTATAAAGATAGAGATTTAGACTGATAGACATGTAGATAGATAGATAGATAGACAGACAGACAGATAAATATAAATATATATAGAGGTTTATAGTTAGATAAATAGATAGATAGAAAAAAGTCAGATAGAAAAATAGAAAGACAGAGAGATAGATCGATATATATACATATAGACATATAAAGAGATAAAGAGATAGATAGATTGATAATAGATAGAAAGATTTATTGATAGATATATAGGTAGATAAACAAATAAATAGATAGAATAATAGATAGATTGACAAATAGACATATAGACAGATAAACATATAGACAGATAAAAATAAAATAAGATAGACGGATAGACTGATAGAGTTATAAATAAATAGACGGATAGACTGATAGATTTATAAATAAATAGACAGATAGATAGTTAAATAGATAGACAAACTAATAAATAGCTTATAATCACATATATAGATGGACAGATAGATAGATAAATTGATAGTCAAACAAATAGATAGATAGAATGATTGATAGACTAATAAATATATAGACATATTGATAGATTTATTGAAAGATAGATATACAAATGGATAGATAAACAAATTGATAGATTAAGAGAGAGAGAGAGAGAGAGAGAGAGAGAGATATATATATATATATATAGACAGATAGACATATTGACTAATACATAGATAAACAGATAAACTGATAGATCGATAGATAAATAATTATATAAAAAATAGATAAATAAACATATATATAGATAAATATATAAAAATATAAGCAAATAAACAAATATGCAAATAAATAGATATACAAATAGACAGATTGATAGTTGAAAGATAAAAAGAAAGAAACAAAGATAAACAGATGGATAGATATTTTGAGTTAAAGATAGATAAATTGATAGATATAAAGATTGATAGATAGATAAATAGATTGATAGACTGATAGATAGATAAAAAGATAGAAAGATAGGCATATAGATAGATAGTTAGAATGAAAGATAGATAGATAGATATTTAGATTAAAAGACACATATAAAGTCAAACTAATAAGTAGATAGACAGACAGATAGATTGATTGATAGATAAAGAGATAGATCTATTAATATATAAAGAGATAGATAGACAGATATTTAGACAAATAGATAGATAGGCAGATAGATAGATAGATAGAAAAATTTGTAGATCTTTAGATAGATAGATAAATAGATATAAGCATATATAGATATATAGATATATATAGAGTGACAAACATACCAAATATAGATTTACATATAGATAATAGATATATAGACAGATCATCAGATAGATAGATTGACAAAAAAATCTAAATATAGATAAACAAATAAACAAATATATTGATAGACAACTAAAAAGAAAGGCAAATATATAGGTTGATAGATATATAGATAGAGAGAAAAATAAACAAATATATTGATAAACAAATAAAAAAATAGTAAAATATATAGATTGTTAGATTTATAGATATTGAGAATGAAGATAGACAAATAATTAGATAGATAGATAGGTAGATAAAAAGATAGATAGGTACATAGATAGATAGATAGGTAGATTGATAAATAGATAAATATGTTGATAGACAGATAGACAGACAGACAGATAGAAAGACAAACAAATAGATAGATAGATAGATAGACAAATAGATTTATTGACTAATAGATAGATAGATAGACAAATAGGTAGATAGACAGAGAGATAGATAGAAGATAGATACACATAGTGATAGAAAGATACATAGAGAAATAGATAGATAAATAGATAGATAGATAGATAAAATAATTGATTTTTTGACAGATAGACAGACAAATAGATAGATAGGTAGATAGATAGAATAATAGATAAATAGACAGATAGATAGATAGACATATAGATATATATATATATAGGTAAGCTGATTGAAAAAATAATAATATATAGACAGACAGACAAACAGACAGATAGATAGATAAATAGATACATATATACACATATAGATAGAAAGACACATAGAGATATAGATAGATTAATTGATTTATTGACAAACAAACAAATAGACAGACAGATAGATAGATAAAGAAATAGATAGATAAATATATAGATAGATATATAGATAGATAGATAAATAAATAATTGGATAGACAGATAAACAAATAGACATATAGATAGATAGATAGATATATGGATATATAGATAGATTAACAAATAGACAGATAGATAGATAGACAAATTGATAGAAAGAAATAAAGAAAGATATATAGATTGAGAGTTAAAAAGATAGATAGACAAATAGATATATAGATTAATAGATAGAGAAAGATATAAAGATATATAGATAGATAGATAAATAGAAAATAGAATGATAGACATATAGACAGATAGATAAAGAGACATATAGAAGGATACTTAGTTAGATAATTAATTAGATAGATTATTAAAATGATAGGTGATAGAAAGACATATAGATACATATATAGATATATAGATTGACAAATAGGTAGATAGACAGATAAGAGATAAATAGTTATACAAAAAGACAATTATACATATATAAAAATAGACAAATCGATAGATAAAGATAAATAGATATACAAATAGATAAAGATATAGACCACTATATAGATATACAAATTGAGAGATAGAAAGAAAGATAGATTCATAGATAGACAGGCATATAGAAAGATAGACAAATAAATAGATAAGAAAGATAGTTAGATTGATAAATAGATAAACTAATAGACTAATAGACTGATATACTGATTGATACATATAAAGATAAACTGATAGATAGAAAGATTGATTGACATATTAAAAATACACAAATAGATAGATAGATAAAGAGATAGACATATAGACAAATAGATAGATAGACATATAGATACTTAGATAAATATATACTTTGAAAAATAGACGGACAAATAGAGAGATAAATAGATATACAGATAAACAGATGAACAAATAGAAAATCAGACAAATAGACACATAGACAAATAGATATATAGACAAAGAGATGGATAGATAAATAGATACCCATATAGACATATAGTCAAAAAGATAGAAAGACTAATTGATAGATAGACAGATAGATAGATATATTGACAAATATTCATATTGATAGAAAAAAGAAAGAAAGAAAGATAGATAGATAGATAGACAGGCAAACATATAGATAAGTAGACATATAGAGAGAAAGACTAATTGATAAATAGATTGACGGAAATATTGATAGATAGTCAAAAAGATAGATAGATAGATAGATAGAGATATCAATAGATAGACAAATAGATAGATAGATAGATAGATAGAAAAACAAATATATAGATAAGCAGATAGTGATATAGGTACATATACAGATAAAAAGATAGATAGATAGTCAGATTGATTGATCACAAATAAACATAACTTGTTCAAAAGATAGACAAATAGAAAGAAAGAAAGATAGATAGATAGATAGGCAGTTATTTATATAGATAGATAGATATAAAAATAGATATAAAGACAGACAAACAGATAGATAGATAGATAGATAGATTGACATATAAACAAATTGATAGATTTATTGATAGACTGATAGACAATAGACTAATAGACAAATAAAGATATAAACGAATATTCAGATTGATAGAAAGAAAAATATATAGATAGACAAATAGAAAGATGGATAAATAAATAGATAGATAATTAGAAATATAGACAGAGAGAATGCTAGACAAATTGATAAATAATAAATAGATAGATATTGATAGAGATAAATAAACACATATATAGATAGATATAATGATAGATAGATAGATAGATATATTGATAGATAGTCAATATATAGATAAATAGGTAGATAGATAGATAGACAGACAAATAAATTGATGGATAGATAATCATATAAAAAGATAGTAATATAGAGATATCGACAGATAGATAGAAAGATATTTAGATATAAAGATAGATAGATAAACTAATAGAATAATAGAGTGATAGACTCATAGTCAGATAGAGAGAGATAAATAGACATAATAATAGAGAGAAATTTAGATAGTTTGATTGATTGATTGATTGATATTGAGATTAATAGATAAAGAAATAGATAGATAGATAGATATATTGACTGATAGATAGATTGACTAATCCACTAATAGAAGGGTAAATAGATAAATATATATACAAATAGATAGATACACATATAGATAGTTTGACAATTTTAGAAATAGTCAAATAGATAGATATACATATATACATATAGATAGATATATAGATAGATAGATTGATTGACAAATAGTTAGATAGACAAATAGACACATAAACAGATACACACAAAGATAGACTAATAAATAAAAAGGCCAATATGAATGATAGACTAATTGATTTCTAGACTTATAAAGAATTTGATGGATAGATAGCTAGATAGATAGACAGATAGATTTTTTAAACTAATAGACATATTAATAATAATAGATAGATAGATAGATAGAAAGATAGACAAATAGAAAAATACACAAATAGATGGTTAGATAAATAGATATATAGAGAGATTTATAGATAGATAAACTGATAGACAGAAAGATATATCGAGAAATAAACATATAAAGGAAATACAAATACATAGATAGAAAGATAGACATATAGATAGATAGAAATATTAACATATCGACAAATAGATAGATAGACAAATAGATAGATAAATAGAAAGACAGATAGATAGATAAACAAATATACATATAGATAAATATACAGATATATTGATAAATAGATATACACATAGACGAAATAGATAGAGAGATAGATTAGATACACATATAGATAGATTAGACCAATCGACTTATATATAGATATAAAGATAGACAGAAAGAAAGAAATAATGAAATAAACATAGATAGATGATAGATAGTCTAATAGATTAAACGTCTAATTAATAGATAAAGAAATAAATAGATAGATATATAGACAAAATAATTAATAGAATAATAGATAGATAGACATTTTAACAAATAGTAAAATATACAGATAGATACATAGTCAGATAGAAAGATAGACAAATAGAAAGATAGACAGATAAAAAGATAGATATATAGATAAAAAGATTGACATATAGATAGATCAACATATAGATAGATTCAAGATAGACATAAAGAGAAGTAAACAAATAGACAGACAGACAGATAGATCGATAGATAGATAGATAGATAGATAGATCGATAAATAGATATGTATATAAATAGATATTAAAATAGATATATAGATTAAAATATAAATCAATAATTAGATAGATATACATAGAGATAGACAGATAGATATATCGATAGATAGATAGTTATATAGATAGATAGACAGACTAATAGCCTCATGGATAGAAAGATATATATTAAGATTGAGAAATATACAAATAGGCAAATAGAAAAATATACATATAAGTAAATAGATAAATAGACAAAAAATGTTAGATAGATAGATAAACATATTGACAGTCTGATAGAAAGATAAATAGTTATATAGATAGATATTCTGATAGACAAATAGTTATATTGATAGATATATATATAAATAGATTGATAGCCAGATAGGGAATTATATAGATACACAGATAGATAGATAGATAGATAGACAGACATATAGATAGACAGACAGATAGAAAGATAGAGAGAGAGGAAAGTAGTTGATAAACAGATACATAGATGGATAGATACCTAGATAGATAAATAGACACATAGATTGTTTGACTTTTAGATATATATATACACAAATAGAAAATAGATAGATAGATATAAATAGATAGATTAATAAATTGACCGATAGATATATAAACAGATAGATTCATAGAGAGATTGATAGATATATAAATTGATTGATAGATAGACAGATTGACTAATAGACAGATAGATTGAAAGACTTATAGGCATATAAATAGATATACAGATAGACATATAGACAGATAGATTGAAAGACTTATAGGCATATAAATAGATATACAGATAGACATATAGACAAATTGAAAATAGACATATAGAAATATAGTTAGATTATCAAATAAATAGATAGATAGATAGATAGATAACAAAAATGATAGATTTATAAATAGATAGATAGCAGATAGACAGATATAAAATAGTAATAGAAAAAAGACAAATTGATAGATTGATAAATAGACAAGTAAATACAAAGAAAGAAAGATAGTCATATATACTAACATATAGATGATAGACATATGGATAGATAGATAGATAGCCAAATAAATATATAGATAGAAAGTTAGATAAATAGACAAATAGACAGATAGATAGATTAATATATAGATAGAAAGATAGAAAGATAGATAGAAAGACAAGTAGACTAATAGACAAATACCTAGATAGAAAGATAGATAGATAGATAAATTGACACATCGTTATATAGACTAATAAATTGATAAATATATAGACAAATAGATGGATAACTAGATAGATAGATAAATTTACAAATATATATATATATATATATAACAGATAGATAGACATTTTCATAGATAGAGAGAAAGAAAGAAAGAAAGATAGATAGATATATTGATAGATAAATAGATAGATAGACTGATATATTGATAGACATATAGACAAATAGATAGTTAGTCATATGGATAATAGTCAGATAGGCATATTGATAGAAATACATATAAAATATAGATAGATAAAGAAAAATATAGATAAAAAAATAGACAGATAGTCAGATAGACAGATAGACATATAAATAGATAGATAGATATATATATTGAAGAAAGACAGATAAATATATCAATAGATATATAGATAGATAATTAGTTAGATAGACCTATAGAAAGATAGATAGATAAAAAATCGATAGATAGACAAAAAGATAGATAGGTAGTTACCCATATAGGAAAATATATAGATATACAAATATTCAGATATATGTATATTCTAATAGACAAATATTCAGATAGACATATAGACAGAAAGGCAAAGACTTATATAAATAGATAAATAGATAGACAGATAGATATATACAAATAGATAGATTGGTAGACAAAAAAATAAATAGATAGATAGATAAATAAATAAATAGATAGATTGACAAATAGATAAATAAACAGATAGAGAGATAGATAGATGGATAGAAAGTCAGATAGATAGTTAGATATATTGAAAGATAATAGATAAATAGATTGGTAGATAGACAAATAGAAAGATAGTTATACAGGTAGCTAGTCATATAGGTAGATAGACATATAGACATATATATGATAGATAGATATACAAATAGACAAATAGACTTATAGATTGATAGATAGTTAGTTAGACAAATTGAAAGATATATGGATAGACAAATAGAGAGAAAAATTAACAGATACAAAGATAGATAGGTAGATAGATAGTTATTCATAAATATAGATATAAAGATAACCAAATAGATAGGTAGATAGATAGAAACATAGATAAATTTATGGATAGAAAGAAATTAAATATAATATAGATAGTTAGATAGACTGATAGACTAAATATATAGATATGTATATAGATAGATAGACATATAGATAAATAGAAAGATAAATAATAGAAAAATAGCCAGATAGTAAGATAAACATATAGGCAGATATATTAATAGATAGATAGAAAGATAGATAAATAGACAGATAAACAAATATAAAAATAAAAAAATCAACATATCGATAATATATAGATAAATAGTTAAATAGACAAATAACAAGATAGATAAACATTAAGATAGATAGACAAATAGATATATTGAGAAATAGATAGATAGATAGATAGAAAAATAAATACATAGATAGATAAAAAGATAGAGCGATAGATAAATAGACTGATAGACATATAGACAAATGGACAGAAAGATAGATAGATAGTTTGATAGATATACAAAATAAATAGATAGATAGAAAGATAAAAATATAGACAAATAGATAGATAGTTATAAATATAAGTAAATTGATAGATAAGTAGATATAAAGCTAGATAGAAAAATAGAATGATAGATTGACAAATAGATAAATAGTCATTTAGATAGAGAGACAAATAGATAGATAGAATGATAAATAAATAAAAAGATAGAGAAATAAATAGAGAGATATATAGATAGACAAATAGACAAATAGATAGATAGATAGATATATCAATAGATAGATAAATAAAAATATAGGCAAATAGGCATATAGATAGATACACAAATAGATAGATATTTAGATTGATAAATATATAAATTGATAGATAGATAATTAGATAGATAATTAGATAGATAAATAGATAGATAATTAGATAGATAGATAGACAGATAGATAGAAAGATAAATAAATTCATAGATAGATGGACATTGAGATTGGTAGACAGATAGATAGATACATATACAGATAGACAAATAAAGAAATAGATAGATAGATTGGTAGACTGATAGACTAAAATACTCAAAGATAGTAAGATAGATAGATAGATAGATAGATATATAGATAGGTAGATATATAGATAGAGTGATAGACAAATAGATATATAGATACATAAATAGATACATACATATATATATATAGATAGACATACCGAATATAGATAGAAATAAATAAAGATTGATATATAGACATATAGATAGATAGACAGATAGATGGATAATAGATAGAATAACAAATAGAAGTTGGACAAATATATAGATAGATATATAAAGATATAGACTGATAGAGATATTGATAGATATACAAATAGATGTATAGACACATAGATAGATCGATAGATAGATTGGAAGATAAAAAGGTAGACAAACAAACACACAGACAGATAGATAGATCGATTAAAATACAGAAAGATAGACAAAAAGATATATATATATGTGTGTGTGTGTGTGTGTGTAGAAGGATAGATAGATAGTTAGATGAAGAGATAGATACACAGATAGACATATAGATAGATAGATAGATAAACAAATAGATAGAGAGATAGATAGATAAATAGATTGATAGATAGACAGATAGAGATATTGACTAAAAGTCTAATAGATAGATAGAAAAATTCAAAGATAGATAGATTAAAAATTAGATAGAAAGATAGATAGAAAAATAGATAGATAGATTGATTGATAGACTGATAGACTAAAATACAAATAGAAAGATTTAGAGAAAGATAGTTAGACAAATATACAGATAGATAGCTAGATGGATAGTCTTGTAGATAGATAGATAGATTTATAGATAGATAGATAAATTGATAGGCATATAGACATATACACAAATAGATAGAAAGATAGATTGACATATAGACAGATAGACAGATAGATAGATAAACTAATAGAGAAATAGATAGATACATATAGAGAGAAAGACAAATAATAGTTAGAAATATTGAGTAATAGGTTGATATATAGATAGAAAAATAGGTATATAGATAGATAAACAACAATATAGACATATAGATATATAAATAAATAGATAGAAAGATAGACAAATTGATAGATAGACTGATAGACTAGTTGAATAATAGACTGATATATAGAATGAGAGAGAGACAAATAAACAGATACAAAGAAAAAAAATAGAAAGATAGATAGACAAATAGATCGATAGAGAGATTGATAGATAGGCTTATAGACTTATAAAGAGAGATATATAGATAGATAAAATTATAGACAAAAGAAAAATATACAGATAGACAGCTAAATATATAAAAAATAGAAAGATAGACAATATATATATATATATATATATATATATATATATATAGACACATAGGCAGATAGATAGATAGACATATAGATAGATAGACAGATAGACATATATATATATAGACATATATATAGTTAAAAATATAGATATATCGATATATAGATAGAAATAAATATAATATATATAATATATATATATATATATATAACTAGAATGGCAGAAAGATAGATAGACAAATATATAAATTGATTTACAAAAAGAAAAATAAATAGAAAGAGAAACAAATTTATAAAAAGGCAGATAGACAGATAGATAGATAGATAGATAGGCAAATAGATCGAGATAGATAGACAAAATGATAGATAGATAGATAGACAGATAGATAGATAGAAAAAGATAGAAAGAGAGAGAGAGAGAGATTGATATATATATTAATAGACAAATTGACTGATAGATAAATAGATAGATAGTTTGACATTTACATAGATAGACAGATAGACAAATAGGTACATATATAGATAATCAGATAGACTTATAGCTAGATAGAAAGATACCCATATAGAAACATAGATAGATATATAGATTGATAGATAGACAAGTAAACAAACAGAGATAAATGCATATATAGATAGTCATATATATAGATAAATAGATAGAATAATAGACAGATAGAGATAAATAGATATAAAATAAATAGATAGGCATGTAGATAGATAGATAGATAGATAGACAGACATATACATAGACAAATAGACAAATAGGCAAATAAGCAAATAGATAGATAGATAGATATGTAGATAGGTAGATTGATAGAAAGACATATAAATAGATAAATATATAGATATATAGATAGACAAATAGTTAGATAGATAGACAAATAAATAGATATATATATATATAGACAAATAAATAGATAGAGAGATATATAGACAAATAGTTAGAAAGACAGATAGACATATAGATAGATAGATAGACAAATATATAGATAAAGGGCCAAAAATATTGATAAATAGTTAAAAAATAGATAGATAGAAAAATAGAGAAATAGATAGATATACAAATAGACATATTGATTGTTTGATAGATAGATTAAAATATAGCCAAATAGGTAGATAGGTAGATAGACAGACAGATTGATTGATTGATTAATTCATAGAATGATAAATAGATAATTAGATAGATAAATAAATAGATAGATAAATAAATAGATAGATTATTTTATAGATAGATTGATTGATTGATATATTGATAAATATATATATAGATAGATTGATTGATTGATTGATAAAAATATAAACAGATTGATTGATAGATAGATATATAGATTGATAGATAGATGGATAAATAGATAGATAGATGGATAGAGAGATAGATAGAAAGGTAAAGAGATAGACAAATATACATATAGATTTTTAGATAGATAGAAAGATAGATATATTGATAGATTGATTCATTTATAGATTAGTAGAAAGACAAATAGACAGGTAGATTAATAGATATATAGATTGATATATAAATTGACATTAAGATAGATACATAGATAGAATGATTGTTAGATAGTTAGATAAATAGATAGGCAGATAGATATATGATAGTTATATAGTTAAAAAGAAAGGCATATAGATAGAAAGATAAATTGATAGATATGATAGTTAGATTGTTAGAAAGATAGACATATATTAAGATAAATAGATAGATAAAGAAATTGATAGATTGATAGATAGTCACATAGGTCGATAGACACATATACATATAGACAGATAGACATATAGATAGATAGATAGACAAATAGAGTAATATATAGATTTGACAAATAGATAGATAGAAAAATAGATTAATAGACATATAGATAGATAGGCAGATATATTGATAGAAAAAAATATATAGAGAAATATATATATATATATATATATAGACATATACACAGATAAATGAGTAGATAGATATAAAGATAGATTGAGAGAGAGAGATAGGTAGATAGACATATAAATATCCATATAGATTGATTGATAGAAAGATAGATAAACATATAGAAAGATAGATATATAGACAGATATACATATTGATAGATAGACGGATAAATAGATAGATAGATGGACAGATAGATAGATAGAAAGGTAGAGAGATAAAAAAATATACACGGATTTTGAGACAGATACAAAGATAGATAGATAGATTGATTGATTGATTCATTATAAGATTGATAGAAAGATAAATAGATAAGTAGATTAATAGATTGATAGATTGATAGATTGATATACTGATAGACTTTAAGATAGATACATAGATAGAATGATTGTTAGATAGTTAGATAGATAGAGAGTTAGATAGATATATATGATAGTTAGAAAGATAGACATATAGATAGAAAGAGAAATAGATAGATATGACAGTTAGATAGTTCGAAAGATGGACAGATAGATATAAATATAAATAGAAAAATAGATAAATTGATAAATTGATAGATAGGCACATAGATAGATAGACACATATACATATAGACATATAGACATATAGACATATAGATAGATAGATAGATAGATAGAGTAATAGATAGATTTGACAAATAGACAGATTGACATATAGATGGATAGATAGACAGATAGAGTAATAGATAGATTTGACAAATAGACAGATAGACAAATAGATTAATGGACATATAGATAGAAATATATATAGATATATAAGTAGATATATTGATAGGTATAAAAATATAGAGAGAGAGAGAGAGAGAGATATATATATATATATATATATATATATATATACATGAATAAATAAGTAGATAGGTATAATGATAGATATATAGAGAGATAGATAGGTAGATAGAAATAAAAATAAATAGATAGAGAGATAGATAGGTAGATAGAAATAAAAATAAATAGATAGATAGTTATAAATATAGATATATAGCTATGCAAAAAGATGGACAGACAAATAGACTAATAGATTGAAAGACTAATAAATAGATAGATAGATAGATAGAAAAATAGACAAATAAATAGATAAAAAAGATTGATAGATTGATATATAGAAAAATAAATTGATAGATAGATAGACAAATAAATAGATAGATAGACAAATATATAGACACATATACAGATAGATAGATATATAGATATACATATAAAGAGATATATAGATAGCTAGAAAGAAAGAAAGATAGATATATAGACAAATATGACTAATAGGCTGATAAACCAATAGATGGATATGGAGATAGAAAGTTTGATAAATAAATTAACAAATTGATAGACATACATATAAATAGTTAAATAGATGAAATATGGACACATAAATATATAGACACTTTGACAAAGAGACAAATGGCCACATATATAGATAGATAGATAGATTGCTAAAAAGATAGATAGATAGACAATTATACATATAATTAGATAGATAGATTAACATATAGATAAATATATATATATATATATATATAGATGAATAGATAGAAAAATAGAAAGATAGATGGACAGATAGACAGATAGACAGATATATATATATATATACATAGATAAACAGACAGATTGATTGATTGAAAAATAGACAAATAAATAGATATTCAGATAGATTGATAGATAGCTAGATAGACATATAAATAGATAAAGAGATAGAAAGATAATTATATAGATAGATATACATATAGAAAAATAAATAGATCAAAATATATACAGATATATAGATAGACATATAGACAAATAAATAAATCGATAAATACATTGACTTATACACTAATAGACTCATACTTATAAAGAGATAGAAAGATAATCAAAAAGATAAATAGCCACCTAAATAGATATATATATATATATATAGACAAATAGACAATAATATATATATATAGATAATTAAACAATGTATAGTTATATTGAAAGATTGAAGGATAGATAGATATATAGATGAATAGATAGATAAATAGATAGATAGATAGTCAGATATATATATATTGACATATATATAGATACATAGAGAAACATAGAGATAGATAGATAAATAGATAGATAAAGAGATAGATAAGCTGATATACTAAAATTCTCATAGACTAATAGATAGATAGTGATATAGATTGATAGAAAGGCATATTTACAAATATAAAAATAGATAAAAAGATAGATAGATAAAGAGTTAGACATACATATATATAAAGCGTTAGATAGATAGACTGATAGATACATAAATAGATATATAGATTGAATAAAAACAAACAGACAGATATATAGATAGATAGTTATACAGATAAACATTTAAACATAAAGAAAAATATACAAATAGATTGATAATGATAAATAGACATAGAGATAGACATATAAAAAGATTTACTAAAAGAGAAATAGATAGATATACAAGTAGATAGATAGATAGAGATAGATAGACAGATAAAAAGATAAATATATAAAAAGATTGCTAGATAGAGATATATACATATAGATAAAGAGACAAATAGATAGATAGATAGATCATTTAGATAGACAGATATATAATAGATAGATTGATAGAAAGATATAAAATTATAAAGATAGATATATATATATATATATATAATATAAATAGAAAGATATATAGATAGACAAATATATATATATATATATATATATATAAATAGACAGAAACACAATTAGATTGATAGGTACATATGCATATACATAGATAGATATATATGTAGTAAGATAGACAAATATTCCATTTAGATTGATAAATGGATAGATAGATAGCTAGATAAATAGATATATAGATAGACATATAGATAGTACGATAAATTGATAGATAGATAGATAGGCAGATAGATAGATAGATAAATAGATAGAATGATAGAAAGATAGACAAATAGACAGATAAAGAAAAAGATAGATATACAGATAAAAAGATAGTTAGATTAAGAGATATAAAAATAGATAGATAGACAAGTAGACAAAAAAAATAGACAGATAGATAGATAGACTGACACATTCACAAATTGATAGATATATTGGTATACAAATAAATTGATATGAATCTAGACAGACAGATAGATAGATAGATAGATATATAGAAGATAAACAAATATGACTAATAGATTTATAGACTAAAAGATAGATAGAGAGATAAACATATAGATAAATAGACAAATAGTTATTTTGATAGATAGACAGATAAATATATAGATATTTAGACTAATAGACAAAAAGATAGGCAGATAGATAGACAGATTGACAAATAGACAGATAAATATAAATAAAGATAGATAGATTGACAAATAGATAAGTAGATAGATATATAGACAAATATACAGATAGACACATAGATAGATAGACATGTAGAGAAATAGACATATAAAATATAAATATATTGACAAATAGACAGAAAGATAGATAGAAATATAGATAGAGAGATATATAGATAGATCAATAAATAGATTGATAGGTAGAAAAATAGATAGACATATAGACACATAAACTGATAGATAGATTAATAGATAGATAGATAAAAAGATAGTCATATAGAAATAAAGATATAGATAAATAAATCGATATAAATATAAATAGATAGACATATAGACACATAGAATAATAAACATATGGACAAATAGATAGATAGATAGATAGATACATATACTAATAAACTAATTGACTGATAGACTTATAAAGTTATAGACATATGGATATATAGATAGATAAATAGATATATATATATATATATATATACACATAATGACAGAAAGACAAATAGATATATAATTAGATAGATATACATATAGACTAATAGATAGATAAATGGATAGATTGATATATAGATAGACAAAGAGATAAATAGACACTGATAGATAGATAGGTTGATAGATATACTGATATATATATAGACAAATAGATAAATAGATAGATAGATAGATACACAAATATATCAGATAGACATATAGATAGATAAACAAATAAATATATAGATTTACAGATAGATAAATAGATAGACTAATAGACTAATATACTCATAGATGATAGATAGATAGATAGATAGAATGATAGATAGACAGAAATGCATATTGACAAATAGAAAATTGATAGATAGATAGATAAATAGATAGATAGACATATAGATAAATAAACAAATATATATATTGAAAATAGATAGATAGAAAAATAGATATAGCGATAAATAGATATATAGCTAGTCAATTATATAGATAAATAATTAGACAAATAGATAGATAGAGATAAATAGATATACAGATAGATTGAAAAATAAATAAATAAATAAATAAATAGACAAATACATAGAGAGACAAATAGAGAGATGGTCGGACATATATTGATAGATAAAAAGATATCAAGATAGTCATATAGTCATATAGACATACATACATATAATAGATAGATAGATAGGTAGATATATAGGTAGATATATAGATAAAAAAAGATAGTTAATAGATAGACAGATAGATAGATAGACAAATAGATTGATAGATAGAAGGATATGCAGATAGACATATAGGTAGATACTCATATAAAAATATACACAGATAGTCAGAAAGATATATAGATAGTTAGATAGTTCGATATATAGATACCCAAATAAAGAGGCATATAAATAGATAAATAAATAGACATATTGACATATAGACAAAATGACATATAATAGATAGATAGATATATAGATACATAGGATGATAAATAGTTAAATATATAGATAGATAGATAGACAAATAGACAGAAAGATAGATATAAGATAGATAGACTGGTATACTAATAGACTGATAGACTGATAAAGAGAAACACAGATATACATATCGACAGAATGATACATAGATAGATAGGTAGATAGATATATAGATAGACAAATTGATAGATATATAGATAGACAGTTAGATAGATAGACAGATAGATAGACAGATAGACAGATAGATAGTTATATAGAAAGATTGTTAGACAAATAGACATATAGTCAGATACATAGATAAATAAATACTCAAATACATAAATAAACAGACAGATAGTTGGATAGATATATCATCAAATTGAATTATAAATAAAAAGTCAATCATTATATAAATTGATAAATAGATGCATAGATATGTTAGATTATCCACTAAAATTCAATCATTAAATGATTCTTTTGGGACTTTTGTATCATATCTTATATGTATAAAAGAATCATTTTATATTTATTATATTTTTAGATCTTTGCAAATATTAGATGAATATAATATTGCCCTAGAGTGATATATTCTGTGGAATATTACTCTAAATTTTCCCTAGTCAAGTATTAATAATCAAAGAAAATATTATTACATTAAGACTAGCATGTAGGTTAACTAATATGAGATATTAAGTTAAAACATGAGTATATGTTGGAAAACATATACTGAACTAACCCGCAATAAGAATATTGCAAGGATTGTTATATAAGTTTCTTACACATTCTTCTCGTGACTATTACTATAAATTATCTTTTGACCTGAAGTCACTTCCGTTGCCTACTTAAGAAGTTGTATTCTTTAGATTCAGTAGATGCCACCTATAACAAGAATGGTTATAAATTTTTTAATATGTATATAATAAATTATGCAAAGGAATGTAATTTATGTAGATGGAATTTGTCTCATTGATATAATAGATGTGATATCAGTTGGCCTCTTGATTGAGTAAGACTACTAAAATGCATGGTCATGCTGTAATAAGTCAATATGAGATATTAAGCTTAGCTTTTTAACTTAGTCTACTCAAAGATCAATAAACATATAGATTAATGTGAGGATGACATTATCCATGCCTAATAAATCAAACTAGATATCATTGACAAAAGAACTAAGTTTTGCAATCGAATAAGTCACGAAATTAGCTTAAGTTGAATATATTATATTTTCATAAATTGGTTAGCAATGATGTATTGCTAAATGATGTTCATTGCTTGTTTCTTTAAAATGAGATTTTAAAGGCACCACTAATGTTACGAGAACCTATTGGGTCACACACATAAAAACATATATATATTTGAAGATTATTTTATTTTAGTTAGACTAAAATAAAATAGCCATAATTTTAAGTCTGAAATTCATTTCAGATCTTAAGCTAATTTGATTAAAGAGTTTGGTCCAATTAGTAAATGTTTGGACCTTTAAAAATGGCACAAACTTAAAGCCAACTTTTCTCACTTTTAGAATGATGTGTCATTAATGACACATCATTCTAATTAATGACACATCCTTTTCATTAATGACACATCCTTTTAGAAAGGTGTATGAAAAGCTAAAAGGTTTCATTAATGACACACTATTTTAGAAAGATGTGTAATAAACCAAATGGTTTAATTAATGAAGCATCTTTTTAGAAAGGTGTGTGGAAAACCAAAAGGTTTCATTGATGACACATCCTTTTAGAAAGGTGTGTGAAAAATCAAAATGTTTTATTAATGACACATCCTTTTAGAAATGTTTGTGAAAAAACAAAAGCTTATATTCAATGTGATAGATACAAAATGAAAAAATATATATAACAAAGATATGTTTGTGTGGATACTTGTAGAGGCACGAACACATGACTGTGCTAGAATTACACCAAACCATTCAGAATCAAAAGTTTAATTTTTTGCTACAATAGGTAATATCCTTGTCCAACATTTAATTGTTTTTAGTTGGATCATTCGCAGGTCCCTAGTCAACTATAAAATTCTAATATGAAATTTATCTGAACCCCAACAATGGTATTAGAGGGAGGTTGCGAATTGATTAAATTATTTAATATATCAGTTTATATTTGACATGAACAAACATATTTTCATGATTATACAAATGATTTATGAGCATTTTGATTAATCATGCATGAAAAAGATCAATAATATTAATATGTTTAATATGATTAAATAATATTGTTTGTAACTTGTTCGTGTTAATTTGATTAATACGAATACTAAATTGTATTTATATGATAAACAAGAGTGTAGTGTGATTACATCCATGAATTAATATTATAGATGAAACTGTGATTATAAATAAGCGATTATAGATTCATTTAATTGTTATACGGAGATATTTAAATGTTAAAAATTTTATAGATGAAATTGTGATTTGATTAAAGTCATAGATCAGTTTAATAAATCAATTTTGTTTTGGTTAAGTAACGATGCCCCTTGACCCTACTAGGGATGATGCCCCTAGGACCCCAAAATTAGAATGCCCCATAAATGATTAATTATAATCATGATAAAGTGATGTTAGGTGCATGTTTTGCATGGTGCATGGTTATGGCTCTTTACCCCATATGAATGGATTATCTGTGTTGTTGTTGTAAGTTAAATATGGCCTCCATGTCATGCCTTTTAATCTACAATTCAAGTTATAAAATTATTTTCTCATTTAATTCCTCTCAAATATAACTTGAGATTTCCTTCTAGATATGTAATATATGATTAGAATAGTATTAGATTAGAAAGTTATTTTAAAGGAGAAAGCAACAAACAACATAAGACAACCAAGGAAACACTTGGATAAGATGTAATACATTTAGGTTGACATTTTGATTTTCTCTTTAGCTTGATAAAATCATTTTAGTTCGGGCCATAATCATGTCATGTTTATTTTTTGTTTGTGCAATATATGTTGTTATACAACTAGCCTAGTAAAATAAATACAAACATATTTAAATGTATGTGATGCATGTTAAATTCATTGTTTTACTAAACAATTAAAGATATCCCTCAAAATTAAAAATTAAGTCAATAAAAGATGCCTACCAAAGTTTGATACTCATTACTACCTCGATCAATATTAGATAGGTTTGCCAAAGTGAACTATTTTTATTTATCTTGGTAGAGTGCGATAGGATAATTGTGATATCCAACCAATTGAACTTTGGGTGAGACTTAACTAAGTTATCTCTATTAGATTGAGAACTTAGAAGCATAAAATTAAAAGATGCACCATAAGATGGGCTAAGAACAAAATATATTATTCACCTAATTATCCAATAGTTCTATTAGATGTAATTGGTAAATATTACAGACCTAAATAGCTTAATTTTGGGCGTTTAGCCAAAGGTAACTCAAGACAAGGACAAATATGGATCTTGGCCCACTAAAGGATTAGTTTAAAGAGAAAATTGAGGATTGTTTTCAACGAAATAATTTAGTGGGAGGATCATTTAATAAAAGTCCTAATTAAATAAAATTTAAATATGATACTAATTTTTGCATATGTTTTAGATTACCATGTCTACAAACACGTCTAACAACTTATCACTGTGATTTGTCCTTGAGAAGGACAAGCTTAATTAAGCTAATTTTATGGATTGGTATAGGAATTTGAGGTTTATCCTCAAACAAGAAAGAAAATTATATGTCCTAAAGTAGTCTATTCTTGAATCACCTGCTCCTAATACTCCTCGTGCTGATAAGGATGCTCATAAAAGGTATCAAGATGATGCTTTGGATATAACATGCATTATGCTTGCAACTTGAACTTTAAGCTTCAGAAGCAACATGAGAACATGGATGCTTATGATATGGTTGAAAATTTAAAATTGACTATATCAAGAGCAATGAAGGCATGAGAAGTAATAGGTATCTAAGACCTTATTTAAATGCAAGATGATAGAAGTGAGGCCTATTGGAATTCATGTGCTCAAAAAGATTGGGTATATTGAGAATCTAGAAAGGTTGTGCTTTCCATTGAGCCAAGGGTTAGATACTGAATTAGTTTTTGCTATCATTGCATAAAAACTATAATCAATTTGTCATGAATTACAACATAAATGAAATTGCCAAAACTTTGCCTGAGTTGTTATGCATTGTGACAACTACTGGACAAAATTTTAAAAAGATTAAATCCATAATGATGGTGCAAAAGGGAAAAGGAAAACATAAATTCAAAGATAAGGGTAAACCCCAAACCAAAGGCAAGGCAAAATCTTTTGCATTGAAACCTAAGTGAGGGGTGGCTAAGGAATGTACTTGCTTCCACTATGGTCAGATTGGACATTGGAAAAGGAACTACAAAAAATACTTGGAAGAATTGAAAAGGATGAATGGAAGTGAGACTTCTACCTCTGGTATTTATATTATTGAAATCAATTTATCTACTTCTTCAATATGGGTATTAGATATCAGATATGCTTCTCACATTTGTAATAATGTGCAGGATCTTAGAAAGAGTAGATCATTGACAAAAAGCGATGTGTTAAATGAGAAATGTATATCTAAACTCCATAAATATTTACTTATAGACTCATTTGATCTTCAATCAAATGAAGTATGCGAGTCTTTTCTATTAGGAAAAATGACTATAACTCCTTTTACTGGTCAAAAAAAATGGTCAAATGATTTGTTAGGACATATACATAATGATGTATGTGGCTCTTTCAATATAATAACTAAAGGAGGCTACCAGTATTTCATTACATTTACTGATGATATCAATAGTTATGGCTATATGTATTTATTGAAACAAAAGTCAGAATCCTTTGAAAATTTCAAAGAATTTAAGAATGAAGTACAAAATCAACATGGAATAAGTATTAAGATACTTAGATCAGCTCCAAGGTGGTGAATACTTAAGCCAAGAGTTTCATGCTCATCTAGTTTAATTTGGGATCATATCCCAACTCACTCTACCTGAAACACCACAATGAAATAGTATATCAGAAAGGAGGAATCATACTCTGTTAGACATAGTATGATAAATAATGAGTCATGTAGATCTTCCTTCTTCCTTCTAGAGTTATGCTCTAGGGATAGCTTCTTTCACAATTAACCGTGTTCCATCTAAGGTAGTTACAAAGACAACATATGAGATATGGCCAGTAAATAGTCCCAAAATGTCTTTCATGAAGATTTAGGGTTGTGAACCTTATGTTAGACGTCAAGTCTTAGAGAAACTAGGACTTAATTCAGACAAATTCTATTTTTTAGGATATCCCAATGAAACAAAAGGATACTACTTTTATATTCACACACAAGGAAAAGTGGTTGTCACAAGAAATGGTATTTTTCTAGAAAGAGAATTTATTTCTAGAAAAACTAGTGGGAGAAAAGAAGATCTTAAAAAAATTTGAGATATACAAACTAGCATTGAGTCCAGATTCTAAGAAATGGCTGGTTGCCATGAGATCTGAATTGGAATACATGTATACCAACCAAGCATGGTCTTTGGTTGATCCACCTAAAGGGATAAATCTCATTGAGTGGAAATGAGTTTTTAAAAGAAAAACTGACATGGATGGTACTGTACATACCTTTAAAGGGATATTGGTTGCTCAAGGTTTTAAAAAAAGTCATGGTATAGACTATGATGAAATCTTTGCACTAGTTGCAATGCTTAATTCCATTCGAATCTAACTTGTGATTACAACTTACCATGATTATAATATCTGGAAAATTAATGTCAAAACTACATTTCTTAATCGGAATTTATTTGAGAATGTGTACAAGACACAGCCTGAAGGTTTTGTTGATCTAAAGGGTGCTGCAAAGATATGTAAGTTGCAAAGTCTATTTATGGATTAAAGCAAGCTTCAAGAAGTTGGAATCTTCGATTTGATAATGTAATCAAAGAGTTTGGCTTTATTAAGATTAAAGATAAACTTTATGTCTTCAAAAGGATTAGTGGGAGTATAGTATTCTTTCTTATTTTATATATAGATGATATACTTCTCATTAGAAATGATATCTCTTTCTTACAATAAATAAAGGCTTAGCTTGAAAATTGTTTATCAATGAAAGACTTAGGTGAAGCTGCCTATATATTAAGCTTAAAGATCTATAGAGATAGATCAAACACAACAAAAAAATGTTCATTTAGCTAGGGAATTTTTGCTAGGGATCAATCCCTAGCTAAATTGCAAGGGATTAACTAGGGAATAGTAAGGGATTTCTAATTTTTCATTGAAATAAAAATTTAAAATAGATTAGCGATAGAATAGCCACGTAAATTCTGCACAAAGAAAAGCGGAGAATTTAGGGATAGATTTAGCGATAGAATTTCTCTAGTAATTTCAACTGGAATATAGAGACGAATTTAGCAACGGGATTTCCCTACATAATTTCATCCGAAATATAGCAACGAACTTAGTAACAGAATTTTCCTAGCAAATTAAATCTGAAATATAGTGATGGATTTAGAGATGGAAATTACCTAGCTAATTACATGTAGAATATAGTGACGGATTTAGCGATGAAATTTCTATAGCTAATTTCATCCGGAATATAGCGATTGATTTAGCGACGAAATTTTTCTAAATAATTTCATCCGGAAAATAGTTATGGGTTTAGCGATGAAATTTCTCTAGCTAATAAAATCAAGAATATAACGATGGATTTAGTGATGGAACTTTCCTACTAATTACATCCGAAATATTGCTAAGGATTTAGAGATGAAATTTCTCTAGCCAATCTTTAATTATTTAATTTTTTTAAATTTATTATTGGTTTTAATATTTTATTTAATTTTATTTATCAAATATATGTTATGGTATATAGATGAGTGATTCTTTAAAGACACATTATCCTCGTAAAATTATAAAAAATGATATTAAAATAAATAATTTAAAATATATAAAAATACAAAAAATATATATATTAATAAGGACTAAAATAATTATTTTTATGATTATAAATTATAAAAAAAATTATACAAAAAATTTTTCTAAAATTTTTAATTTAGAAACTTATTATTCAAGTAAGATTAAATAATTAATTCTATAAATATAATAATTTTTTAAGATATTTTAAAAATTAAATGATCATACATTAAAATTTCGACTAATATAAAAGTAAAAAGATTCATTGTATGATTAAATTAAAAATATTTTCAAAAATATCTGAATTGACGAATAAACTAGTAAATATTAATATTATTATAAGTATAAAAAAATATTATGATTATATGAAACTTTTAAAAAAAATAATTAATAGAAAATTTGAAAATCTTGAATTATAATAAAAATTTAATTTTTTATTAAATTTAAAAGAAAATAAAATTACTATTTAAAAATAAATACATAGATGTATGCCCATACTAAAATTTATAAGAATTAAATGATTAATAATTTTACTATTAGCTTTTAAAATTCTGACTTTATTAAAATAATAAATATAACTTTTTTAATTATCTTCTCACTTTAAGTAATTTTAGAATTTAAAAAATTATTAATGATATCAAATGATATGAAATTTTATGCCTTTAAATTATTTTAGATTATCTTCATAAAAATTAATATGAATTCTTAAAAATTTATAACCATAAAATATATATATTTATATATTTTTTAACATAAAAAATATTTTATAACTCTTAGAAGAGTGACTAGAAGACAAATTATCTTTTCATGTATGTCTTATTATATAAAGTTTATAAATTATGTAGCTTTGATTTTTTTGTTATAAGGCTAAACATATATTTTTTTGAAATTGTTTATATATCTATTGTTTAATTAATTTTATAATAAAAAATAATAAGGTGTTTGTTTTTCATGTGTACTTGCTACACGCACAAGAATTTTGTTGAAAATATTTTGATAATAAATAAAAAAATGAGTCTTTTTGTAATTTATATATTTATTATTTATTTAATGTTTTTATAATGAAAAATTTAAATATTATGGTAAAATATATAGTCACTTGTTGTCGAGACTCAAGTGACAACTCTAACTAGTGTCAAAGTCCTCCACAGTCCGCCTCTATTTCTCGACACCGATGCATCAAAACCTAATCGAAGAGTAAGTGAGAATTTCTTATTTATTTGAAGTACGTTTTCTACCCTTATTCTTCATCGATTATCTTAATGGAAAAGTGTGTGTTTTGATTCTTTTATTTTTTATTACGAAATTCTTTTTCATTGATCACCATGGTATGCTTGGATTGCTTTCATAAAATGATTTGTATACATACTTCATGCATGTGTGATATAATGTGTTCTCATTGTGTGGATGTTGATGGTGCACAGCAGGTATGCCGACTTGATTTTTATTTTTTTTATGCTCAACAGCTTTGTGATTTAAAATGCTAATCACAAACTAGGTGTTGGTGTTTGTGGTGAGCAGTGTGTATATAACAATATATTTAATATTTAAATAATAAATTATTTAAATATGATAATCCGATGAGTAATAACACATAAATATATAAGTGTATTTTACTATATCTATATCTATAAAAATAGTATACATGAACATAACTATATATAGATATAACAACATATATTTAATATACATATATATATATATATACATATATAACTATATATAAATGTAGTTAACAATATGTATATAAACATATTATTATATATAATTTTATTTATCTACATCAATACCTATACATAGTCATATGTCTAAATAATTATTATTACATGAAAAACTATATATAACTACATTTGCAGCATGTATAACTACATGCTTCAGAAACTTAATATCCATTCATATCATTCATCTCAATCATACATGTTTTTTTTTTGGATATTGTATTAATCTTTATCATTTTCCATATATTTTAGGAACTTAAATTTAGTTTTTTCAACATTAAATGTATTTTTATATGTTTGTATAAATCATTATGATTTAATATGTTTAGAGTTTGTATTTTTGTTTCACTTAATATCATTTAACTAAAATTGATTTCTAAAAAAATGTTCATTTATTTAAATTCATGTTGTAAATTTCTAAACAAATAATAATATGTTTGTGTAATAAATATTATAAAAAATTTTTAAAATATATATGTGATGTAGTTTCAATTTACAAAGATAAAGCTTTAAAAATAAAATTCATTTACAAAATAAAATTTGTACTTAATAATATGCAATATGTTATATTTATTATAAATAAATAATATTTGAAATGTATCTATTAATTACAAAAAAAACATTGTCATGTATTCAACTTGAAAAACAATTTGAAAATAATTATAAAAAAAAAACAAATTCTTATATTTATATGGTCATTTATATATTTTGAATAAAATAAAAATAAATAATTACTTGTAGAAAAATTTACTCATATATTTATATGGTAATCTATTTTGTTTGAACATAATTAAAAAAATAATTGATTTTTTACGTAACATTAAAGGCACGTATTTATATGCACAACATTATATTTGTTTGAATATTAAAGTTGCTAAAAATTTATTAATAAGAATAAATAATAGGTAGAAATTTATCATAGTCATTAATATTTTAATAAAAAAATTATATAGACAAACAAAAAAAATATTATCTATTTATGAACTATATTTTCATTTTTAACATGATTGTAAAAACAAAATAATTTACAAATATGTCAAATTCATTTATTTATATAAGTATAATGATAGTTATTTTAATATAAATATTAAAAAAACAACTATTTGAATAATATAGAAGCTCATATATTTAATTCATAATTTCATTTTACACATTCATATGCTTCACACACACACACACACACACACATATGCATACAAACACACACACAAATATTTGATTTATAATATAAAGAATTTATAATATTTTATAAATTATGTGCAATGTATAATATTTTATTTTAATTAAATTTTCAAAATCAAAAAATTTAAAATACATTTACACACACACGTGCACACACACACACACATATATAATAGTTTCATGTGTAACTTTAAAAATACATTATGTATATAGGTATATGTGTGTTTTTGTGTGGGTGTATAGTAGTATATGCATGCATAAAAGTATATACACACTACTTTGAAAATGTAGATATATGTGTGGATATATATACAAAAGTACAAATATGTGTATGCTGATATATAATGAATAGAAATGTATATGGATGAATAAATGTGAGTGTGTGTGTGTAGGGCAGTGTATATGCACATATATATTTATGCATATATATGTAAATATCAACATTGATTTTGAGAAGAAAAATACTTGAGCACATAAATATTAACATTTTCCACAAATTTGTATGAGCAGGAGCAGAAAGTGACATTATTACAAGATACTACTACTCTCCCAACTATAACACTTTGCCTAAAAATTTGATCAGAGTACTACTTGCAATGATAAGGTTCATTCAATACTACATACCATGGAGTTACATTTTCATTCAAGATTATAATTTGTTCAAATAAAAAAATCTATCTAATATCTTCTTCAACAACTCTTCTATCTTTTTTTTCTAGTGTTGATAAGCTATTTTCAATTTTGCTTATATGTACATTTCTTACCTAATATCTCTAGTTCAAACTATTGTAATAGTAAAATTCATCAAATCAATCAAGACATGACATCTTTCTTTTTTATGATATATTTGATTATAGAATATATAGTATTTACTATGACTTTGGTTCCCACTAAATATGATATTAACTTGCCAAAAGAAAAGATTGTTGATACAAGTTCTTTCACTATAGTGGTGTAATTTAATTGGGCATTTGGGAGTGTGTTGTTATCAAAATATATGATAACTATTTATAAATATTTGTAGTGAGTATATAACAACATATTTTATAATATATAAAATTTTTTTTAGAAAAATATACAAAAATATTAATTGATATTATGATTTATTATTATTAAGACAAAAATAATAATAATAATAATAATAGTCAAATAATCAAAAATATATTGAATCACTCAGATAATAAAAGCAATTACATACATATTTTCATATTTTTGTGAATATAAATAGGACCACATCATTCATCTTCTTGAGAAAACCTAATAAAAGATTTATAATATTGAAAACATTTTTAATATCAATCCTAAAGAATAAGAGAGACTATATTCTCATATTTTTCTTTATATCTAGTAGAGATAACAATGGAAAACTCTTCGATAAATAATCACATAAACATAAGCTGAAATAAAATAAGTTTTCTTTTAAATATATTACTTAAAAACTAAAAAATATTTAAATCATTGAGCTATTCGGAATATTTATAAAAAAAATATTTGAATATAAAAATATTCAATTTATTAATATATAAAATAATAGTATCAACTACAATAATATAACACAACTTTCCTCCAAGTCATATTTATAGAAATAATATATCCTAACTCAAAAAAATCATAAAAATGCAAATGTTAAAGACTTTTCCAAATACATTTCATTATTTAAATCATTATAATTAAATGTATTATTAAAAATTAATTAGTAATTAAATAAAGCAAGAATGAGATATAATTTATATTATAAGTTTAAATACCTATAGAGGCAAAAGCATAAAATAACAAGTTGAATAATTAGTAAGTCAAGATATAATTCTTGAGACATTGAGGTATAAAAACTTTTAATTCAAAATAAGATCAAAGATATATATATATATATATATATATATATATATATATAAAATAGAAAATTAATTCATCAAAATAAAAAAATATTCTTAGTTTCTTACTTATTCAAAAAATCATAATTAAGTAACAAAATAAAAAATAAAATTATAAAAATATTTCTTTTTAAAAAAAAACACAATCATTACATAACATAAAAGTGGATTTAAATATATATGATTAAAATATTTAACATAAATTCTCTTCTCTAATATCATCATTATTTTTATCTAGTATATTAGTAGTTAGAAAGTTTTTACTATCAAATGATTGATTTCATATTAAATAAATATGAAATCATCACAATTTATATGAATTTTCATCTATAATAATTCATGTCAAACTCAACTTACTCATATTATTATATGTTCTGGCTATATGATATTTAAGATTAAGAAAATCATTAAAAAAATGGCCACAAAAATTCCTAAGAACCCCCAAATGTGAGTTAACTTGAAAACAATCTCTTTAGCCTCACATAGATTACCACGACAAAAAGAATATTTAAAAAAATTATTTCACTCAATTACTAATTTGTGGTAATGATGAATTGCAGTTATAATTTTTTGATTACTATAATGGCCTAGAAAGACATGAGATGACACAATTTATTTTCTTACTTTTAAAGAAACATTTGAACAAAATTCATACCCCCTACAACACGAATGATAAATGATGTGATTAAATAATTGATAAGAAATACAATTTGAAAAAAAATAAAAGAAGATATCAATATGATTAAGTAATTTGTAATCATAATTGATTCATCCTAAAATGTCTTATAAAAGAAGTTTTAAAGTTGTCTTAATTGAATATTTTTTATAATCTCTAAATTTTCAATATGAAAATAATATGACTACATAAATACAAGATAAATCACTTTATGTTTTTTCAAGAAAAATACAAATTCTCACAATGTATATTAAATAATAATATAATTTTTAAAAATATTTATTTCATATTTTTAGTTAATATCAATCATTTTTTAAAAATAAAGTATAAATATAAATTTTTTTTTTCTTTATGAGATATGAATTATGTAATGCGATAATACTTATTTATAAAAATAATTAACAAATTAATAAAAGTCATCTTACATTATAATATTATATAATATTATAGGTAATCTAGATAAAATATAGTTCTAATAATATTTTCTTGACATACTATAAAAACACTAGCATATTTTCTCAAGTGTACCTCATTATTAATATAAATAATATATTTTATGCTTGATTTCATAAGTTTTAAATTTATCAAACCAAAAAAATTAAACTGATAGTGAATAAAAAAAGATTAATGAAAACTAAGCATCTAATTTATCCTCTGATATGACAAAAATAGGGATAGACAACATGATCAATTCTTAGAAAAGTCATCCACAAAGTTATATAAATCCTACAAAAATATCTAAAAAAAACATTGTTAACTTTGAAATTAAAATTAAGTTATTTAGCATGATAACTCAAAATAATAAGATTAACAATAAAGTTATAACACATTGTAGATCATATAATATTAGCATAAGCTAGTATGACATCAGCTACAATAAAAAAAGATTTAAGAAAAATAGAAATTTACCAAAAAAAATTGTTAACTTACATATCAACAATGCAAAAGTTAATAATTAAATTTGAAAAGAAAATATTAAGAAACTTTAACCTCGTGAGAAGATGAAGAACGTGACAAACTTAGAGAATTTTTTAAAATACTTCACTCAAGAAATTTATAGTATTTGTTGGCACATTATGTGGTGAATTTTCAAAAAACCTAGTGGCATGCTCGACAAATTTTATACTTATACCAATAGTAAAATTTGAATTGTTAAAGAATACAATTCAAAGACTTTAAGTTAAGTGGAAAATAGAAAAGATAAAATAATTGTACCAAAATAATAAAATGAACATTGATACTATTATACTAAATAAGCATCATAGTAATATTATTAACTATAATAAAATTAAAAACATTATAATGAGATAAAAAGAAATTAATAAATAAATATATGTAATGTATCATGTTATAAATAGAGTGCACTCAAAAACTAAAGAATTAAAAGTATAAATAATTTTAAAATAAGTAATTGAAAAAGTATGATTAGTACCGCTAACTTCAAACACTACAAGAAAAATTCCATATAGCTAGGGATAATTCCCTAGCAAAATGGGCATTTTCCATCCCTAAATGGGATATAGTGATGGATTACCGATGGATTGGTTCCCTATCTAAAGTACTTGCTAAATTTTAGCGACAAAAGTGTCCCTAGCTAAAAAGTTAGCGATGGAAAAATCACTTGCTAAAAAAGAAAAATTCAATCGCTAAATTAGCAAGATAAACGAGATATCCCATCGCTAAACAAAAATAATGACTGATAATTCCCTAGCTAAAGTATTGTCTATAAATTTTAGTGATGGATATAGTCCCTAGCTAAATAAATTTAGCGACGGATTATCCGTCGCTAATTTTATTGTGTCCCTAGCAAAATTAGCTAGGGAAAATTCCCTAGCTAATTTAGCAAGTGATTTTTCCCTTGCTATTTATCAAGGGAATATTTCCTAGCCATTTTAATTTCAAAAATAATTTCAGAATTTTAAAATTTTAAAATTTTAAATTTTAAAATTTTTTAATTAAATAATTTAATATTTTTATATCAAATTTAATAAAAATTGAAACTATAAATAATTTATAATAAACAAAAAATAAAATCAGTTAAAATCCTTATGTAAATTCAATATTCTGCATAATTGAAACAAAAAAATAACAAACTTTTATTTGATCCTATTCATCAATGTATCTACTCATAGTGCATAAAGTATAGTATATCCATTCATTGACGTTGATTTCTCTCCCTCTGCTCCCTCGATCATCATTTTTCTACTGCGACAAATCTGTCCGAGTAACATCACGTAATATCTAGTGAAAAGTATCATCAATTATAGAAGCTTTGTAAGAGGAACAATGTGGTATCATATCTGTAAGAAAATTAAACAACTCAGTCAAATTAACAAAAAAAAGTTATGTTTTGATACATATATAATCCTACAGTATATATATAAATATATACTAGCATTTCACTTGTACATATATTACTAGAGTATATGTACATATAAACAACAGTATAATGTGTACATATAAACTAAGTACAAATATACTCAGTATATACGTACATAAAATATTATAGTATTAAATGTACGTTAATACTGACTTTATTCGTATGTATATACCTCATTTGGTGTTGTTGCTACTACTTCTGATGCCTCTCCTGCCGCTTCTGTCGTTGCCAATATTGCTGTCAATACCACTGTTGCTATTGCCACTGCCACCGCTGCCTCTACTGCCCCCTCTGTCGTGGCTTCCTCTGCTGCCGTCGCCGCCCCTGCTGTCACCGCTGGCCGCTGCCACCGATGGTTGCTGCAGTGGCTACCAACGATGCCGGTGCTACCGCTACATCATGGTGCTGCTGCTGCCACCCCTGCCGATGCTGCCACTGCTGCTGCTGTTACTACCGCCGTCGCTGCTGCCACTGCCACCTCTACCACTACTTCCGGTGCTACCACTGCTTCCAATGATGCCACTGCTTTAGTTGCAGCCGCTACAACCTTCGCTGTCACCGCTGCTTCCGGTGCAGCCGGTGCTGCTGCCTCTGCCGCTGCTGCTCCACCACTACAGTGGCCGCTGCTGCTACGCCCACTACCATAGCTGCCGCTTTTGTTGCCATTGCCATCGTCGCTGCCACCGATGGCACTGCCACTGTTGCTGATAATAGGTATTTACACACCTATAATAGGCTAAAACTCTACCCAAAAAATTCGGAGACACACAAACATATTCACATATATATAATAATAGTTATTATAGACATGAACAACAATAAATTAAAGTTGATTTTAATACAGCTTCAACAAAAATTTAATTAAATATGTTAATATATTTATATTAAATTGAATAAAAACAGAAACTATAAATGTAAATTTTAAAGTAAAAAAAAAATTCATTTAATAATCTATTCTAATACAATATTTTAAATAACTGCAACAAAAATATAACAAAATTATATTACATCTTATTAATCAATGTATATACCAACGTTGCATAAAGTATAATCTATCCATGCATTGACGTTGCTTTCTCTCCCTCTGCTCCTCTGATCACCAACTTTTTGCTGCGAAAAAGATGTCCGATCGTGGTGCATCGTGTCTGTCGAAATATCCTTTCACTTATACGAGCTTCGAATTGAAAATAATGTGGTACCATATCTGTAAGAAATTTAAACCACTCAATCAAATCAAAATAAATATAAAAAAACTATGTTTTAATATATATATATATATATTACTGCAGTAAATATGTATATATATACTAGCATTTCACTCGTACATATATTACTATAGTATATGTACATATAAACTACAGTATTATGCGTAGATATATACTGAATACATATATACTTAGTATATATGTACATAAAATACTATAGTATTATTTGTATGTATATACTAACAATATACGTATGTATATACCGCATTTGTTATCATTGTTGCTACTCACGCTGCCGTTGCCGCTATCCCTATTGTTGCCGCTGCTGCTGCTGCTGTCGTCATTGCCGCCGCTGGTGTCGCTACCGCCTCCGCCGTCGGTACCGCCGCCGCCGTTGGTACCGCCGCTGCCGTCAGTACCGCCACTGCCGTCGGTACCGCCACTACTGCCACTACTGCTACCGCTGCTACAGCCACTGCCACTGCCGCTACCAGTGTTGTCGCTCCTATCACCGCTACTTCCGCCACAGCCACAGCCACATCTGCTCCCGCCACAGTTGCACCCCCTACTGCCACTACAGCCGGTGCTGCCACTGATGTCGATGCTACCATTGATGCCGCCGCTGCCACTGCTGCTGCCATTGCCGCTACTGCTGCCACCTCTGCCACCTCTACCACTGCTATTAGTGCGGCTGGTGATGCCGATGCTACTGGTGCCGCCGCCGCATCCATTGCTGCCGGTGCCACTGCCGCCGCCGCTACCAAAATAAAATCCAACATTATTCATGTTTTTCTATTAAATTATATGCAAAATAAAATGCACCTTACTTTATATATCACATTTTAGGAAAATCTTGCAATATAGGCTCTTTAAGAACAACACTGGAATTTTAAAGATAAAGAATAAAATTAAAGATAATAATAAAAGTTAATTTTTTTAGTGGACTCGTATAATCAAGACAACTAGAAAATTAGGAGATAAAATTATTAATATTCAATATTTTTCATATTTGTTATTTTTTGACCATCAATTTATCATTAAGTATTAGGTCTCATCTCACTAGGAAGTAAATCTCAAAAATAACATCATTAAAACAGACATAAAAATTCAAGTTTAACAAAACTTTAATAATTCAAAATAAAAATTAATACATGATATTTTATTATTGACCTAGAATAATAAATTTCATCATCGGTTGTATACATAAGCACGCAAAGGCAAAATTATTAAATATGCAATAAAACATAAACTTCACCTCAGTAAATCTCATAAAAAATTTAAAATAAAATATATTTGTGCAGAAAGAATACAATAATAATTAATCATTATGAAAATATATATTACATGAATATAGTGAGATCATATCTTGACACAATAACAAATATTTTTGTCAAATGACAATAAATATCAAGTTTGAGACTCATCAGACATAATCTCTCTAATTTTTAGAGATAAGACTATTAAGAAATGCATTAAGTAGGGACTCCTCACAATGCATATGACAACACAACAACGAGTATGTACATTCAATTTTAATTATACACATATGTGATGAAAAAGAATAGGATTGGCCAAGCTATGTCTAGTCTATTCACAATTCATAATTTCTAGATAAAGCTCAGCACGACATTATTGCATTGTAATTCAAATGTGACATCTACCCAAATATATTTTCTAATATATGATTTTTATGATTGACTTTTTCTTCAAAAAAAGTAAGTTGCTATTTCTAAATTAAATAAAATAGAAATACTAATTTTTTCAACATTTTCTAGGAAACTTAAAAATAAAAAGAAGTAGGGTCAAGCAATGAGCAAGAAATTACTCACCTGTGGAGCAACATGTCGAACACCACTCTCCATGTCACCATTGATGAATTCATACGCATCCATCATAGTGTTGCTTCATATCATCAGTTGATATGCACACTCATTACTTGTATCAGATTATGTTGCATGGAGCAATAGTGGTTGTTATGGCCCCCACTGATGAATCTAGTCCACACAGCATCTTTTATCTATATGAGCTTACCAGAGTGTCCATGATGTGAAATTGCCAGCAGAGGAGGTTTTACCCACACGAAGAGCCTGTAGATGGGAGCCCAATCTACAAGCACTGTTCTCATGTCTATATGACATTGTAGATCTCTTGTGAGAACCCTAAAACATTGTTATTGCTACCATTAAATGCACAGTTTGAAGTGTATGCTCTGTTTATTTATAAAAAGCATTTTAATAAAACCACATATATATATATATATATATTAACTATGATAAAATAAAATATAAAAAAATAACACTAAAATTAAATTATAAAAAATAAATAATTTAAATAAAATAATAGAAATAGATCTTTATTTAAACATAAATGATATTATTTAATAAAATTAATAAAATAATATTATATTATAATAAAGTATTCATATACATACATACATACATATATATATATATATATATTATATGGTCATAAATTTATAAGAATTCAATTTATCTTTAATTAATATAATATGAAATAATTATAAAAGCATATAATTAAAATCTTTTAATCATTATAAATTTTAATATTTGAAGTGTTCATTTAATAACAACACTGAAATATTAATTTTTTAAATAATCAAAATTTTTTTGATGTAATTAAAACAATAATATATTAATCTTAAAATATCAACTTTTTTCTTTTAAATTTTATGAAAAATTAAAAAAAAATTTTAAAAATTTAAAAATTTAAAATATCTTAATCATTATATTTTTTAAAAATTTCTATAATAATAAAAATATTATTTTATGCTTTTATTTTTATAAATATTTACTTATTTATTCGTTTATTCATATAATTTTATATATCTTTTGTAATCAAACAATTGTTTATTTTAGTTTTTTATTAGTTGTAATTTTTATATAATTTTATATATTAATTAAAATATTTTATAAATATTATAATTAAATAATAAATTATATAATGTTTTGTAATACAAATATTTAAATATAAAAATAAATATTTCAGATAAAATCAAGTATAATATTTTAATTTAAATTATTATCAAAAAATAGTTATTTTAATCATATTTAATATAAATTTTTATTAGTATTTATATATTTATTATTTTTTTTAATATCAAATTTAAATTATTATATAAGAAGATTGTGTAATTCAAGGATCGTTCATATATAGACCATGACATACTTTTAATATAAAAAATAATATAAAATATTAAAATAAATAATGCTTAAAAAAATATCATTGAAGATTAGCAACAGAAAAAAATTAATTTAAAAACATACATAAAAAACTCATATATAGAAGACAAAATCATTATGTCATCTCACAAATTGAGTACTCTCATTAAAGCATAAAGAAAATAAATAAAAGTTAGGTGTATGGCCAACTTTAAAGTTATAGTTATGTAAAGAAAACATATAGTTGTACAATTATGACTAAGCTACAGCTATGTCAAAAAACATACAACTAAGCAATTCTGACTTTTTAAGTAGTTAATAAGATCCCAATAATAAAAAATATACAGCCAAGTTAAAGAAACTGATTTCCATATAAGATTTATGTGAACTACACATTACATCACTCTTCATACCTCAGTGCACTGCAGTACACTGCACTGCACTTCACACCACATTGCACTGTTAAACTTACACCATAATGCCCAAACTATTACACATTCACTCTTATTGTGCACACAACACAACACAACACTACACCATACACATTAATACCTTGTTGACACCTCTGCCACTGCCACTCTATCATACACTGCATACACTTTGCCTCAACACCACAAATACTATCACATTGTCAATGTCAGTGCACAAATACTACGTCGATGCCACAACCACGCCGATAATCCATTAGTATCTTGTCCTCCACACAAACAAACACACTATCATTTTTCCACATTAACACTAACACTACATCAACATCACTCTGCAGTCACGTCAGCTATTTACCATGTAGATCTACTACATAAACTAAGTGAACACTTTGTATAGTAACACCATGTAAATGCAGACATACTTTTATGATTTGCAAACCCTAGCTTATAAATTAAAGAAGAAAATATTATGATAGAAAAAAGAAAATAAAACACTAAATCATAACTCAAATAGCAAACCTAATTATAAATAAAGAAAAATTTATGAGCAAGCCATAAATCAGGTGTTCCTATTATTAAAAAATATATATAATAAATGGAGGTCATGGAAGTCATACCCAGTATACAAGATTCACATTTTAATGAGAGATCTGAGAGAGTTTAATATATCGATAGTCTTACCTCCCAAAAATTTATAGAGACTACATCTAAAAAGTCTCCAACCTAAGACATACTACCATTATCTATAAATATTTATCATTGTACAAATGCATTACCTCCAATATATATGTAACGCAAAAAAATTCTAAGTAATCAATTAGCTCAATATTATTTCACCCAAACATTTTTAAGAATAATATAATAAATAAACACTCATAATATTATAACAATGATATTCAAAAATGTTCAAATTATAAATTAATATAATTGATGAGTCATAAGGTAAAGATTTGGGAGAGAAATAAAATGAAAACTCAAAAATAATTAATAATTATATCGAAAAATCAATTTAATTATATATAGATAGGTCTACTATAAAATCTATTTTTTATTTTGGTAAGTTACAAAAAAATATAAAAAAAATAAGAATATTTATATATGGATTGGAATAGATTAGAACATGGATTAGTTTAGGTAGGTCCAAATGGCAAGGTAAAGGCCCAACAATGATCATGATGATAAATGAGAATTTACATTGTCAGATAATAAACATAAAAGCAAACCTCTAGATTGGAATAAGATCTGAGATGTTGAAATATAAAAAAAATAGCGATCATCACTGCTACAATTGCAAAGCATCCTCCAACAATAATAGCTGGTTAATGAAAATCTCTAAAGGTAACTACGTGTGATGCGACATTGCTTAATAGTGCCATATTTCATGCATGTCCACTTCCATTCCTACTAAATTTGATCTCCATGCCTAAAAAATCAATCTTATTTGAAAAAATTAAACATTCCAAGTGTTGCTTGTTGAATAAAATTGCAATAAGACTTCCAATATATCATGCCAAAAAAGAAAAATTCATTTGGATATTTGAAAAACAAAGAAAAAAGAAATAAATGAAAAAAAAATTATAGCTAAATTTATTGAAGTTGTATATGGCAATAAAGGAAACTAGAATAAAGAATTAGTTATCTCGATGATAGTTTTAGAATAATTTTTTGAAAAATAATTTCTTAAAAGATGATTTTTGTCCATTTTCTTGCCTAAAAAAATTCTAGTTGTTTAAGAAATTAAATTATCAAAATCCAACTCTTCTATCACAGATGAATATATAAAATTCAATATGAAAATATTTATGAATTTAGGAATATATATATGAATATCCAAATAATATGATTCAATAGAAAAGATAAAAGATTTATTAAAATAAAAATAAATAAAACAGACCCCATGTTATATTGATGGTGCATTTGCACTGATACCGGACTACACTAATTCCTTGTGGAAACAATCCCACATCCAAATATATTATTGCCAAAATATTGTTGCAACTATTTTTTATCACTCACATTACATTCATTCCAATTAGTTCAAAAATTTATATAAGGCAATATGTCCTAAACCCTTTTTATTATCTCTACCAATAGATAAATTTTACATGAGATAATATGTATCCTCAAGATAAAAAAATAAAAATCAATAATGTATTTGATTAGCTCAAATAAAGTGACTACAAGAAAAACCCTTGCAAACCAGGCTCAGGTGACTACTTTAGACCATATAATACATTCTACAATTTGCAAACCAAACTTGATTGTACTGTCCAAAACACTAGTAGTTGCTTCATATATACCTCCATCTCAAGTTTATAATACAAAAATATTTTTTGCAAGTTTAGTTTGTGTATACTCTAACCGTGAGATATTGTAAAAAAATAAAAATACGTACCGAAGTCAACTTGATCACTGCAGAGTAAGTATCATGATATTTCATACCAAATATTTGATTGTATCACATCACTATAAATCTCATTTTAAGTTGATATGATTTTTCATCAAAACTTGCCTTCATAGTAAATAATAAAATGCATCCAACAACAGACTTTCTCGAAGATCATGATATTAGTTGTCTGATTTCATTATAGTTAAGGATATACATCTCATCTATCATAGTCTGACACATTCTTAAATGAGATAATATCTCAGAAAAAGATCATACTAGTATCATCAAGAGAAATAATAAAAGAAATAACATAAAATAAAATAAGAGTGCAACAAACTATGTGAAATAGAGTATTGAGTACACTTCTTCTCTCCTTTTCATAAAGCAATCAAAAGGTCAAGGTAAGAGGAACGGCATATAAAATTATTTGGCTCCTTGATAGGATTGCCTCTTATCCTATCAAGCTGGGCATGTTTCTCTCATCTAGTATATACTCTAAGTTATGAATGTTCAAGTGTCATAATTTCCAACATTATGAGTCTGTATTGGTGAACACACTTATAATACTATGTAATCTAGATATGAAAAAAATCTTTCTGCTTGAGAACTCTCACTTTCGCTAGACTCAATATAATCTGAATTTGTTGGAAAGTATGCTGATTCTATGAGAATAATATCATGCTCAAAATCAACATGACCAAATATTGTCAATGTGTGACTTTCTCTTTCAACTAAAAGTCAATGCAGGGTTATAGATAAGAGACAAAGAGTGATGAATCCAAATGCAATATATATACATATTCACACTCTTCCTAAGCATGTTAAAGAATAAATCATTATTAAACAATTAACATCTAAACTCATTAAAATTGTATTAGTCTATGGAAAAAAAATATACTCTCTTTGGGAACTAAAGAATCCATGAAAGACATAACTCAAGGCCTTGGATTCTAGTTTGTCTCATCCTAGAGAACAATAAAAAAAATAAGTGAATCAAAATACTCTAGAAGACAACAATTTTGGAATACTTTTTACAAGCAAAAGTACGAGTCATCTCAATCAGTTGTCTATTCTTCCTTCAGCCATATTGTTTTGTTGAAGGTATGATATTACAAAAAAGTCTATTATATAATCTAATGATCTATATAATAAATATTAAATTGATATTACATAAATTATAATATATTATTTTTAAATTTTTTTAATTTTATCGAATTGAGTTTTTATCAATTTATAAAAAATTTTAACCAAAGAAGACTTCTGATCTATCATGAAATAGATATATCCAAATATATCTTGAACAGTCAACAACAAATATGATTAGATACTTTAATCAAATTTCTATTAGGTTTACATATGTTTAAGTTAAAGATGTCAATCGGGTCGTGTCATATCGACATAGCATCGTAGGAGGTAGGCTCGTCTATAGTTATTTGAGATGCAATATGCATCGAGATGCAAGGTGCATCGAGGTGAAAGGCACGCCGAGGCGTGAGTCACACCCAGGTGCACGGTGCACCCATGCGCAAGGCACACCCAGGCACAAGGCGCACCCAGGCGCAAAGCACACCGAGATGTAAGGCAAACCAAGGCAAAGCACATCGAGGTACAAAACCCATTTGGAGAATGGAGGCTCAAGGGGCAATAAAGGTGAAATTTTTTTTGTGACATACTCTACATAAAAATACATAAAATTTTTATATTTAACCAAAGAATTATTTATAATTTTTATCTATTAATAAAATAAAATCAAAAAAAAATAACATTAAACATAAAAAAATATGTTATTAGTACTTCTCATCATCAATATCATTAAGAATAATAAAATAAAATAAATGCATTTTAACAATCCAATAAATAAAGTTAAAAAATTAAACTTCAAATATAGCATATCAATAATAAAAATAAAATATCATTAATATTTTTTGTATAACAAAAATTAAAAATTTAAAAAGATAAAAAAATAAATACTTATAGATCTTGCTCAAACTTTAAATCCATAAAATCATCATGACTATCATTTGTTTCATCATCACTCTTAAACTCTCACTTGTCTTAATCTTCATCTCCTAATAACTGGGTCATTTTTTTATCATCATCAATCAAAATAAAAGTAAATGTATATTTAAAACTTGATGATATTAACTTTGATATTTAAATTTTGCATGAACATGCTTTAATTTTTATATACACCTTTAGCTCCTCTAGCTCTTACAACAACACCACAAGTTAAATCATTACTCTCAAATGCTAAATTATCTTTTGTAACATCTTCATCTTCTATTTTTTCATCAATTATTTATTGTTATAATATATATCTTCCAAAAAAATAAAATCAATAATATGATGCTCATTGAATCTTTTTATCAAGGCTCAATTGTACTTAATATACATCAAATCATTCAAGCATTAATATTCCAACTTATTTCTCCTCTTGTTATAAATCTAAAAAATCATGATTATTAGATTATATATTATATTAAATAATTTAATAAAGATATTAATTTTTCGTAATTATTTTAATAATTTAGATTCTCGAAGATATTTTAATTTATTTCACAACTAGATACACTATATATTTGGTTGAGATGCCACAATACAAATTTTTACAAACTAATAATTTTAGATCCAAATATACTTCATTATTCAATTATAATTAATATAAATAAATTATCAGCTAAATATTTCATATATTTTAATAAAAAATATATTAATTTAAATACAGTAAATAACTAAATTAAAAAATTAACCTAATAGTTAAGACTTCTTTGTTCATATGGAAAAATCATAATCAAAAAGGTATTGAGAATGCATGTACAAGTCCAATTATTATATAATTGTATCTTATTCACCTCTCTATTTCATCAATCTCAACATACATTTACATACATCTTCAAAGATTTATGAATCTAGATTTACTACTAATTCTTTTGTATCATAATAAAACTCTGGGTACAAAAATTTTTAGTGGAATATAAGGCTAATGAAGCTGAATCTCTCACCACCTATTAATGATTTTCATGATTTCCTTATACTTCTTTTCACTCTTATTAAAGCTTTTGATAATTATTTTCTGTCATTTTCATGAAAACATAAATGTAACTCATTGTATGCCTCTTTTCACCAACCATCAAGCAAAGAATATGTCTAAGAAGGTCTAACACCTTTTAACAAAATATTACAGTATTCTAAAAAAGAGGCATAAAAATTATATTTTTTCACTTTTCATCTTTTGCCAATTTATAACTTCTTCAAATTAATTTTTTATTTTTTAATACGAGATAAGGTGATGAAGACCATTACAAACCACATCTTTGTAAGCCTCAAAAACTAATTTTGCTCAATAAATCATCTAATCATATTAAGCAATCTCACTTTATTATAAATACAACCACATATAAATATAACTCACTTTATTCTCTTCTTGATATATGATAGTTTTTCAATATCTTTCGACTATAAGTCAAGACAATATGCAATACATAGTATCCATTACAAATATTGTCTTTTTTATTTCAACAATCTACCTATATAAGTTAAATTAAAATATTAATATAGAAATAATATATAATGTGTAATAACCTAAATAAAATAATAAAAAAATCAAATTAAATTGTAAATATTTACTATCGCATAATTTGAACTATTATCTATTATAACTTGATTAATATTATCCTTGTTAACTTCTTTCACCCAACTATCAAATAATTCAAATAATTTATCTCTCGTCTTGATCATAAAAAAAATATCAATAGGTTTTATAAACATGAATACATGATTTTTCTTTATAAATTCACCATGAAATTCACCAACATTCTTTCTTTCCTATCAGTTTATTCATTTGATATAATTAAATATTCATTTTACTTCCATTATGTAAAATGATTCTTCATCAAATTCATTATAAGAATTAATTCTTTTTTTAGTCTTGTAACTCTCACATCATAAAAATTAAATCTCTTATATCTCAAATAATATTGCCCATTTGCCTTTCGACCATTGGTTAAGAACTAATATAGTTGACTATATTAAATGAATTACAATAATATAAAACTTTCTACAAAATAAAATATCAAATATTTTGTAAGAATTAATTCTTTATTTTAACTAGTAACTCTTACATCATGAAAGTTAGATCTCTTATATTTCAAATAATGTTACCCGATTATCTCAAGCATTAGTTAAGAACTAATATAGTTCACTATATTAAATGAATTGCAACATCATATAATCATCTACAAAATAAAATATCAGCTCTTTCCATAACCTCTTACTTGTCAGCATTATTGAGAGTGATGCATTGTGGGGCCAGTGCATATGGCATGCTTGAGCTCAAGGCATGCCTGTGGCATGCATGGCCATTGTGTGCTAACATAGGCCAAAGGCCCACTTTTCTCAACCAGACGTGTTGGGTAGGAAATGGTCGAGTTGGCCACTAACTATGCCCCCTCACCCTAGTTGGTTCGCTAATTTCTGACGATTGGGTGCTAACACTGGCTGACTAGCAAATAGCCAGTGCCCAGTGGCCTATGGCCATATCCACTAGATTGTACTAGCTAGGACAACCCATCAACCAATGCCTAGTGACCATTAGGCATCAAGCAAGGGGCCATGAGCACTAACTTTGTCATACATAGTTTGTTTTTAAAATTGAAATTTAATTTTTAAAAATTTAATTATTAAATATAAATTGTTTTGCATTGTAAATGAAAATGAAAAAAAATCAACTCAATAAAAAACACATCTATTTCATGATTTTTTCATAATATCACAAATAATAATAAATTAAAAAACTAAGTAAAAAGCATGACAATCAACAATAGTCTACAATGGTAACATGTGAGTCTTAAGGCATGTCTAAGGCACACATGGGCGTTGGGTGTTAACACGGCCCAAAAGCCCACTTTTCTCAGCCAGACATGTTGGGTAGGACAAGATCGAGTTGGCCACTACTTATGCCCCCTCACCCTAGTTGGTTTGTTGGCCGGTCCTTGGCTGTTGGGTGCTAACACTGGCTAACTAGCAGCCAGCCAATTCCCAATGGCCTATGGCCACAACCATTTGATTGTACTAGCTAGTGTATTAAGGCGCGCCCAAGGCACACATGGCCGTTGGTTGCTAACATGGCCCAAAGGCCCACTTTTCCCAGCCAAACGTGTTGGGTAGGACAATGTTAGGTTGGCCACAACCTATGCCACCTCACCTTGGTTGGTTGGCTGGTTCCTGGTACTAACACTGGCTGACTATCAGCTAGCCAATGTCCAAAGACCTATGGACATAGCCACTGAATTATACTAGCTAGGTCAACGCATCAACTAGTGCTTAGTGGCCATTGGGCATTAGGCTAGGGGCCATAGACACTAACTTTGTCACACAGGGGTTTTTTTAATATAATTTTGATTTTTAACAATTTAAATATTAAAAATAAACAATATTATATTGTTAATGAAAAAGAATAACATTCAACTCAAAAAATATATATCTATTTGGTGATTTTGATTTTGATCTTATCACAATATCACAGATAATAATAAATTAGAAAATTAAGTAAAAAACACAATAATCAACAGTAGTCAACAATAATAACATGTGAGTCTTGTAAAATCCAAGATAAGTTTGTATGGTTCAGATTGTCACATCACAAGTTTTTGTCAAAACCTCTATACCCTCTATGTCATGTGAGTCATCATCCACTAGTAATTTTTTCACTTGATCCTAAAGATTAATTATTGAATCCTAATAGTCTTTTAAGCATGAAAATATTTTTATGATATATGGTCACAACATCAATCTCTTATCTGAAATAATATAAATAATCACAAAAAAAAAACTCAATAATATGAAAGAAACCAAAAAGATTAGTAAATCATGTATAATCTTAGATAATGTGAGATAGATGAATTTGTATGATTTTTAGTAATTTTATGAAGAAAGGAGAAAGATAATGCATCTTTTCAAGTTTGATTTTTGTGGTGGGAGGGGGGTGGCATTAAGTGATTGCCTTCTATCTGGAGTGCTTGAAGTAATTCATGCCTTTTTGTCTTTCACAAATGGGCATGCCTCCCCCAAAGCGATGCACTTTGGCAAGGGCATTGTGGTGCCTGCACTTATTGAGTGCCTAAGGCATTCCTGCTCTTAAGGCATGACTAAGGAGTGCCTGGCTACTGGGTGCTAACATGGCCCAAAGGCCCATTTTTCTCAGCCTGGTGTGTTGGGTTGGCCACTACATGTGCCCCATCACTCTAGCTAGTTGGCTGGCTCCTGGCTACTAGTGCTAACACTAGCTTATTGGCAGCTAGCTAGTGCCCAATGGCCTATGGCCACTACCACTAAACTATACTGGCCAGGCCAACCCGTTTGCCCATGCCTAGCAGCCACTAGGCATCAGGCGGTAAGCCTAGGCATTAACTTTGTCAAATAATGTTAGTTTTTAAAATATATTTTTAATTTTTAAAATAAAAATAAATAAAAATCATAACTCAATAAAAAATTTATCTATTTCATGATTTTGATTTCATCATGATATCACAAATAATAATAAATTAGAAAACTAAGTAAAAATCATGATAATCAATAGTAATTAGCAATAATAACATGTCAATCTTCTAATATCCACAATAAATTTATATGGTCCAGATCGTCACATCTCAAACTTATAGTCAAACCTTGATATCATTGATGTCGTGTGAGTCATCATTCACTAGCAATTATTTCACTTAATCCTAAAAACTAATTTCTGGATCCTCTCAGCCTTTTAAGCATAAGAATACTTTTATCATATATGCTCACAATTTCAGTCTCTTATTTAAAATAATATTCATAATTCAGAATAAATAGGATCCAATATTATGTTAGATATCAGATGAGTTATAAGATCACATATAATCTTAGAAAATATGAGATTGATGGATTGATATTATTTTCACTAATTTAATATATCTAAATTCTTAATATAATCATATGATAAAATAGAGTAATAAGTAATATCTAAGTACCGAGATAGCTTTTTCTTATTCGATGAACCATCACATCATTTACCTCTAGCTAACAGAATGAAAAAATTATTGTATTCAAATAATTTGTTCATATCTATTCTTGAAAACTAACTAAAAGACTCACTAAAACTATAATACTCAGCGTCATAATATATAAACATATTATCTAATCATTCATGAATCCTACAATATGTTTATTCTATTTTATTCATGCATGTGAATAAATATTTTAATATGTTTTATAGCTCTTCCATTTTAACCTTTTATCCAAAGATGCAATCAAAAAATAAAAAGTAAACATTCATAATGTATATCTTCTACTAAATTTTTATATTATAATGTAAATTATTAATAAAAATTTTACTAATTTTACTATTGACGTCATTGAATATCAAGTGTTGATAGCCAACACTTGAATTCAACATGAACTATGTATAATACTAATGGAGTCTAACATTCATTTGAAATTTTTTCTTTTTTAAGCCTACTTACGAACATAAAATGTAAAAATCTTATTGTCTGCTATGTATCTTAATATATTTAGCTTTTAGTGAATTCTTTATATTTTCAAATATGAATAAAACAATGTTTATTCATACTTGCACTATTAGATTAATTATATGATACATATACCTAACATAAAAAAATATCATCTAATGATACATCTCTAATAATTCTCACAAACATATTAATCACAACACTTATATTTGAAACATTACCAAATATAATACTAAAAATTTTATTTTGAATATCATATTCTCTAAAGATCTTTGAAAAACACTCATATATAGAGAGTCATATTGAGGATAAACAATCTCAAGAAAATATAATTTTTTTTATTTAATTTTCTACTTAAAATTAATATAGTGGGTGATAACTTATGTGAATACATCATCACAACTAATCTAAATGTCGAAAGTCACATAAATCACTTCATTGCTTTTTAAGTTCGTTAATTACTAATTATTATGTTATTCCTACTAATTTACCTAGAATTTATATGATAAATAAATTAAAAGTAAGCTTGCATAATATGAATTTTATCAAGTATTTCCTTCCATACTCATTGTCATAAATGAAGTCAATAAACCTTAAGTTGATACAACTTCAAAATTTCACCGCTCAATTAAGTTTGTCTAAGATCTAATGCACCATATTTTTTAGTGTATTAATTGGCATATCTCTTATAGTGGTGAATGCCACCAACAGCCCCTCCTACACATATATATATATATATGTTTCATAATATATATATTATATCGAATCTTCTTCGATATCTCTAAAATTTTATTTTAAATTATGTTAAAATGTGTTTATACAACTGAACTTTTCTTATTTTTATGTTTTTTAGTCACATGACTCGATGTCATAAAAGAAAACTTAGTTTCGACCTCAAACATTTCTATTAAGTTACAACTATTATTTATATATAAGTCTAATTCATTTTTATAATATTTATTATTTATTATTTTTTAATTTAAGAGGCTAAAGCATGAGAAGAAAAATAGTATTTTTCTAATCTTTTACTTTTTTTAGTTAATTTATTTATTTATATAAAAATTATTAAATACAATATATTCAATGTAATATGTATCTTTATTTTATGTGGGCAACATGTATTTTTTTACCTCTACATCATATTCTCATGCTTCGAAGTCATAGCTCATCATAAAAATAACTTTGACATTTCAGTAAATTAAAATTATAATTAAAGAAAAAGTATGGGCACAAACAAGATACTATGATCCTTTTATAATTTAAAAGAAGAGCTAGAAGAAGAGGGGAGAGAAGACGTAATTACAAATAAATTATGAAAAAAAAAATATATCAAAATATTATTTATAGATAAAATAACATTATATCTATAAATAATATTTTTTCCATTTAACAACCATATATCGAATTTTGCCCATTATACCATTGGATTCGGATGTAATCCAATAGATAAAATAATTAGAATTTTTTTTTTATTTTGGCCAACAGCACAACAACAAGTGTTTTCCAATCAGCAAATAGCAACCATTTTAAAATGAATGCTTTTTTCAGATGTGGTCATGCTACATTTCATGTCAATGTGCCTGCCTCATGGGCCATACCTGATACGACATGAGGCTCGTGTGTTCCCACAGAAGTAGTGCAATAGGCTAGCACAAGTGAGGCCCAGACATTATTTTGAACCATGCTATGTCAAACCTGATATGTCTAAATTGTGTCATGTCATGGGTCGTGCTCAAGCCACCTAGAACACTTGACACCCCTAATTTTATTGTATAAGATTGCATAAGTACCTTATAAAATAAAACTAGCGTATAGGATACAAAATATTAGTAAGCTTTTGTAGTTGATATGTCTCATATTCTATAATCAAAATATCCTTAAGAAAATAATATAGTATTCTCAATTTAACTAGTGATAAATACTCAAGCTGGCATAAGTAAGAAATTCAAAATACTCATATATATAAAGAGAGATCTTTTTGTTAAAGAAAGAATATATAATTCAACCTACTTAATCTCAAATAGAAATTTTCTCAGAGTCTGCCAATTATTCAAATAAATAATAATAGAAATAATAATAATGCTATAATTTAATTATCTAAAAAGATTACTCACATAAAATAAACTAATAGGACAATCAAAAATAAATATGATACAAAGAAGTAATAAGGATTAAAGAGGAATAATAGCATAATCAATAACTTTTAAATATTTTTCAATTGGTAATTATAATATTTTCAAAATAAGAAAAGGATATAAAACTAAAATATAATTACGAATGATATAAATATTTACTCTTGTGTTGATAATCAATAAATATGAAATGAGAGTACAAATAAAATAATCATTGATACTTATAAGAAAAGAATAATTTATTATTATCTTAGACAAAAATTTTGTATCCTCATTCTTAGTATGTGTTGTGATGAATTGACTCTATGAAGACCCCTAGGTAGATCTGACTAAAAGTGTATCTTTCTCACTACAACATAATACTATCGATCTATTTTCTAAAAATAATATATAATAATTATTTTAATGTGACTACTCCTTCAATAATGAATTCACTGAACTAAGACTTTCTTCTATCTACCTCTACTATGATAATCCAGACAATATCACAAAATTGTGATTTCTCAAAAAAATTCAAAAGTAACTATACTTAATTCTTTTCTCCTTTTTATATAGAACTACAAAAACACTAATTAGGAATTCTGCACAAAATTTCTATCTTCCATTACCACTCACCACCATATGTTGTGCACCATTATGGTTTTTTGATAAAAACCCATTGACATTGCATGCCTCCACCATGCATTATGCCTCAATCATGCTTTATGCCTCCACTAACACTTGTATAGCATTGTGTGCCCCATGTCATACATTGTATACACCTTTTGTCGCACACTGTGCGTGCCTACTGCCCTTATGTGAGCACTTGTTGCCCTTACTATGTTCATTTTTTTTCGTTAGAGATAAGTATAAGTGCCCTTCTATACTTTGTAATTTCTAAATCACATATATATATGTCTCTAATACCATGTTGACAATTAAAATGTAGAAAAAAAATTAAACAATCAATATCAAATATGTCATGCATATCATTGGGTTGGGTGATCCCATCAAATAACATGAAATAAAAAGAAAAAAAAGGTAAATATAATCACAACAGAACTCAACCCCCAGTTATGCATCCATTTAACTCCAAATGAAAAATAAAACATCTAAGGTGAAGATTTTGTTAATTATCCGACCTTCAACTATATCGCATCAACTGTCTGTCATATAACACTTGGAGCACCAATTTGTAGCGAAAATTCAAATGAAAATTCACTTTTGTTATCAAATAACAGGATAAAACTAGAGTGAATCAAGATATTCAAATTAGTTTTCAGAGTAAACCAGTGTGAGTCAGGGTGTTCAAATTAGTTTACACCCCACTTTACTTTAGCCATATATGATGATGTTCAGGTGAGCTTTGCACCCAACATTACTTCAGCCAAATGCCATGTTCAGGATTAGGTGAGCTTTTCACCCAACATGACTACGCCATGCTGAGGTTCGAGTGAGTTTAAACCTAGATTTGAAAATATTAAAAAAAAATACGACATTACTTTTTTATACCCAACTTAAAAATATTTACAAAAGAAAAATGCATGGCTTTAGATATTTAAAAAAATTAAACAAAATAAAAAAATATATTTACATATTAATGCATTTAAAATGTCAAACATGAAAATACCCCAGCATGCACAGTAATTTTCAAATTCAATTATATATTTAGATTAAATATATAAGCCTGTACAATAATTTTAAAATTCAAAAATATAGTTAGATTATATCTATAAATAAATAAATAAATAAATAAATAAATAAATATATATATATATATATATATATAAATAAAAGTTAATGTAGAAAAGATTTCTAAAACATTTACACACACACACACACACACTTAATATTTATATAATTATATCCATGATTATTTTTGAAAACATATATATAAATCTACATATATAAATATTATCGAAAACTAATATATATATATATATATATATATATATATATATATATATATATATATATATATATATGTGTGTGTGTGTGTGTGTGTGTGTGTGTGTATTATTTTGGAAAGGTATGTCATGGTCTATATATGAAATTATAACTAACCCAAATAGCTAAAAAAAATTCCTAGCTAAATGCATATATTTTGGAAAAAAAAAATATTTAAAAGAATTATCGATTCTAATTGTATATAAACTAATAAAAAAATAAATTTAGATAATTATTTAGTGACGGATTTAAATTAGCTGGGGAAAATTCATCGCTAATAATTATCTTTGGAAATTCCGTCGCTAAATTCTCCGCGTTTCTTTGGGCAGGAATTACGAAAATTCAGTGGCAGATTATGTCGGGATATAATTAGCTAGGAAAAATTCGTTACTAATAATTAGCTAGGGAAATTCCATCGCTAAATTCATCGCAAAATTAAGGATTTTATTTTCGTGAAATTCCATCGCTTAATCTGTCACTAATTTATGGATTTTATTAGTTAGAGATATTCACTTGCTAAATCCATAGTTAAAATACGGATTTTATTAGTTAGTGAAAATTCGTCACTAAATCCATTGCTAAACAAGGATTTTATTAGAAAAGGAAAATCCGTCGCTAAATCTATGATTTTATTAGCAAAGAAAAATCTGTCGCTAAATCCATCACTAAATCAATGAATTTATTAGCAAGGGAAATTCCATCACTAAATCCATCACAAAATCATTGATTTTATTAGCAAGGGAAAATCTGTCGCTAATTTTATCATTAATTCCATCGCTAAATCATGAATTTTATTAGCAAGGGAAAATCCATCGCTAAACTCATAGCTAAATCATGGATTTAATTAGCAAGAGAAAATTTATCGCTAAATCCATCGTTAAATCATGGATTATATTAGACATAAAAAATCCTTCAATAAATCCGTTGCTAAAAATTAGTTAGGGAAAATCTATCACTAATTTAGTCACTAATTTCATGCTTTTATTAGCAAGGGATATTACGTCGCAATATCTGTCACTAAATTCTCTATTTTTTTAGCAGAAGTTATTAAAATTTTTCGTTGCTAAATCTATTGCTAAAATCCCCACTTTTTTTGAGCAGATTTTATGTAAATTTTCCGTCACCAATCTATTGCAAAATCCGTCGCTAAATCCCCCGCTTTTTTTGAGCAAAATTTTTGAAAAATTTTCTCTCGTTAATCTGTTGCTATTTTTTTTCCAAAAAAAGATCATAAATCCCTTACTATTCCCTAGCTAATCCCTTATAATTTAGATAGGGATTGATCCATAGCTAAAATTCTCTAGCTGAATTGATATTTTCTTGTAGTGAAATAGTTGAGATGTTTAATTAATAAAATGATGATATGGCATATTATTGGTTATTCAAAACAAATATGTGATAGCCATAAAAAGAAATCTCGATTGCTACTTTCCAGAGCATAATAGTGATTATTGGGCAAATTTTATGATGAACATCATGTTGGACTAATTGTATGGTGATTAACCTCTAATAAACAAACAAACATAAGTTGCTGTTTTGAAAGATAGCCAAATGTTAAAAGTCCTGCATTGATTAAACACTAGGATGATCTTGAGGATGATCAATAACTATATGTTTAACTATATATGTATAATTATTTATAAATATTTGTATAATTATATAAATCTCTTTATAACTATATATTATTATATTTGTAACTATGTAAACTAATTTTATAACTATATCCACAACTATATGTATCTATTTTTTTAACTTAATTATAATTTATAACTATTTGTATAATTCTATATAACTATATTTCTAACAAAATATACTATATGTTTAATAATATATAACAATATTTAATTGTATTTTACCATATAAATATTTGTATAACTATGTAATACTCTATATAATTAAATATAATTATATTTGTAACTATGTATGCAGATATGTATTCATATAATTAATCTATTTATTTGTTTATAACCTTTTATACATTTTTATATAACTACTTATAACTACTTGTATGAATATATCTATATATAACTATATGTTTAACTATATATAACTCTATTTTTAACTATATATACTATAGGTATATGAACATATAACTATAAATAATTGTCTTTGACTATATGTATAACTATAAAAACATTATACATAAATATATTAAAATTTATAATTAACAACATATATTTACTAAATATTTTTATATATTAGTATAAAAAATGTATTTTAGTATATCTATACCTACACATAACTATATGTATAAATATAAGATATTATAAGAAAAAATATATATGCCTACATGTATAAAGATAAGTTAAACTATATGTGTATTAATATGTATAATTACATCTAACTATATTTATAATTACATGTATAACAACATACAACATTATGTTTACTTATGTGTATAACTATATATAAATTTTTATAAAACTAAATAAAACTTTATATAATTAAATATAACTATATTTTTAACTATTTATACATATATGTATACATATATGTAAATCTATATATTTGTTTATAACTATGTATATATTTATGTAAAACTAAATATAACTACTCGTGTGTGTGTGTGTGTGTGTGTATATATATATATATATAAATGTTTAATGATATATAATTTTTTATAACTATATATATTATATGTATAATAACAATTAACTATAAATAATTCTATCTTACTATATGTATAACTATAAAAAATTTATACATACTATATTTAAATATATATTTAACAACATATATTTAATATACATTTTTATATATTAGTATAAAAAATGTGTTTTAGTATATCTATACCTATACATAATTATATGTATAAATATATGAAATTATATGAAAAAATATATATATACATACATGTATAAATATAAGTTTAACTTTACGTGCAACTATATGCATAACCACATGTAACTATATTTATAATTTTATATATAAAAATATACAACATAATGTTTAACTATATGTGTATAACTATATATAAATATTTGTATAACTATAAAAAACTTTTTATAAATAAAAATAACTTTATTTTTAATTATGCATACATATATGTATAAATATATGTAAATCTATATAATTATTTAAAACTATACATTTATGTATAACTACTTATAACTACTTGTATGCATGTATCTATATATAACTATATTTTTAACTATATATAATTATTTATAACTACATAACTATGTGTATACTAACATATAATTATTAATGAGATAATACTAATTTGTTGCACTAACTTGATTAGCAAAATATATATAATCAACTATATGTCACATAGCATGAGAGTGTATGTTGGTCAGGCACTTATATGGTATAATACAATTAAGGTACACATATCTAATCCCAGCCCTTAGGCCTCAGACTCATATATGAACTTATGTATGACAAAAGATGTAATATCTAATAGTTTTGTATACAATAAAATTTGTTTTTCTTTTATGTAATTACTCATTCTAATACTGCATTCTCTGTGAGTCTCTCTCTCCCTCTCTAATTCTTTCTGTGTCACTCTCTTCCTCTTTTTATTTCTGTGTAACTCTCTCTCTCTCTCTCTTGTTATTTTTTTTCTCGCTCTCCTTTCTTACTTGTTATCTCTCTTTCTCTCTCTTTCTCCCTCTCTCCCTCCCTCTCCCTCTCTCTCTCTCTCTCGTTCTCTCTCTCTCTCTCCATTTCTCTCTCTTTCCCTTCCTCTCTCTCCCTCTCACTCCCTTTCAGCATTTCTCTCCCCTTCTCTCTACCCCCTCTCTCTCTCTCTCTCTCTCTCCCTCTCTCTTTGTCTCCCTCTCCCCCTTCAAACATTAAATCTCTTTCATTTTTGCTTTCCTTTCTTGTACATTATCGTAATTTTCTCCCATTATCTAGTAATACCATGATATCTATTAATCTTTATCATGCTAAAATTACTTTATCTATTCATGTAGATTCTACAAATGCATTGCGTCGATATTCATGTTATTTAATTTTTATATATTCATCTGTAAGTAATTTTATTTAATTATTAGTATATTTTGAAGTAATAGAATGTTTAATTCAAAATAATATATGAGCATTATTTTTTGTAAATATTACAGGGCAAAATGAGTTTATATCATAAGTGAATGTACTAAAGGTTTTTTAATGGAATTTTGAATAAAGATTTTTTGAGTGGCTTAAAACTTTCATCAATTTTGCATGTAGTCAATCGAGATGGATGGATGGAGAAAAAATTAAGTGTCCATGTAATCATCGCAAGTGTCAAATATCCTTTTTTTAGTGATGCAAACACTATAAGATACAATTTGGCTAAATATGGCTTTGTGCCAAATTATTTTGATTGGATTTATAATGGGGAAAGTACAATGGCTCTGAACATTAACCAAAATGAGGGTAATGAATCATTTGCTTGTGGTGAAGAAGCATCAAACACATACCATAGAATTATCACGGAAGCTGCTAGTGCTAACTTCAATAAGGATTACGTGGATGAACCACCTAATCTTGAAGCTCATAAATTTTATGAAATGCTTAAAGCTGCAAATAAAGAGTTGTAGCCTCGTTGTAAAACACATTTGCAATTATTACTTGTGGCTCGACCTATGAGCATTAAGTCAGAAAATCATATGTTTGAGAAATTATTTGATCAAATGTCAAAATTGATGAAAGAGATTGTTCCAAATAATAATTTGATCACTAATAACTTTTACATCACTAAGAAGTTACTATGAGAAATGGGTCTACCAGTGAAAAAAACTGATGGTTATTTCAATGGATGTATTTTATATTCTGGCGGTGATAGTGATTTAATTAGCTGTATGTTTTGTGATCATCCTTGATTTAAAAAGGCATCTCGTGTTGTAGATACGTGACCAAAATTGAAAGTTGCATTTAATAAGATGTATTATTTTTTATTAATTCCTCGATTACTCATACTATATGCATCAAATGATATAGCAATGATATGAGGTGACATTCTGAGTTTGAGGTTGAAGAATGGGTAATGCGTCATCAATCAGATTCACTTGCTTGGAACCATTTTAATTATATACATCAAGATTTTGCAGCTAAAAGTCGAAATGTGAGATTGGGTCTCTTCATAGATGGATTTCAACCATTTGGGCAATCTGGACAATAGTATTCAACATGGCCAGTGATTGTGGCACATTATAACTTTCCTCTATGGTTGTGTATGAATGAGCAATATATGTTTTTGTCAAAAGTGGTTCCAGGGCCAAAAAATCCGAAAGACATGCTGGATGTTTTCTTACAGCCTCTTATAGTAGAGTTAAATCATTTGTGGGATGTTGGTGTGAATACATATGATATCTCAAAGAAGCAAAATTTCATTCTGTGGGCAGCCCTTATGTGGATAGTAAGTGATATTTTTGCATATTCAATGTTGTCTGGCTGGAGTACTGCAGGATGATTTGCATGCCCACATTGCATGAAAAATTTTAATGCATTTACCTTCAAATTTAGTGGTAAATAGTCATGATTTGATAACCATCGTAAGTTTCTACATATGAATCATCCATTTCGAAAAAATAGAACTTCATTTCAAAAAAAAACTGTTATGACAGTTGTACCAGCAGTTCATTCAGGAGATGATATTATGACAAAAAATTAGAGTTTTGGTTTGAAGAAGGTAACTAAAAAGGATGCTACTTGAAGTAATGAACAAATAGGCAAAATATTTGGCTGTAGTAAACATAGTATATTTTGGGAATTTCCCTTTTGGAATTCCTATATAATTTTTCATAACTTAGATGTAATACATTTTGAAAAAAAAATGTGTTTGATAATATTTTCAACACTATCCTTAATGTAGATGTAAAAATAAAAGACACTTTAAAATCAAGAGAAGAGCTGAATGATTAATGTCAGCGTCTTGAATTTAAACTGAATGAGGCAACAAAATTATTCCCTAAAGCTCTCTACCCACTTGATAAGAAGGCAAGATAGATATTGTGTGAATGGGTTAAAAATTTGAAATTCCCTGATGGATATGTGTCAAATATGGGTAGATGCGCAGATATAAAAATTTGAATGAAAAGTCATGACAATCATGTATTTATATAGATATTAATACCTATTTGATTCCGTGAATTACATCCCCTAAGTGTTTGGAAGGTCCTTACAGGACTTATTTTGTTTTTTAAATAGCTAATTGCAACAATAATCAAAATAGATAACATTGTGAGGTTGGAGAATGACAATCCACTTATTATTTGTAAGCTTGAGCGGATATTCCCACCGAGTTTTTTTGACTCAATGGAGCATTTGCTGGTCTATTTGGCATATGAAGCAAGGATAGCAGGGCCAGTGCAATATAGGTGGATGTATCCTGAAGATAGGTAAATACTTATAATTTGCTATGTTTTATTATTTCATACATAAAGTAATATTATAATTTAATATAATTGAAACCTAACATTGTGGTTGTAGGTATCTTCGTAAGTTGAAATTGGATGTTAGAAACAAGACAAAAGGTGAAGGTTCAATTTGTAATGTATATTTAGTAGAATTAGCATCATCATTCTGTTCTTATTATTTTGAGGATCATGTCAAAACTAAGAATAAAAATGTGCCTCGGAATGATGAAGGTAATGTGATTGTGGAAGATGATTCTGTGGACAAACTATCTATCTTCAAGCACCCTGAATGATCATTTGGAAGAGCAATAAAAAGATGTATGATAGATGAAGATTACAAAGCAACCCGTAGCTACGTTTTACTTAATTGTGAGGAGGTTGCACCATATATTGAGTATTTATACCCAAAATGGTTGCAAGTTTAATCATATTTTAATTCTATCTTAATAGGAATTATTAAAAATTGATATACATTTTTCTCTCTCTTTTTATATTTGTGCATTATTTATGTTGAACAATTAAAATATAGGCAACCAGCAATTTCCAGCAATTATGTCGATTATATGCTAAAAACTAAATTTGCGAATTGGTTCAAAAATTATGTGAGAATTATTATGCTTTAAATTTTTGAATTATTTAATTTATTAGTATCTTTTATTTGTTAATATCATTTTTTTAATTTATGTCACAGAAAATTGATCCTTCAAATGGAGATTCAAATATTTTCATTCATAATCTAAGTAAAAGCTCGTTTAGATACGTGACAACCTATCTTGGATATTTTATCAATGGATATAAATTTAACACAATCGAGCATGGTTCTTCTGAAACAACAATGAATATTGGTGTATGCATTAAAGGTTAAGGTTATAGCGTAGATGATATTAATTATCATGGTCAACTCTAACAAATTATTGAGTTAGAGTATCCTGGACTCAAAAATAACATGATTGTATTATTAAAGTGCGAGTTGTTTAATCCTACATGAAATGTTAGCATAATGATTCATTCGGATTATAAGTTCGTAGATGTTAACCATAAATGAAGATATAATTGTTATGAGCCATTTATTATGGTAGTTCAAGCCACTCAAGTACATATCCGAGTTTATCTCGTGATAAGAGTGATTGGTGCGTTATTTGCAAAATCAAAGCTCGATCAAATTTTGAAGTACCAACATCACAACAAAGAAGTGCAGACTTGGATATTGCATTGGTATTACAGGAAGATTACATAAATAATATTTAGCATGTGCATGTAGATGAAGATCTAGAAAATTTATGTTACTCAAATAGTGGCCTAATAGAAATTGAAGATGATCAATTTCTATCTGAACATGAGTTTGAACTTCTATCAAAATTAGAGAAAGTATCAGGAGATCCATTGGAGGATGACTGTGATGCCGATAATTAAACTTTTATAATAGTATTATAATATTAAACTATCAAAGAGTTTCTATATTTTATTGAAATCTATCGGTGTGTTTTATTCTAAAATGCATGCTTGTTCATCATATCTGTATTATTTGTTCTATGTTTTATTTTATATAGTAGATGACACATAAAAGACGTGGCCGAGGTGGAGTTGGATGTGGATGCAAAAATGAATAAATTTATCTAGTACGTTACATCATGTTCCATAATCAGTACAATCTCATATCCACCATATCCAGACTTCAACATCATAATCACCATCTCCATTTCTATCAGCATCACCATCATTGAGATCTCTACTATCTTCTTTATCAGAAATAAGCCCACCATCCATTATGCTTCCTGCACACACTTTTGATCCATTTCATTCTTCTACACCACATTTTAGACCGATAGTTTCCCCATTTACAAAACCAATGACATCATCAAATGATGTGCCTTCCTCTACATTCAATCTAAGTTAGTAATTGAGATTATGGATGAGAGGTAAAAAATATGTAAATATGACTTAAAAAAAATCTGATGTTACTCTCAGTGGCTTTTTTTAATATATAGTTATGATTTGCTTGTTTTCAATGTTATTTATTTATTTGTATAGTTTTATTCAATCTCACAAGTGCTTGACTATAATTATAAAGTATTTCAAGAAAATGGCTGATTCTAAAGTATTCTCCTGAAAGAAAGTTTCTGAATCAACAAAAGAGTCTTATTTTAATGACAGGTAAAAAATAACAAAACAAAAGCATTGAAAAATAATTATCTAATTACTTAACTATTATGTTGGTTATTATTCAAGTAGTAAATAATTATGTTCTTGTTAATATAAATTCTTTTGTGATTTTTTATATATAAAATAAGTACGCATGGGCACTGAAATTTGATGTAAAGATAAAGTCATTATGGAAGATCAAAGCTAATCAATGGTATTTTGATTTTGTCCATCAATTGAATAATATGAAAGAAAGGCCTAATTTTATATCCGATGATGACTGGCCCGAGTGGCTTAAGTATTGGGAGGAGCCAGATGTGAAAAAAAAAATCAGATATTGCTAGCAAAAATCGATGAAGTGAGGTAGCTGGACTAGGTAGATGAAACTATCGACACACAAGATGGTTGAAGTTGAGCATTGAGCATGCTCAAGATTTGGTACAATTTTAAAATTGTAAACATTTATATTTTTAGTGGTTGTTCTAATAGTCTAATAATTCAAATATATGCATGGTTTTATTAATTTTGTTAAAATTTTTGATCATTTGTTATTTTATGACTTGATAAATACATATTCTAGGCTGGATAATTGGGTTGAGATCCCAATTTTATGAGATTTTAAAAAAGATGCATGTGAAGAAAGTGAATGGTCAGTTTGTTGACAATAGGACTCAGATGATTGCTATAAGAATCTATTATATTTATAAAATTTTATAATCCTACAGTACATTTTGAAAGTTATTTGGAATGCAAAATAATTATTTTATTTTTTGTATATCTATAATAGTATTTTTCACTATTTTATCTAAGGAACTGTTGGAGGAACGTGTGACAACTACTTCTCAACAAGTTAAGGGTTCTATGGATCTTCAACCAATTGACTATGATCCTATTTATTTAGAGACCATAAGAGGTCATAAGTAGCAATGAGTGCACGACATCAGCTCGAAGGGAGTGGCATTTTTATGTAGCAGTTGTGCTTCTAATTCACCTGTCTCAACAATAGTAGATGAGGTGGTCGAACAAGCAATGGAAACAAATGAACGTATTGTAGTTATGGAGACCGAAATGAAAAAGAAGGATGAGCAGATATCTCATTTGATGAAAGAAATATATGAAATTAAAGAACACAAAGATGAGTAGTATACCAATTTGAAAAAAGACATACAAGAAATGAAAGAAGAAAAGGTGGAGCTGATTACTTATTTGATGGAAGAAATGCAAGAAATTAAAGAAATGAATGATGAGATGAAAGAAATTAAGAATGTAATGCAATAGCAGATGTCCTATGTGGAGTCACAATTAGCAGCATTGGCTCAACAAATAGCATTATGAGATCGAGCTATGAAACCTCACAAAAAAAGCTAGCACAAAATTCCCTACTAATTATGAGGATTATTCCGTATTTATAGATTTCAGCTTGATCAAAAGGAGTCCTACCTTTTATTATCTTCCCTAAAACATTTTATTTTTCCACTCTTTCTCTGTATACATCATTGCTGGACATCTTTTAGATTTTTGTTAAAGTTATATGACTATCAATTTTAATTTGTGTTTGTTAATGTCTATAATAACTATTTTTATATATTTGTTAATATGTTTGTTGTCCCTAAATTTTTAGGGTAGAGTTTTAGCCTATTATAGGTATGTAAAAGGCTTGGCTAATCCTTCATGGTGCTGGGAACAACACCTTAACTTATTAAGCTATGAGATGAAACAAAAAATTAATTCCACGCAAACGTAGGTTTGTTCTTGACACTCTTATTTTGTGTAGATCTACGTCATCATGGTTTAAATCTACATCTACTTGTTATTGGTTATTGGTTTGTAAATGTAGAATGTTATGCGCCATGTGCAGGTGTAACAATGTTCTCTATCTGCGTGAAGTACCAGAGTAAAAAGAACTAGAAATGCTGACCATGCTTGAGAGACCTATATGTGTGTTTTAAAGTCCTATATTATTTTATTATGTTATCTTGGATGATATGTCTATTTGCATGAAAGTACAAGTATGTGTGTCATCTAAGGCTATGTGATTATACATACGTACATATAATACTGTAGTATATACATATATATATACTTGGTATGAATTACATATATACTAATTATATATCTACATATATTGAGTGTATAAGTATGCATATACCGAGTATATTTGTTCGTATATACTGAGTATATTTTTACATATATTGTAGTATATACGTATGTATATATATTGTATATAAGTATGTTTATCCTGTAGTATATACGTAAGTATATACTCAGTATATACATAATTTTATTCTATAGTTTATACGTACATATATATCGAGTATATATATAATTGGGTGCATATATTTATTTGTAGACATGTATATATTGTCATATATAAATACTCATTTACACACAGACACACTTTTGAATATATAATTGCTAGGGCTAGTTTGATCATCATTGTGCATTACTTACTGATGCAGGTAATAAAAGCCATGGATTATAGACTTTCTCTAAAGCTCTATGATTAAGATATTTCAAGTCAAGTCCAACGAGGCAGATAGAGATTGGTCTTAAAAATCTTAGTAATTGTGTTGATATGCAATTATCACATAGTACAAAGCAAACGTATGAGTAAATAAGTTTTTTTGCTCTGGGTTCTGCAATGATTGGTTCTAATTGTACTAGGTCTTAAGATGATGTTGATGATGATACTCATGTAAATGGTGATATGCGCACATATAATAATGCAGTATTTTATGTACATATATACTGAGTATATATGTACTCAGGATATATGTACACATAATACTGTAGTTTATATGTACATATACTACCGTAATATATGTACGAGTAAAAAGCTAGTATATATGTACATATATACTACAATATTATATATTTATCAAAACATAACTTTTTATTTATTTATTTTGAATTGATTGAGTAGTTTAAATTTCTTATAGATATGGTACCATATTATTCCCCATACGAAGCTTGTATAAGTGAAGGGATTTTTCACTAGACATGATGCACCATGACTCGGACAGCTTTGTCGCATTAGAAAGATGGTGATCAGAGGAGCAGAGGGAAAGAAAGCAACATCAATGCATGGATAGATTATACTTTGTGCACTGTTAGTAGATACATTAATGAATAAGATGTAATAAAATTTTGTTATTTTTTTATTTTAATTATGTAAAATATTGTATTACAATAAGTTATTAAATGATTTTATGTTTTTTTAATTATAAATTATCATTTTTAGTTTCTGTGTTTAATTAAAATTTTTTTAAAAAATTAAATTCTAAAAATAGTTAGGGATGTTTCCATATCTAATTTAGCTAGGGATATCTTTATTATAGCAATGGATTTTTTCCGGCGAATTTATTTTTCGAGGGACTATTTCCATCGCTAATATTTAGTGAGGAGCACTTTAGATTGGGAAAGCATCAATTGTTATATCCATTTAGCGATGAAAACACTCATTTAGCTTGCTAATTTAGCGAGAAAAATTATTCTTTTTAGCTATGGATTTTTTTATCGCTAGATTTTTAGCTAGGGACACCTTCCCTCACTAAATTTTAGCGATGAGCACTTTAGATTTGGAATAGTTCCTTCTTTAATAAATTACTATATCCCATTTACCGATAAAAAATGCCCATTTAGTTAGAATATTATCTTTTGATATATGGGATTTTTCTTGTAGTAAAAAAGATTTCTTGGCATGAGTCAGAGTGCACATATTGATAAAGTGCTTAACTATTTTTCCATCCAGAATTCTAAGAAAGGATTCTTGCCAATGTCACATGGAGTGAGCCTTTCTAAGGCTCTATGTCACTATATTAAATAGGAAAGAGAATGCATGGATAAGATTTCATATGCATCTACTATTTGGTCTATCGTGTATGCCATGATTTGTACTCATCCTAATGTCTCATATGCATTAAGCATGATGAGAAGATACTAGTAAGATCTAGGTGAGAGTACTTAATAAGGACTCCAGATTATTTCTTGATATATGAAGGTGATTAGGAGCTTGTTGTAAAGTATTGCAGAAATGCAGGCTTCAAAACTGATAGGGATGATTCAAGATCGTAGTTAGGTTATGTATTTTGCTTAAATGGTGGTGCTATGAGCTGGAAAGGTTTAAAGAAAGATATAGTTATTGATTTTACTATAGAAGCTGAGTATATTGTTGCTTCTGATGTGGTAAAAGAAGCTATTTGGATCAAAAAATTTATCGTAGAACTTGATTTAGTTTCTAGAAAAACTAATCAAATAGACCTTTATTGTGACAAAAATGGGGCTATTGCATAGGCTAAGGAAACTAAATCTCATCAATGATCCAAACACATACCTCATAGGTTCCATCTAATTTGAGAAATTATTGATAGAGGAGATATAAAGATATGCAGAGTGCCTACAGATGACAACATAACAGACCCATTGACCAAGGCTTTAGCATAGAGGTAGCATGTTGGTCACACTTGGTCACTAGGTATCTGATACTTTAGTGATTAGCTTTAGTGATAGTGGGAGATTGTTAGAGTATACCTTAAAAGTCAATCATTAGATGATTTGTTGGGACTTTTGTATCATATCATTTATGTAAAAATGCATTATTTTATGATTATTATATTTATTTAGATATGTGCAAATATTAGATGAATCTAATAATGTTCTAGGATGATATATTCTATGGAATACTACTCTAAAATATTCCTAGTCAAGATTTAATATTTAAGGGCAATATTAATACATTAAGCCTAGCATGTAGGCTAACTATTTTGAGATATTTAGTTAACACATAAGTATATGTTGGATAACATATATTGAACTGACCCACTATGAGAATGTTGCATGGATTGTTATATAAGTGTCATACACATTATCATAATTACTATTAGTATGAATTATCCTTTGACCTGAAGTCACTATGGTTCCCTACATAAGGAGTTATAAAATTTAGATTCAGGAAATACCACCTGTAATAAGGATGGTTATAAAGTTATTTACCAAGTATACAATAATTTGCACAGAGGGATGTGAATGATGTATATGGAATTTGTCACTTCTATATAATGGAAGTGATATAAGTTGTCCCCTTTATTGAGAGGACAATTAAAATGCACAACCATGCTTAAATAAGACAAATTTGAGATATTGAGCTTATTTATTAAAGGGAGTCTACTCAAAGATCAAAAAACATATAGATTGATGTGAGAATGACATGATCCATGCCTCATAAATCAATCTAGATAAAATGGACAAACGGACTAAGTCGTACAATAAAATAAGTTACAAAATTAGGTTAAGTTGAATCTATTATATTTTTTTCACTTGGGTAGCAATGATGCATTGCTAAATGATGCTCATTGCTTGTTTCTTTAAAATGAGATTTAAAGTTTCTACCAATGTTACGCGAAACTATCGGGTCACACACATAAAAACATATAGATATTTGAAGTTTGTTTTATTTTAGTTAATCTAAAATAAATTAGGCCTAATCTTAAGTCTAAAATTCATTTCAGATCTTAAGCTAATTAGAATAAAGAGGTTGGTCTAATAGTAGATATTTGGACCTTTAAAATTGGCCCAAACTTAAAGCACATATTTCTTTCTTTTAGAAAGGTGTGTTATTAATGACACATCCTTTTCATTAATGACCATCCTTTTCATTAATGAAAGATCCTTTTAAAATTGTGTGTGAAAAACTAAAAGGTTTCATTAATGACACATCCTTTTATAATGGTGTGTGAAAAACCAAAAGTTTCATTAATGACACATCCTTTTAGTTAATGACACTTCCTTTTAGAAAGGTATGTGAAAAATTAAATGGTTATTTAAAATGAGAGAGATAGAAAACAAAAATATATATATATATATATATATATATATATATATATATATATATATATATATATATATATATATATAATGAAGATATGTTTGTGTCGATACTGCTAGAGGCACGGACACTTGACTATGCTAGGATATGGCCAAACCATTTGCAAGCAAAAATTTAATTTTGTGCTACAATGGATAACATCAATGTCCAACATTTAATTGTATTCACTTGGATCACTCGTGGGTTCCTAGTCCGTTACGAAATTCTGATATGAAATTTATGAGAACCCCAACAAGATAGATGGATAGATAAATTGATATATATGTTAGAGTATGCCCTAAAAGTCAATCATTAAATGATTCTTTTGGGTCTTTTGTATCAAATCTTATATGTATAATGATATTATTTTATGATCATTATATTTATTTAGATCTATGCAAATATTAGATGAAAAAAAATAATACTTTAGAGTGATATATTCTAGGAATACTATTCTAAATTATCACTAGTCAAGTATTAAGAATCAAGGAAAATATTAATACATTAAGACTAGCATGTAGGTTAGCTAATATGGATATTAAGTTAAAACTTGAGTATATGTTAGAGGACATATACTGAACTGACCCGCTAAGAGAATGTTGCATGGATTCTTATATAAGTGTCATACACATTCTCTTAGTGACTATTAGTATGAATTGTCCTTTGACCTAAAGTCACTATGGTTCCCTACATAAGGTGTTGTATACTTTATATTCAATAAATGCTACATGTAACAAGGATAGTTATAAAGTTGTTTACTAGGTATACAATAAATTGTGCAAAGGGTTGTGATCGATGTAGATGGAATTTGTCCCTTCTATATAATGGAAGTGATATCAGTTGACCCCTTAATTGAGTAGGACTACTAAAATGCATGGAAATTTTGAAATAAGTCAATATGAGATATTAAACATATTTGTTTAAGTTAGTCTACTCAAAGATCAAGAAACATATAGATTGACGTGAGGATGAGATGATCAATGTCTCATAAATCAATCTAGATATCAAGGACAAAAAGACTCAGTCATCAAATAAAATAGGTCATGAAATTAGGTTAAGTTGAAAATATTATATTTTCAACACGTGGGTAATAATCATATATTGCAAAATGCCACTCATTTCTTGGTTCTTTAAAATGAGATTTTAAAATAACTGCCAACATAATGAGAAGATAATGTGTCACACACATAAAAATGTATATATTATGTGAGTTTGTTTTATTTTAGTTTGACTAAAATATACTAGGCCTAATTTAAGTCTGAAATTTTTTTCGGACATAAGCTAATTAGACTAAAGAATTTAGTCCAATAGTATATGTTTGGGCCTTTAAAACTGGCCCAAACTTAAAGCCCATGTTTCACTCTTTAGAAAGGTCTGTTATTAATAACACATCATTTTCATCAATGACATCCTTTTCATTAATGACACATCCTTTTATAAAGGCGTGTGAAAAACTAAAGGTTTCTTTAATGACACAAATTTTTAAAAAGTTGTGTGAAAATTCAAAATCTTTCATTAATGACACATCTTATTAATAAAATGTGTGAAAAACAAAAATATTATATAAAATAGAAAAGATATAAAATGAAAAATTATATATAATGAAAATATATTTGTGTGGATATCACTACAAGCATGGATACTTGATTGTGTGAGGATTCAATAGGTTGATCAAAATCAAATTTTAAGTTTGTGCTACAGTAGGTAATATCCTTGTCCAACAATTAATTATATTCACTTGGATCATTAGTGGGTTTCAAGTCCATTGTTAAATTCTGATATGAAATTTACCAGAACCACAACAAGATATATATATAAATTGATGGATAGGTAGATGCATAGATAGATTGATAGATAGACAAATGGACATGTGGATAGATCAACATATGGATATATTGATAGATGGATAGATGGACACATGGACACATGGACAGATTGATATATGGACAAATAGACAGATATACATATGAAAATATTTATAGTTGGGAAAATGGGCAGATGAAAAGATAGAAAAATGGATAGATAGATAGATTGATTGATTGACAGATGGATAGAAGGATAGATGGACAAATGGATAGATGAACAATTGGACAGATGGATAGATAGACAAAAAGACAAATGGACAGATGGATAGATAGAAAGATGGATAGATGGATAGATAGATAAATAAATAGAGAGATAGATAGAGAAATAGATAGATATACATATAGATAGATAGATAGACAAACAGATAGATAGATAGATAGATATACAGATAAACATATAAACATATTAATAGATAGACAAATAATAGGTAGACATGTAGAGAGGTAAATAGATAGACAGATAGATAGATGCTAGATAGATAGATAGATAGATAGACATATAGACAAATAGGCAAGTAGATAGATAGATAGACATGTAGACAAATAGGCAAGTAGATAGATAGATAGACATGTAGACAAATAGGCAAGTAGATAGATAGATAGACAGATAGTAATTAAGAATAGTAATTAATATTTTTGAACTAAATATGTACAGAAAATTTCTTAGCTAAATTAGCAAGGAAAAATCTCTAACTATTTTTATTCCAAAATTATTTTCATTCCAAAGCTATATTCACAAGTTTACTTTTATTCAAAAAATTTGATTACATATTTTTAAATTTTTATATTAAATTGAATAATAACATATACTATAAACTATTATTTATAATTAACAAAAAGTAAAAGTAGTTAATAAATTATTCTGATACAATAGTTACATAATTAAAATAAAAACATAACATAGGTATATAATCATTTAAAACTAAATCATTATTATCATCATTCATTGATGTATTTGTGCTCGACTCTCCTGTGTTAATACTCTGCTAGAACTCTGTGTGCTATGTGTCTCATCAAGGCCACTAACTGTGACTCCATATAGGTCATATGCTATTGCATTACATTCTTTATTTCTTTCATCTCATCATTCACTTCTTTGATTTTCCATTTCTTCCTTCAAAAGAGTTATCTGAAGATCCATAGAACCCTCAACTGGCTGACAAGCAGCTATCATATGTTCCTCCATGAGTTCTTGTGATAAAACATGAAATAAAAAGCTATGCTAGATATAAATAAATTAAATATAATATTTTTAATTATGCACTTAACTTTCAATATTTACTGTTGTAGTCAAATAGTGATGGAACCACCAAAGCAATGACCACTTTCATAACAACTATATAGTTTTTTTTGACTTGATTCTACATGGAAAATCACTCTCTTAGATTCATATAAAAAACCCAATGAACACAACCTACATGTTACACACACTCCGCCATGGCTGCATCAAACATTAATATTTTATAATCAAATAAAAAATTTACTATATTTATAACATTTAAATAAAATTACAAAATTAATATTTATTATTAAACAATATGATATAATTTTGTATTATAAATTTTTTAATATATATTAATTTTTTGATTATAATTTAAGAAAGTTTATTAAACATTAATTTCTTTTTTTTTATTTACCTTTCGATATTTTATGTTAAAACATTCATGAAAATATCTTTATATATGCAAATACATCCAAATATAAATAAATAAAATTATAGCATAAATATCTACCTTTAAATAAAAATTTTAAAACATATATAATAAATAAACAAAATTATAAAATAATGTTTCTGATTAAATACCATGATTTATTTTTACAACACAAATTATATAATACATATACTACTATTATTTATAATAACTTTAAAATGTTTATTAAACTTTAATTAAATTATTATTATTATTTGCCTATTAATATATTATGTTAAAATATCCATGTGACAAGAACATCATGATAATTTCAAAAAGACATGATCAAATTTCATCATAAACATGTGACAAGAACATCACCAAATTAGATGGGAAGAATTTTAGAATATGATGGACCCTTCCTTCTTAAAGGTATTATATGATTCTATAATATTATAAAATATTTAGAATTTTTAGAACCCCCTAGAATTTCTTTTGATATAAGATCCCACACTTAGCGTGCTCTTGAAATTTGATGTTGAGGGCCGTCTCCATCTACGAAAATTCTTTCTACACTTATATCTATTTAAAGATTTGAGAAAAATCTATAGAATTACTCTCTAAAATTTCTCTCTAAAACTTCTCTCATGTTTGGTTTGATTGTATATTTATTTTATAGGTGACAAAAGTAAACAACTTCAGACATGTGAGAAGAAAAACTTCAAGCTCAAGGTCACATGTAGCTATACTAAAGTCTACACTCTATGACACATGTGCACACACAATGTTATTGAAGCACTGTAACATGTGACACGAGCACACCTTTGGGACAATACTACACACTTCAAAACTGATACACAACAAAAACATACATTGTTCATTTAGCATTTGAAAGATATGAGTCCCCTGGGGATTGCTACTGGTTATTCCAAACTACATTACAATTTACACAACAATCAAGATTAGTAAATTTGAAAAATACTAAAAACCAATGCAATCATACAAGAGTTTACCATTTGGTTATAAAGCAGCCCTTGGGCTAGATGATGATTCAGTTGATTTGCTTGGTTCAGCTAGCTCTGACCCAATCTGTGCTTAACAGAAGATAGCTGCCTAGACCATTGTAGTTGAAGGTGACCTAGTGGCTGACAATTGAATTTGAGGTTGCCCAACCCATGTGACCAAAAACAAACCCAAAGACAGCAGTACAAAATATTTAGCCATTACCATTATTAAAGTTGGCCATATCTATCCTAATCCCTACATTAATGGTTGCCTAAATTGTTGCTGTTGAGGTAATGGTGCTACCTTTTGCTGGTGTTGGGATTGTTGTTGTGCCAATAGATGTTGTTGCACATTTTTCTAAGGAGAAAAAGATTCAACATATTCGCTCCAGCCCTAGGAGAAATGGCATATGGTAGAGGGGAACTGTTGTCAAATGAAGCTACACTAGTAGCAATAGAAGGAGATGCAGCCGATTTCCCAATAAATAATGCAATAGGAGCCTAATTGAGATCGGCAAGTTACTTACAGGCCAATAATTCATGAAAAAAAAACCAAATATGTTCAGAGGGTTAAACATATGAACATGATCAGGTGATATTTAACTAACTTCATCTCACAAGCTCTTACTTTGAAACTTATCAATATTAAATTTCGGTCACTAATTTTTTTTTATTGTTTATATCAATTCTTATTTATCCTCTAACACAAACATGGATTTGAAAATGAGAGAAATCTTTCACATTGAACGTAAACATACATATATTATTTCACAAAAATATTTATGTATTGCATAATTATATTTTAGTGATATTTATCTTTTATAATTCTACATTCCAATACTACCAGCTACCATAAAGCATAATTAAGAGGAAGAAATCTCTTGTATTAAGATTGCATACTTATGAGTTTTGATTTTTATTTCTCAGGTAAAATATATGTTAGATATTTTGTTTAATTTTCACATGATGAAATGCACACTAACCTACATACTTCTTCATCAAAATGTATGTTTGTCCACAATTACCAATTTTTCAATTGTCTCCTCCAAAAATATAAGAATCATATAAAAATATTAAACTATCAAATTATGACTAGACTAAATATCACTATTATTATTAGTATTATTAATCATTTTTTATATTCTCTCAAACATACTCATATAGATATAATTCTCAAAATTTTCAGATAATGAACATAGCTCCATGATATAAGATTTAATTTATAAATCAAGAGCATAGACAGGTAGAGATGTACTCAAATTCCAGCCGGACTCCAGTAATTATAAAGAATATATTTTGGCATATTGAAACATGCACTAGTGTACTCACTACTTGATCAAAACATAGACTTAATCACAAGTATCGGCTCCTCTTCAATTGACTCCAAATATAAAAATATATATTTTTTAACTTAATTATCTAACAATAATTATACTATATTATTTATGTAGTTAGTATAGTTAGCTATTTCCTAAATTCTCTCAAATAGATTGATCTATATTATTATAATCAAGCATCTCGATGCTTTACTATCAATCCAATATTTCAAGTGAAAATAAAACATATTGAGATTGATTATCACTTCAAATTGAAAAATCAAAACAAATCTATAGAATTTAGTTATGAGCCTACCAATAAGAGTTAAAACTCGGGATAGCATGTGTCCGATTTAGGCTAGTCTAATTCAGTGCATGCTATTTATGGGTCAATTTCTGAGTGTGTTGTACCACCTACTTTTGTAGCACTTGGGCCAGTCTTCTTGGCCTAGCATAGCCCAAAACATTCCACCATTTTGGATCGTGCCTATGTAGGCTTTTGTGGATCGTGCTAGGATCATGTTGCGAGTCGTGCTAAAGCCAAGAGCCAATTTTTAACAACATTGTGCGTACCAAGCAATAGCTTGGAATAAAATATTTAAGTTTGATGTCATTTATAATTTATTTTATCCACTTTTTATTTTAGTCTATATGAGAACACTCGAAATAAGTTGGATCAACAGCACAAATTATGTGTATTAAATTGTTGTTTCCAAAATTTAGTAATAAATAAAAATATAATATTTTTTATTTCTTTCTAATTTGCTCTTTTATATCCTCCCCCTCTCTCTCCTCCCCTACCCTTTCTTCTCTCTATCTCCTCTCTCTCTCTCTCTCTCTCCTCCCCCTCTCTCTTTTTCCCAAAACCTTAAATGTAGCAAAATATTAAATTTAAAACATACAATAATTAAAACATTATAAAAGTACTTAAATGAGACTATTGGAGTATCAATGCCTCATTTTAAAACATTAAATAAACTACCATAACAACCGCATAATAATTACAACACTATAAAAATCTACCCAACATCTCCATGAGATAGAAAATATATAATTAAGCATGTCCAATTTTATTTCAAATTGTAAAGAATGGGTGACATGAAATTAGTAATCAAGCAACCTTCCCCAAAATTTACAGCAGCTCTAAGTAAATTTTTTTGCTCTTTAATCTTAGCAGTTTGACCCTTATTTAGAGATGGAACAAATGTTGAATATTTTCGATTCGCAAACTGATAGGCTTTTCGGGTATTAGCCATCACCTTTTCAGCACTTTCACAAGCAGCACCAATCATGTTAATTCTCTTCTGTAGAATAAAATATAGTAATCCTCATAAGAGTATCTCATTAATAACACCCATGCCTAGTGAAAAAAAAACTTGCCTTTAACTTCTAAATTTGAGATGATATAGACAAGTTTTGCATTCCATGCAGCAATTGATCTCTCTTGGAGATGTCACTAATTTTTATCTAAGGAAGTGATTTTTTGGATAGCATGACTGGTAATACTATATCAACAAGAACAATCCACAAGGACAGAAATCAAGTGTCAATTAAAATCAAAGGCAACAGCCTGAAGTCTTAAAGAATCACTTTTCAATAGAAAACCAAATTCAATCACATAAAGTGTTGTTCACTATAACATTTTGAAAACAAAAAAAATATTGACAGATGATGCACTCTTCTTCACCGGTGGGGGGGGGGGGGTGTTCCAAACCTCGACATGGAAGTAATCAAGATACCTAATATGGCTCGATGATACTAATGGTTATCAAAAATATAAGCAACAAGATGCATTGCAGCACATGAAAATAATTGATCTCTTCAAATTGGTGACAAAAAGATAGCATACAAGCAATAGTTTCAGTAGTAGCAATCTTTGGATGGGAAACAAAAGCCTTGGACACCTTGATCTCATCAAAAATGTTGAAAAGGTTGAAATTTATCATGGAATATTGTCCCATAATATCTTGCCTAATGTATAAAACATGCATCTTATATCATTAGTTCCAATATCTAACTGGTCAGCAGTCATCACAAATAATACAAAACTTGCTAATTGCAATACATGAAAAAGATACATGCAATATGGGCCATATGTATGAGTGTTGATTCATGTCTAAAAAATATCAAGGAACTCACAGAATTTTATAAGAAATTCAAAAAAAAAATATAGACCTAGCTTGCAGATACAAAAAAGTAATCAGTGTTTCTTGTATTTTTTTTTCAAATCCTTGCACTAGTGCGTTTAGATAGTGATTTTGGACGTTCTAAACCATTTTTTCCTTGTTCTACACTTCTCAAGTTATTTAATGTGTGGAAGAACAAAACCTCCAACTATCAGCCATGGCCTTATATTAGTTTTTGATCTGGATAATTCTATATGTGCATATGCCATTTCCATATGGAACCAGAAATGCTGTGTTGAGCCAGTTTTGTGCACAAATAGAGTAAATAACTAAAATGGACTTATCTCAGAGTTATATTTATTGTCTTTAGTCTTAGAACATTCACTACAATTTGTAATAGTCAATTCTAAACATTTTTTTTTCAAAATGTTTGCTATTCATGGTTGGAGTATGTAGTTCAATTCCATCGTTAAACATGCAACACCCACACCTATGTCCGGTATTTTCTTTCTTGGAGATGGTGTTTGTGCATTTGAATATGCATTAAAGAGGCACTATTAGGTTGAGAATGACCATTTGGGAATTGTTTTAGTTCACGAGTAAGCATCAAAGTCTTCTAGAATGTGATTTAATTGCTTTGTAATGGCTAAGAGCTCTAGACTTCACTCCCTCCAAGTTGAGCTGCTCCTATACTGCCTGGTTGAGCCTCTCCATGGTAACATCTTGTTGGAGGTTTTGATGCTATTGCTCTGGCAAGCCAACTTCCATTGTATGAATTTTTGTGTCCGGTACAAAACGAATGTAAATGTAATGCATGTGCTATGTACATTCAATTTTTTAAAGAATATAATTCACTAACAAAGGTGAAGTGCACAAGATGCTTGAATGAATTCACCCACTTGAGTCTCGATTCCTGCTTTAGTCCCACAATGCAGCGCTCCGAAAGTCAAAAATAATTTTCTCATATAATTTTGATATAATTTTGATCAAGGAAACAATGTAAAAAAACCAATTTGTTTGTGAAGAAGCTTCTAATCATTCAGTGCAGAAGCTTTAGAGATGATCTTAATCAGTTCCGTCAGGATTGAAGCTTGACGAGTCTAGTTGCCAAAAAACTAGCTGATCAATACTGGTTTGGGAGAAATGAACCGAGAGAGCAAGTGAGAGAGAGAGAGAGAGGCTTGTTATAAGTGAGAGTGAGGCAGCTAAGCATTTCACTAGCATTTTTGCTAGAACTATCCATGGCAGCCATCCTGGCTCCCTGTTCGCTGTAGGCTTTCTCCAGTACTATATTGACAATTGAACAAAACATGGAAGGAAAAAAACATAATAATAATTGTTTTTTGTGGGAGATGAATATTATGGTACTAATACTCTGTTTTGGAGAATGAGATTGTTTACACAGGAGAACTAAAACTCGGTCAGATTTTGAAGTATTTCACTCATTATTTCTCCTTCAATCTCAAAAGAATCTAACTCGCCCATCTTCCCACTTGATTTACATTCTTTCTCCACCACCTATCACGTACACAAATTCAAGAACAAAATCAAGAAGAGACTATGTTTGTCATGAGGACACAGAGTATAATAGCAATATTACAAAAAAGATTACAATTATAATATGTCTATTATCAATATGTAGTATTAGGATGAGACAGCAATGCAACATGTGAAAAATAAGTAAATGCATGAAATATGAGTGGGATATCCCATAAAACTAAAATTTCTAGTTATGGATGACGAAGAAATTAAGGAAAAACTATAAATCAACAAACTGAAGCACAGCATCATTCATACAGATAATCGCTATAATTGGAGAATTGGAGGTTTGATATTTTGTCTATTGGTGGATTTGAAAGCTCCTTCCTAAAGCCAACAATCGAGGGGAAAGATCTCATCATGACAATGGTACATAGGAATTGTTGTCCCTTCTTGCCCACACTAAATAACCTTTAAAATTATTAATTAGTAAACAAATTTTAATATTATTTTGTATTATTGAAAAAAAATCTATTATTTCATATAACCATTATTAATTGTATAAATCTATAACCTTACAAAATTGATAAGATTTTAATTTTTTATAATATATGGATACATTTTTAATAGTAATTCATAAAGAAAAAAAATAATATGAAATTATAAAAAAGAATTATATATATATATAATGGTTATAAATATTAATGTATTCAAAATATTTTTATGAATATAATATGAAATAAATTTATGGCATAAAATTCCATATTATATGATATATTTTATAATTTATAAAAATCCTAAATTAGCTTACGTGAGAAGATCATAAAAAAATATGTATTTAGTATTTTAATAAGAATGGAATATAAAAAACTAATATTAAATATCTTATTCAATGGTTTAATTCTTATAAATTTTAATAGGGGCAAAAATAAAACTTGAATTTAAATAAACTTAGGATCAGTTTGGTAGTGCTTTTAAAAAGTATTAATAGGGCAAAAATTTATCTAAGTATTTATAGGATAAAAAAAATATCATTAGTAATATAGCTGTAAAAAAATACTTGAAGTATTCTTTTAATAAGCACATGGAGATATTTTTTTTATAACACTTAAAGAGTTCTTTTACGAATTTAAATATTTTTATAAATATTTTTTTAAAAGATTCTTATAATCATAAAATATTTTTTAAGTTTTATTAATATTAATATATATATTATTTCAGATTTTTTGTAAATATTTTTATTATAATCATACAAATAATAATTTTATGTTTTTATTAATACAAATGTTAATGTATATTCATGTATTAATTCAAAAAATTAAAAATTATTTATAATTATAGAATTAATTATTTTATGTTTCATTAATACAAATATATAAATATGTTTTTTAATTAAATAGAATATTTTTTTTAAATATTTTAAAATTTTAAAATCCTATAAATAGTTAATTTAGACTTTATTAATATAAATTTTTATTTTATTTATAAAATTTTGTAATTATTTTATATAATATGCTATTTTTATAATTATATGAGAAGAAAGTGTTTTTAAAGGATCCCTCATCTATAGACTATTACAAACATTTAATGAACAAAATTACATCAAATATTAAAACAAATAATATATAAAACAAATAAAAAATAATTAAGTATAGATTAACAACTAAAAAAATCCCGAGCAATATAGCTAGGGAAATATCCCTAGGGAAATACATATATTTTGTGAAAATTATAATTTAAGGACTAATTGTTGCTATTAATATAAAATTGTAAAAAAAGATTTCCAAATAATGATTTAGTGAGAGATTTTTTTCTCGATCTAATTTGCTAGGAAAAATCCATCTCTCAAGTAATTGCTAAATTTGTCGTCATTCTTTTTTGCAAAATATATGATAATATTAGCTTGGGATATTTATCAAAAAAAATATTTCCATATATAATCAGTCACAAATCCATCATAAATTTGTCATTTAATGTAAAATCAAACTTCTATTACACTTTTGTAGCTAATTCCTCACAAATCAGCTAGAGATTATTTCTCTAATTAAATTTCTATAGCTAAAGATAATTTCTTGTAGTGAAATAGATAGATAGATAGATAAATAGATAGATAGATAGACAGACAGATAGATATATATATATATATACATATTGATAGTAAGAGAGATAAATAGATAGACATATAGACAAATAGATAGATAGACAGATAGATAAATAGACAGATAGATAAATAGATAGATAGACAGATTGAAAAATAGACAGGTATATAGGTAGACAAGTAGATAGATATATAAATAAATAGATAGATAAATAGAAAGAAAGATAGATAAGTAGATAAATAGATAGTTATATAGACAAATAGATAAACTTATAGATAGATAGATAGACCGATAGACAGACAGACAGATAGATAGATATATAGAAAGCCAGATAGAAAGAGTTAGATAGATAGATAGACATATCAACCAGATAGATAGATAGATAAATAGAAAAAAAAGTAGAAAGGTATATAGGTAGGCAAGTAGATGGGTAGTTAGAAAGATAGGTAGATAGGGAGATAGATTGAGAGATAGATAATCAGACAAATAAATAGAAAGATAGATAGATATATAGATAGATATATAGATAGATAAATAGATAGATAGTTAGATAGATAAACATATAAATAAATAGACTAATAGACTTATAGACACATATACAGGTAGATACATAAACAAATGATAAGATAGAAATATTGATACATAGAGAAATAGCCAAAATGATAGATACAAATATATATAAATAGGTAAAAATAAAGATAAATAGATAGATATATAGATATATTGAAATATAGATAAATAGATAAATAGATAATTAGATAGATAGATATGAAGATATATAGATAAATAGATAGAGAGATAAAAAGATAGATAGATAGAAAGATAGATAGATATAGAGATATTTTGGTTGATTAATTGATAGATAGATTGATAGATATATTAATATATAGATTAATAGATAGATAGATAGATAGATAGACAATTAATTAGATATACCGATAGATAGATATTACTGATAGATAGAGATATAGATAGATAGATAGATATATATATAGAGAGATAAAATGATGGATAGGAAGATAGACATAAAGATAACTATACATTTAGATTGATAGACATATAGACATATAATAGAAAGATAGATAGAATATTAGATATATAAATAGATAGAAAGATAAAAAGATAAACAAATAGACAAATAGAAAGAAAGAAAGATAGATAGATAGATAGAAAGATAGATAGACAAATAGAAAGATAGCCAAATAGACAAATAGGCATATAGATAGATAGATAGATCGATCGATCAATAGAAAGATAAATATATAGATTAATGGATAGTTCGATAGACCATTGATCGATAGAAACATTGACAAATTGATTGATTGACAGAAAAATAGCTGATAGATAAACAAATAGACATACTGACATATAGATAGTTAGAGTAATCGATAGATAAACATATAGACAAATAGGCAGATAGATAGATAGACAAATAGATAGATAGACAGATTGACTAATTGATAGATTGAGTGATAAATATTTAGATAGATAGACATATAGACAAAAACATATATAGATAGATAGACATATAGACATATAGATAGATATATAAAGAGAAAAATAGATAGAAAAATACACAAATTAATATATAGATAGATAGATAAATAGACAGACAGATAGATAGATAGATAGATAGATAAATAAATAGATAATTAGAGAGATAGAAATATAGACAGATAGATAGATAAATAGATAAATAGATAGACAAATATATAAATAGACAATTATATATAGATAGACATATAGACTGATAGACTAATATATTGATAACCATAAAGTTAGATAAATAGATAGATAAATAGTTTGGCAGACATATATATAGATTGATAGTTAGTTAGATAGATGGATAGACAAGTAGATAAATAGATAAATAGATAGAAAGTTAGATAAATAGACAGATATATAGATAAACTTATAAAAATATTGATAGATAAAAGGATAGATAGTTAGATAGAGAAATATATAGATAGACAGATAGTTAAATATATAGACCGATTGATAGATAGACAGATAGGCATATTGACAAAAAAAGATAGTCAATATTGATTATAAATTGATAGATAGATAAATAAGTAGAAAGAAAAAAAGATAGATAGATATATACATAGATAAATAGATAGATAGGTAGGTAGGTAGATAGATATATAGATAGGTAAGTAGATAGATATATAGATAGTATGATGGGTAGATAGGTAGATAGGTATTTAGATAGATAGATAAAGTGATTTATTGATAGATAGACAAAGAGATAGACAAATAGATAGATAGAATGACTGACATATAGACAAATAGAAAGAAACATAGATAGATAGATAGATAGACAAATAGATTGATAGTCTATTTAACAAATTAATAGATAGATAGATAGACATATAGATAGATATACAGATAAATAGATATACAGATAAATAGATTGAATGATACGCAAATAAATACATATTCATATAGACTAATAGATAGATAGACTGATAGAATGTTAAATAGATGCATAGATAGATATTAGATAGATAGACAAACAAATAGATAGATATATAGATAGATAGCCAAGTAGATAAATAGATAAATAGATATATAGACAGATAGAATGATATAATGATAGACATATAGATATATAAATAAACATATAGACTGATAGTCATATTGAAAGATTGATATATAGACAAATAAAAAGATAGAAAGATATAGAGATAGAGATATTTATAGATAGTCAAATAAAAATATTGATAGATACAAAGATAGGCAAATTAATATATTGATATATAGAAAAATATGTAGTGAGATATATATATATATATATATAGATTTATTGATTGATTAATTGACTGATAGATAAATAGATAATTATATAGAGAGTTTGATTGTTAGATATATTAATAGATAGATAGTTAGATTTGTTGATTGATTATAAAATAGATATATAAATATGCATATATACATATAGACAAATAGATAGATAGACAGATAGATAGACAGAAAGAAATATAGATTGATAGATTGATAGACTGATACATAGATAAAAAATAGATAGATATATAGGAAGAAAGGGATTTAAAAAGTGAAATAGATAAATAGACAAATAGAATGATAGATAGATAATTTATAGATAGATAGATAGAAAGATAGGTAGATACACAGATTGAAAGATTGTCAAATATACAAATATATAAATATATAGATAGATAGATAGACATATAGATAAACATATAGATAGACAGATTAATAATTATTCACAAATAAAGATTGACGGATAGAAAGATAAACAAAATGATAGAACGATAGATAGTTAGATAATTAAGTAGAAATATAGACAAATATATAGAATGATAGATAGATAAAAACATAGATAGATAGATAGGCAGATAGATAGATAATGAGATAAATAGATAGATAGGTAGATAAGTATATAGCTAGATAGGTCAATAGGTAGATAAATAAATAGATAGATATATAACCAGATAGACAAACAGATAAAAAGTTATATAGATAGATATTCAGATAGATAGATAGATAGATAGATTGATTGATTGATAGGAAAATAGACAGATACAAATATAGATAGACAAATAAATAGATAGATAGACAGAAATACAGATAGATAGATAGATAGACAAGTAGATAGATAGATAGTTAGATAGATAAACACATAAACAAATAGAAAGATAGATAGATATACAATTAGACATAAATATTAATAGATAGTTGGACTAATAGAATGATAAAAAGATAGACAAACAGACAGGTAGAGAAATGAACAGATTGCAAGATTGACAAACATATAGATACATATATAGATAGATAAATAAGTAGATAAATGGATAAATAGTGAGATACAGTGAAAGAATGATAAAATGAAAGAAAAATTGAAAGATAGATAAACATATATATTGTAAAACAAATAAAAAAATAGAAATTTAGATAGCTAGGCAAATATTACTATAGAAAAATTGATAGATATATAAATAGATAGAGAAATAGATAGATAATGAGGTTGACAGATAGCCAGATAGACAGATTGAGAGATAGAAAGATAAACAAATTGATTGATAAATAGATAAATATATAGATATATAGGTTGCCTTATTGATAGATATATAGATAGATAGAAAGATTGGTAGATTTATTCATTGATAGATAAATAAATATATAATTAGATAGATACAGAGAGAGATATATAGATAGATAGATAGATAGATCGATCGATAGATTATTGATTGATTGATAGATTTATAGATAGACAGATAGACATACAAACAAATTAACAAATAGATACTTATAATAGATAAATAGATATACAGATAAATAGATAGATAGATCAATAAATAGATAGATAGACAGATAGACAGATAGTCTGTTAGATAGATAGATAGATAGGTATATAGATAGATAGTCAAGTATAAAGATGGATAAATATGTAGATATATAGATAGAATGATAGAATGATTATTTAGATAGATAAATAAATATATAGATATTTTGACAAGTAGAAAGATAGACAGTTAGATTGATTGACAAATAAAAAGATAGACAAATTGATAAATAAATAGAAATATATACAAATATATAGATAGTTAGATATAAAGATAGATAGATGGATAGATATATAGACAGCTAGACAAATAGACATAAAGACATATAAACATATAGAGATATATAAAGATAGATAAGAGATATAGAGATAAAAAGATTGATAGTTAGACAAATATATAGATTAACATATATAGATATAGACAAAAAGATAGATAGACAAATAGATTTATCTATAGAAAGACAAACAGAAAGATAGAAAGATATATAGATAGATAGATAGATATACTAATAGATAGAGAAAAATATATAGAGATATAAAGATAGAGAGATAGATAAATAGATAGACAATTGACATATTGACAAATAAATAGATAGGCAGAATCGAAGATATATTTATAGATAGATAGACAGAGAGTTTGATAGGTATACATGTAGATAGATATACATATAGATAAATAGATAAATAGATATATATATATATATAGATAGACAAATAAACAGATAGACAAACAAATAGATAGGTAGATAGATAGATACACTACTAAAATAACAAGAATAATGACCAAAGTACCTACCTAAAAAATTGGTCGGTAATTACTAAGCAAATAATGAGCATTTAGAGACCAAAAATGGGCTTCGAAAAAAAAATAATTCTTACCAGTTTTTCGACCAAAGACGGACCATATTTATCGAACAAATATTTTTGGCCAGAAATTGATCTGTAAATTAGTAGGGAATTAGCAAATAAAAATTACCAACAAATTACCAACCATTTAATAACTAAAAATATATTACCATGAAATGGTCGGTAAAGTGGCTTTCCAAATTATTTATAACATCGTAAATACCAACTATTTATCAACCATAAATTTGGCCGGTAATTCTTAAGTTAAATTTTTAGATATAATAAAAAATTGCTAAGTCATTAACACATAGCAAAATTTACCTCTTTCAAATTTCAAACCAAAGGCGAAACGTGACTACACGGGAGCAACCTAGGAATTTTATCTCTTCTGTTACCAGGTAATTTTTTTATTATTCTACTTTGGAATGCTATATGCATATCTCCTTCACTCTGAATTTTATTAGTACTATCGGATTTTAATTTTTACAGAATAATCGGGTATTAGCTTTTTTTAATTATCCCCTGATTTTCATAATTTTTGCTTCTATTTTCATTTCACCTATATGATTTTGACTCTACACCATTAATGAATCTATAAATTCTCAGTGTAATCTTTGTTTTTTTACTATTTAAATTTTTAGGGTTTTATTGATTTCAAATTCTTAATGTTTGCATTTTGTTCTCTCCTTCTTGATGTTTCCTGCTTCTATAATTTAACAAAGATTAAACTTAATGTTAATGGGTTATATTTTTGTTTTCTTTGAATAAATTATAAAATGTAACAATATATATAATGTTTTATACATTTATATAATCATATGACATTATATATAAATGTCTAGACTTTAATTTTTATAAATTTATTACATTATATATAAGCACTGATATGTTTATATTAACATATAATGTTATATATAAATATTTATACATATGTATCAATGTTTATGAATATCTATACAACATTTACATAAATTTATCCATTTATATTGTTTTTTATATAACAATTACATAACATTAAAAGTTTATACAATTTTGTAATCTTTTATATTACATATTAATTATTATATAAGTATAGAATATTTTCAATGTTATATAAATGTGATATATATAGTATAAATTAATTATAAAAGTGTTACATATATATAATTATATTTAAGTAACATTTATAAAATATTTAATCACAATATTATATCTAAACACTTCTTTTATTAATATTATATGTCATTATATATAAAAGTATTTTTAACTATATTTATAATTAAGTAAACTAATTTTATCACTATATTATAACTACATAACTAATTTTATCTATATAATGATGTATACTATATGTATATTCTATAACTATATTTTTAAAACAATACTCTGTATAATAATATATAACTATATATAATTGTTTTACTAAATGTATAACTATTAAATGTTATATATTATA
>JAREIK010003725.1:164704-189704 GCA_029783825.1 Sapria himalayana
AGATAGTCAGACAGATAGATAGATAAATAGATAGATAGATATATAATAGATAGACTGATTGATAAATAAATATATCGATTGATATGGATAGATAGACATATAGATTGATAAATATATATATATATATATAGACAGATAGTTAGATGGATAAATAGACTGAAAGATAGATAGATAAATACATAAAGCATACATAGACAAAAAGATAGATATATAGATAGATAGATATATAGACGAATAGATAGATAGACAGATAGTTATACAAATAGATATATAGATAGATAGATAGATAAACAAACAGATAGATAGATAGATAAATAGATAAATATATAGCTAGATAGATAGATAAATAGACAGATACACAAATAGATAGATAGATAGATAGATAGTAAAAAAGATAAATAGATAGATAGATAGATAGACATATAGATATATAGAAAAATAGATAGATAGATAGGTCAATTAATAGATAGATAGATATATATATATATATCTATAGTCAGACAGATATATAGAAAAACAAATAGATACACAGATAAATATACATATAGATTGTTTGACAGATTGATGGATAATTTGATTGATTAATTGATAAATAGATATATATACTTATAGATAGATAGATAGATAAATAGATTAATGAAAATTTAAATAGAATATTAGACAAATAAATAGATAGATAGATAAATAGATAGATATACAAATAAATAGATAGATAGAAAGACAAGAATAGAGAGAGATAGATAGATAGATAGTCAGACAGATAGATACATATATAGATAGATACATAGATAGATAGATAAATATACAGACAAACAAACAAACAAATAGATAGAAAGATACACATAAAGTCAGGCAGTTACGTAGCCAGCCAGTTAGATAGGCAGGCAATTAGATAGACAAATTGGTAGATAGACATACAGATAGAAATATAGACAGACACAAACAAAAAAACAAATAGATTGAAAGATAGATAGATAGAAAGACACATATACTGAAAGATAGACATTTTGATAGACAAGTTGATGGATAGATTGATAGGAAAATAGATAAACATATTGATGGACAAATTGATAGACAAATAGATAAACATATTGATGCACAGATAGATAGACATATAGATAGATAGATATATTTATAGATAGATTAACAGATAAATAGATAGATTGATAGACAGAATAATAGATAAAATGATATACAGATTAATAATAAAATTTATTTATATATTGTTAGACAAATAGATAGATAGATAGATAGTAGATAGATATATAGATAGATTGAAAAATAGATAGATAGATATATAGAAAAAATATTAAATAGATAGATAGACAGACAAATAGATAGATAAATATATAGATACACATATAGATACATAGATAGATAGAAATATATATATATATATATATATATATATATATATATATATAGATTGACAGATAGATAGATAGAAATATAGACAGATAGACCAATGAATAGATATACAGATAGATAGACATATAAATAAACTCACAGATAGATAGATAGATAGATAGATAGACAGATAAATAGATAAATATATAATAGATAGACTAATTGATAAATAAATATATAGATTGATATAGATAGATAGACATATAGATTGATAGATAGATATATAAAAATATAGACAGATAGTTAGATGGATAAATAGACTGAAAGATAGATAGATAAATACATAAAGCATACATAGACAAAAAGATAGATATATAGATAGATAGATATATATATATATATATATATATATATATATATATATATATATATATACGGATAGATGGATAGACAAATAGTTATACAAATAGATATATAGATAGATAGATAGACAGACAAACAAATAGATAGATAGATAGATAAATAGATAGATAGATAAATAGATAGATAGATAAATAGATAGATAGATAAATAGATAGATAGATAGATAAGTAGATAAATATATAGCTAGATAGATAGATAAATAGACAGATACACAAATAGATAGATAGATAGATATATAGTCATATTATTAGATAGATAGATAGATAAAAAGATACTTAGATAGATATATTGACAAATAGATAGATAGATAGATAATTAGATATATATATTGACAAATAGATAGATAGATAAAATGATAGAAAGATATACAATTAGATAGAAAGACATATAGATAGACAAATAAATAGACTAATAAATAGACAAATATATATATATATATATTCATAGCATGATAGATATACAGATACATAAAAGGATTGTTAGAAATAATGATAGACATATATATAGACAGATTGATAAATATATTGATAGATTAATTGATATCAAGATAGATAGTTTGATTGATAGAAAGTTAGAATTAGTGATAGATAGACAAATAGATCGATAGATTATTAGATTGATAGATGGATTGATATACTGATAGATAAATAGATAGAAATATAGATAGATGGATAGATAGATAGATAGATAGATTGATATGTAGATAGATTGATATATAGGTAGATAAATAAATATATTGATAGATATACAGATAGATAGATAAATTGATTGATTGACATAATAATAGACAGATTGATAGACATAAAGATTTAGAGATTGTTAGCCAGATAGATAGATATAGATAGATAGATAGAAATATAGATATATTGACGTATAGATACAATGATAGAGAGACAAAAAGATATATAGATAGATTGTTAGATATATAGACATATAGATAGACAGATAGACAGATAGACAAACAAACAGATAGATAGATAGATAGAGTGATAGATTGACATACAGATAAATAGACATATAGATTGAAAAGTAGATAGACAAACAGATAAATAGACATATAGATTGAAAAGTATATAGACAAACAGATAGACAAATAGATAGATAGATAGATAGATAGGTAGATAAACAAATAGATAGATAGACATATATATAGATATACAGACAAATAGATAGATAAATGGATTGATTGATAACTAGATAGATAAATATGTAGGTAGGCAGTTAGGTAGGAGATAGTCAATCAAGCAGGCACATAAATAGACAATTAGATAAATAAATAGATAGATAGATTGACAGAAAAATAAATAGACAAATAGATAGATAGATATATAAATAGATAGATAGAAAGACAGACAAACAAACAAAATAGATAGACAGATAAATAGAACAACAGATTGAAAGATATATAGACAGTTTGATAGACAGACAAATAAATAGATAGACATATAAATCTGTATACAAATAGATAGATAGATAAATAGAGAGATAGATAGAAAGATAGATTGAAAGATAGATTGAAAGATAGATTGAAAGAAAGATAGATAGATAGATTGACAAATAAGTAGATAGATTAATTGATTGATTAAATGATAGATTGATTGATAGACAGATAGATAAAAAAATAGATAGACTAGTAAATAGACAAATAGTTACACAAATAGATAGACAAATAGATAGACAGATAAATAGACAAATCGATATACGGATTATTACACAAATAGATAGATAGATAGATAGATAAATATATAGATATATAGATAGATAAATAGATAGATAAATATATTTATAAATAGATAGATAGATAGGTTGATAGATAGACAGATAGATAAACAGAACAATTCATTAATTTATATATAGATAGATGGTTAGATAGATAGATATATATACAAATAGATAGTCAGGTAGATAGATAGATAGACAGATAGATTGATAGTCAGATAGATATATAGATAGATAGATTGATTGATTGATTGACAAATAGATTCAAAAAAGATACACATATAAGAAGGAAGTCAGGCACCAAATAGTCAGGCAGGAAGATAGATATACAAACAAACTAACTAATAGACAGAAAGACTGATATAAAAATAGATAAATAGACAAACTAACTAACATATAGGTGGAAAAATAGAAAGAAAGATAGATAGACACAAAAATATATAGTTTGATAGGTAGATTGATATACATATTCATAGATAGATAGACATATTGATAGATAGATAGATAGACAGATAGATAGATATATAGACATAAAGATAGATTGATAAATATATAAATAGAATGATAGATAAACAAGTTGATAGATACAATTATAGACAAATTAATTTACAGATTTATAGATAGATTGATAGATAGATTTATAGAAAGTTTGATAGACATACTACAAGAAAAATCTTGATTTGCATTGGAAATTGTTGCAAAAGACAAATCTATAAAAAAATAGTAATAGATTTGCAATGAAATTTTAATGAAAGTCTAATATGGTATTTGCAACTAACTTGCAAGCGACTTGTTCTTAGAATTTGCAATGGATTCAATCCTTATACAAAACATGGCATAAAAATTTGGTGCTATTCTTCGAGACAACAATGCAATAGATTTGACCATTGCATGTTTGCAATAGATTTGGCCATTGCATGTTTGCAATGGATTTGGCCATTGCATGTTTGCAATGGATTGACAACAAAATTACAGTTGTAGCAATTTCACAATAGATCTGCAATAGTTTTGTAATAAATCGTTATATTTCAAAGAATTTTATCAAATATAAAATTTCATTTTATTTATAATCAAAGGTAAATTATCTATCAATATTTATAAAGAGGGGCAACTACAAGAAATTAATAATTTACCAATGGAGTTTTTTGACTATTTAAATTCTGTTGCTACTTATATTATGTTTAATAATGCTTTTTAATTCGGCTCCTATTTAGAGACATCTTGGTAGGTAATTGATAGAAAATTAATTTAATTAAAAATAATTTATTTTTCTTTACTTTCATGTTAATTTTTATTTTTGTATTATATTAAAAAATCATTAAAACTAATAAGTTTTTAAATATTTAAAAACTACATTAATTTTTGTAGATAAATAAAAAATACTTACATATTTGAATTTTTTGTATAGGAATAATTTGTGAAGGAGTTTAGAGATTCAAAGCCAAATGTCCTCCAGAATTTGGTAATGTTATTATTTATAACAATAAAAGATTCAATCAATCCAAAATCAATTTTTTTTTTCATTTATGAACAATACAAAATTGATGTTTTTCCCAAATTTTAAACTAATGTGAACAAGCATTCCCTAGCATCACATTAGAAATTAAAAATATTAATACATCATTTATATTGTAGTAGTATATTAGTGGCACAAATAACAGTTTCAAAAAAATGAAACATAACCTAAGTGTTTATTGAATGATGATGACGTTTGTTAAAACTAATTTTAATAACTTAAGAAAACTAAATTATTGATTGTAGTATTTCCCAAAATAAAAATTGAAAATTGTTATTAATAACAAAATTTGAAGATATAGAGAATACTTTAAAAAAAAATTTTTTTGTTTTATGATTTTAGTTTTTGTGTGTGTGTATCTATATATAACAAGTTAAAATTGAAAATTGTTATTAATAACAAACTTTGATGATATAGAGAATATAATTATTACATTTTATGAAAATTTATATTAATATAATTTTTTTACCATGTTTGGATTCAAATAACCTAATGTAAACAACTGTAAGAATGAGGAAAAAAAATGGAAAATCAAATTTAACTTATTCATTTTTGAACATTTTTTTCTCATTTTTTGGGGGTTTTAATGAGTAAAGATACGAAATTTTGAATTATTTTATGTTTTAAAAATATTCTTTATTACATTAGTAATTCACTTTAGAAACTTATTAATTTTTTAAATTTTTTTCTCACTCTCTTTTCAACTATACTTCTCCTTTCCAGAAATTTTAAAATAAAATCATTTTTTATATATTTTCTAAAATCCAAATAAAATTAATTCCCACTTTTTGGCCACTTTATTTTTCTAGGGCAGATCTAAATTTTAGAATTTAAATTGACTAAAACTAAAAAAAATAACAGTTAGTTTAGTTTATTTTTCATTATTTTGCACTATGGTTCAATAATTTTAAGTACGACTGTCATTTTGGTAGTTTAAATTTTATGATAATTTTGACTTAATTTGGTACATTTTTGAAAATTTCTCACATTTGAATTTATAAATCTGTCAGACATAAATTTGGTTTGACTAGATTAACCCTATACCAATAATAATGTATATCCTTTTGTTTTTTTAAAAAATAATGTATTTCCTTTTTTGCTTCCTCATTACTTCAGAAGAATTTGAACTGAAGTTGAAAAATTAAATATTAAAAATATTATTATTGATATATTAATGTGAAAATTTACTATCACTTCTAATTTATTATTTAAATAGTATCAATTCATTTTTTTTTAGTGTTTATTCTTTAAATTATAAAAAATATATAATCATTTAAATTTTAATAAAAAAATATCAATTTCTATTATTTAATTTTGAAAATATAAATAATAGAAATAGGTCATGTTATGGTCGCGCTTTTGAAAAAATATTGTTAAAAAATTAAAGTTTCGGTCTACCTATAGGTTTCGGCCACCCTACATGGAGTTTTTAATCGCCTTAGCTACAGGTTTCATTCGTAACTTTTCCTGCAGCAGCTCATTTTTCCATTTGCAAAAACAAAAAAAAAACCCTAAATATAAAAATAGCTCCCTTTCCCTTGCTTATGTTTGGCTACTTCATGTTACATTTTGCTACCAGTGGTGCCCTTCTCTTTCTGCTCCCTTGCCACATCTTCGTCAATAACACAATATGCATTCTGACCCTATATAGTGTACATTTTAGGATGGAATACATATAGATTTTGAACATGTATTCATACCCGAACTTCCGTGATTATTAGTATCATCTTCTATATGTCTATATTTTACACTATATAGATTCCATGGAACAATATTGACTGTGATTGTTTTTAAATTTTTGTTAAAAATGTATATGGGTTTGAAGGTTGTTTAGAAGTATAAAGGAGATTGAAGTTGAAATGATTCTTCTTGGCTTACTTCAATTGGCGGAGTGGTTCTGATTTTCTGTATTAATTTATTAGAACTACTTGATGATTTTTGGTTCTTGATTTTTTGTTTTTGGGTTTGAAAAAAAATAGTAGTTGTTTCATTTTGGGAGTTCTATTTCATGTCCTTTTAAAAAAAACAAAATAAAATGGAAGCAACTTGAAGTTGGCAATTCATAAATGATATATTGTCTATAAGTAAATAGTAGGCAATTCTATATCTGCATAAAGTTTATTTTAAGAGAGACAAATACAATCATATTTATTCCCAACAGAGCAATAAAGGGCCCTTAAAGTTTATTTATCTTTATGTTTTTAGTATTTTTATTTTAATAATTCTAATGAGATATAGTATATTAGTAGTATTTATCTAATTACATTGTTTCATAATATTTATATAAATTTTACATATGTATATAAATTTTAGCATTTGGTTCTTTTTGTTGATTTATACACTCACGTATAAATTTTATAATATTTTTAACTCAAATTACTTGAACTTTAAAATCCATAAAAGCAAATAAACAATAAACTAGTGAAAAACTAGTTCAAAAATTTTATTTATATTTCATTAATTATGTTACTAAAATATGAATATTCTTTAAATTATTTAAACATATTAATAATATCGCATATAGATATAAGTGTATTGCAAAATATATTATTTGATAAGTCAAATTTTTTTAAATATATTGACTCACACAAAGAATTAGATTTTTATAGTTTGTTATACAGATTAATATATTTTATAGAATTTTTATCCTTTTTCTTTTAAGGCTGATTAATGATGGATATGATGAAATTTAACCTTCTTTCAAATTTATGGAACTTGGATTTAAATCTTGTCTTTACAATTTTCATATTGCTCCATGCTTTTCCTAAATTAGTTTTAAGTCTAGGAGTTTGTTGAATATTTCTTGCCTCCTACAGGTATATTTTTTTTAAGGGTTTCTAAATGAGTTTTTTTTATATTAATTTAGCTTTTTTAAATTTGTTTTTATATATGGTTTTTTTCTTTGAAATCCATGCTTTTATATTATGTTAGATACATTATTTATATTTGTTAAGTTATAACACCTTGAAAGACTTATTATAAGCCTATATATGATTTTTAGTGGTCTTTTATATTTTTATGAACATCTTGGCTATTCTTTGAACATTTTGTAGGTAGCTAGATTGACTCACCCTAGATTGCAAATTATTGCTGAGGTTGTGGATAGGAAAGTACTTTTAATACCAATTTGGTCTTTAAATACAATGTTTCAATGTTTGATTTTTTTTGTACTAGGAATGATACTTTTTAGTGGTTGGCATTTTGTGTCTTGGCCATTAAGGCTATCTTTAAATATAAGGATTCAAATTTTTCTTGTTTGATTATCTATGACCCTAAAGTGAGATTATGATCAGTACTTTGCTATTTTTATTGTATATCAATCAACTGAGTAATTTATCTTACATATCTAGGCATGTAAAATGAGTTCAAATAGAGAATGGATGTATGTAAGGATAACATATGGATTGCCTAAACAATCATTTATATCGGGAGTTGAAGAACCTGTTCAATTTGCACTTAGTCGACTGAAAGGCAGTGACAGTAATCACATTAGATGTCTATGTAATAAAAACAGTATCATGATAAGAATTTTGTTGAAGTTAATGACGTAGGGTTCCATCTTTAAAATATAGTTTTGTCCCTAATTATCGTAAGTGGTACTTGCATGGTGAGACCAAATCATCTATATATGGGGAGGAAGCATTATATAATGTGAATGCCACTAACAATCATGCAATAACAAATAATGTTGAATCATCGACAACATTTGTTCGATGGTTTATGATGCAATTGGTCCACAATTTAATGCTAATATTGTTGAGGAATCTCCAAACCCAATTGCACAAAATTTTTATGACATGCTTAATGTTGCAAACCAAGAATTATGGCATAATTGTCAAACACACACATAGTTATCAGCTATTGCTCGAATGCTTCACATCAAGTCAGAGCATCATTTTTCTGAATGGTGCTATGATACTTTGTGTTAGTTTATTAAGGAGTTGTTTCCAGATGATAATGTAATGATCGATAGTTTCTATGAGACCAAGAAGCTTATCAAGGGAATTGGGTTTCTAGTCTATAAAATTCATACTTGCCTGAATAGTTGTATGCTTTATTGGGGTGATGACTCATAATTAACTCAATGCAAATTTTGTGACCATGCTTACTGTCGACCACAAAGTATTAATACACAAAAGCTTATGACATATAAGAAAATGTATTACTTTCCACTACAACAAGACTTCAATAGTTATAAGCTTCAAAAGCCACTACTAAAACTATGGGATGGCATAATGATTATTTTGTAGAAGATGGTGTGATGTGTCATTGTTCTGATTCTCTAGCATGAAACCATTTTAATGCTATGCATCCCTCATTTGCAACTGAAAGCTGTAATGTCAAATTAGGCCCATGAACTGATGGATTCAACCATTCAGGCAATCTATGAGTCAGTATTCTTCTTGGACTGTTATTCTCATTCCATATAATTTGCCCTCAGAAATATGTATGAAGGAACAATACATGATTTTAACAGTTATTGTCCCAGGCCCTAGAGATCTAAAGGACAAATCAGATGTGTATTTACACGTATGATCTCTGGGTTACAAGCATTGTGGGAAATTGGAGTTGAAACTTATGACATATCTTGAAAGAAAAATTTTATGCTACGGGAACCTCTCTTATGGACAATCAGTGACTTTCCAGCTTACTCAATATTGTTTGATTGGAGTACATCTGGTAGGCTAGCATCATGGATGAATCATATACTTTTACCCTATAGAATGGAAGGAAACAAACATAGTTTTATAATCATCGTAAGTTTCTTCCACTAGATCATCCATTTAGAAGAAATAAATATGCTTTTAGAAAGAATTGAATGGCAACTGATACACCTCCAAAAATTATCTCTAGTGTTGAGTTGCTAAGGGAAATTGATGTATTAGACTTAAAAAAAGTTACTAAGATTGGGGCAAATGATGCTAATGTTTCTGTTAGTAAATTAACCGGATGGAAAAAAAGTTAATTTTTTGGGATTTGTCATATTGGAGCACAAATCTTATAAGACATAATTTAGATATGATGCATATAGAGAAAAAAGTGCTTGAAAATATCTTTACCATAGTCATGAATGTTGAGGGCAAAACAAAAGACAATGCAAAGTCTATATTAGACTTAATGGAAATATGTCGTCGACCAAGATTGCATGTTGCTGATGACAAGTTTCCAAAATCTTGCTATACATTAGACAAAAATAGTTGAAATGAATTGTGTATTTGGGTTCAGAATATCAGATTTCCAGATTGATATGCTTCAAATATAGTCAGGTGTGTAGACACGAGGAAACATAAACTTTTTGGAATAAAAAGTCATGATTGTCATGTCTTTATGCAAATGTTGATACCAATTGCATTTTTAAAAGCACTTCCATCAGCCATGTGGCAAGCATTAATAGAACTTACCTTGTTCTTTAAGAAGCTTACATCAACTGTGCTTAAAATAGAAGCTATGTTGAGATTAAAGTAAGAAATACCAATTATTATTTGCAAACTAGAGCAGATATTCACTCCTAGTATTTTGGATTCAATGGAGCATTTGCCAACACACTTGGCATATAAAGCAAGAGTAGTATGACCAGTCCAATACCGATGAATGTATATATTTGAAAGGTATGCAAAATTATGTTATACAACTACATTTACTATCATCAAATCATTATATGATATTGGTATTTATAAACTTATTGATTGCTAGGTATCTGTGGAAGTTAAATCAAAATGCATTGAATAAGGCCAAAGTAGAAGGATCAATTTGCAATGCATATTTAGTTGAAGAAGCTTTAGCTTTTTGTAAGCATTATTTCAATCCAACACTCCATACAAGACATCGAAAGATGCCTCGTAATGTTGAGTCCCATACTGGAGAAGGAAATGATTTCGATGGGAACTTGTCAATATTCACCCATCTCAATCAACCTTTTGGAAGACATACAATATCACACATCAGTATATCTTGCTGAACTGGATTGAAGTTAAACCTTATATTGAGTATGCATCTTAACTCAACTATTGCACTAATATTGTAATTTTTTAATTCAACTAATGAGTGTCCTATTAACAGAATATTCATTACTGAGTTACGGCAAAATGAGCCATACATTAATGATGCAAATTTTTGATGCTAGACTCGATGATTTTTTCCAAGCATGGTTCAAGACTTACGTAAGTTATTTATTGTTTTAGTTAGTTTATGGTAAAATGTCTTTTAACACATTCTTATTTGCAAGCATGTGAAAACATTAAAAACATATATCTTAAAGCTTTAGAATATGGATCGCTTCAAATAGTTAACTATTATAATGGATATAATGTGAATGGTTTTTGTTTTCACACACTTCAAAGTGGAACTTCTAGATTTTCAAAAAATAGTGGTGTGTGCGTTAAAGGTACTAATTACACAATTGATGAAACTGACTACTATGGTCAATTGCAAGAAGTCATGGAATTAGAGTACCTAGGATGACCCATTAAGAATACTATTTTATTTAAGAGTGAGTGACTTGACATTACACCAAATGTCGGGATGAGGATCCACAAGCAATAAAAATTAGTGGATGTAAATCATACAAGAAGTATGCACTAGATGAACCATTTGTTTTAGCAAAGCAAGCACAACAAGTGTATTATTGCACATATCTAAGCTTAAAACATGATATTAGATCTTGGTGGACTATTTGTAAAATCAAGGCTAGAGGGATGATTAAGATGCCTACAGAGCCAGAAATTACCCCACAAGATCCATTTCAACTGGAAATAATTGATGTTGAAGAATGTAGTTTACCGATGGAAAATAAAACTATTTTGCTTAATGATCTGATAGTTGAAATGTTAGATATCGATGTAACTGAAACACTTTCTCATGAAGATGAAGATGAAGAAGAATATGCTGAAGATGAAGAAGAAGAAGAATATGCTGAAGATGAAGAAGAAGAATGGAATGATTTAAACAATGATGAAAATTAGGTTGGTAAGTTGATTGTTGTATAACCATTTAATTACCAAATAATATATATTATATTTTGTTCTTATGCCCATGCAGATATGGGTTGAGGAGTAAGACGAGGATTTGGGATAAGGGCTAGAGGACGTGGTAGGAATGTGGTTTTTTCCCCTAGTGCCCAAGTAGATTTTGAATCATTAGAGGGTTCACCTACCACACATACATCTGCATAAGGTGCCATTATCCATAATACTACTACACCCACCTTGCAGACACCAGGTGATCATGCATCATTATCTACACCACCACTTGTAGAAGATTCAACACCTCAAGTAGCATCATTACAGAGTTCAACATTACCACTACTCATTAGTTCTATCTCTCATCCTTTCATTAGACTTACTGATGCAGAGTATGTTTTCCTTTTTAAACTCTTTCACTTGAATTTTTTATGTTGACCAAATTAAGTTTTATGACTGCATTTATAAACTATGTTTGTTTATTTGAAGGATACACATCACAAAAAATATATTTAGGATTATCACTAATATCTTCAAGGACCATTTGCATATGATGGGTTATAATTGGAAGATGGTGCCTCATTATATCAAATATTTTTATTGGCAAGAGTTTCAAGTATGAATTAGGTATAAGATATATGTTATTTTATTTTATTTTTCTATATATCGATCAATAACAATTGTTTTTTTACTTTGGTCTTGAATTTTTTTTAAATGTTTTTTTATAGGGTGGATAAGGTGGAATTGGAATGTGAATAAATCAAGAAAAATGACAACATTAAAAAGTTTCACATATCATATACAATAAGACTTTTTTTTCACAGATTTTCATTTTTGTCATTATATCAATTGCTGAAACATTATCAGTGGGATACTTCATTAGATGCTCTAGTTAAGGGTACATGGCATAAAAGGGCTTCACGACATTATAGCAATGATGTTGTCAATGGAAAGATCATAGCAAACAATCGAGTTTAATCTTAGAGAGTATTTAGGAAACTTGGCAATGTTATTGGCAGTCACAACATTTTCAGAAAAAGATGGCCCAAGGTCTATGAATAGGATGAGTGAGATTGGAGGTGATGGCAAAGGACCTTTGCAACATACCGATGATTCCTTAACTCATAGGGAGCATGCTAAATGTTTGGCACATATATTAAATATTATTTGAATTTTATTTAATGTTTTATAAAAACTTGTTTTATTATATTTATATTTTATTTGTTTTATTTTATAAAAACAAATAGATAGGTAGAAAGATAGAAACATAGATATATTTATAGATAGAAAGAAAATAAATAAAAATATAGATAGTTAGATAGACCGATAGACTAAATATATATATATGTAGATAGATAGATAGACATATAGACAAAAAGAAAGATAAATAATAGAAAAATAGCCAGATAGTAAGATAGACAGATAGACAGATATATTAATAGATAGATAGAAATATAGATAGATAGACATATAAACAAATATAAAAATAAACAAATCAACATATCGATAATATATAGATAAATAGCTAGACAAATAAAAAGATAAATAGATAAACATTAAGATACATAGACAAATAGATATATTGAGAAATAGATAGATAGATAGAAAAATAAATACATAGATAGACAAAAAGATAGAGAGATAGATAATTAGACTGATAGACATATAGACAAATGGACAGAAAGATAGATAGATATATAGTTTGATAGATATACAAAATAAATAGATAGATAGAAAAATAAAAATATAGACAAATAGATAGATATATCAATAGATAGATAGACAAATAGCCAAATATTTAGATAGATAGATAGATTGATATATAGATATATAGTTATAAATATAGGTAAATTGACAGATAAGTAGATATAAAGCTAGATAGATAAATAGAATGATAGATTGACAAATATATAAATAGTCATTTAGACAAAGAGACAGATAGATAGATAGATAGATAGAAAGATAAATAAATAAAAAGATAGAGAAATAAATAAATAGATATATAGATAGACAAATAGACAAATAGATAGATAGATAGATATATCAATAGATAGATAGATAGATAAAAATATAGGCAAATAGGCATATAGATAGATACACAAATAGATAGATATTTAGATTGATAAATATATAAATTGATAGATAGATAATTAGATAGACAATTAGATAGATAATTAGATAAATAGATAGATAGATAGACAGACAGATTGAAAGATAAATAAATTCATAGATAGATGGACATAGAGATTGGTAGACATATAGATATATAGATAGATAGCTTTATAGATAGACAGATAGACAGGTAAAGAAATAGATAGAAAGATTGATAGACTGATAGGCTGATTGACCGAAAGATAGTAGGAAAGATAGATAGATATACAGATATATAGATAGAGTGGTAGACAAATAGATAGATACATAAATATATACATACATACATACATATATATATATATAGACAGACATATTGAATATAGATATAAATAAATAAAGATCGATAGATAGACATATACATAGATAGACACATAGATAGATGATTGATAGATAAACAAATAGAAGTTCAACAAATATATATATATAGATATATAAAGATATAGACTTATAGACACATTGATAGATATACGATAGATGTATAGACACAAAGATAGATCGATAGATAGATTGGAAGATAAAAAGATAGATAGACAGACACACAGACAAATAGATAGATAGATCGATTGTAATATAGGAAGATAGACAGAAAGATATATGTGTGTGTGTGTGTCTGTAGAAGGATAGATAGATAGTTAGATGAAGAGATAGATACACAGATAGACATATAGATAGATAGAAAGATAGATAGATAGATAAACAAATAGATAGAGAGACAGACAGACAAATAGATAGATAGATAGACAAATAGAGATATTGACTAAAAGTAAGATAGATAGAAAAATTGAAAAATAGATAAATAGATTTAAAATTAGATAGAAAGATAGACAGAAAAATAGATAGATAGATAGATTGATAGATTGATAGACAGATAGACTTAAATACTAATAGAAAGATTTAGAGAAAGATAGTTAGACAAATAGATAGACAGATTGCTAGATGGATAGTCTTGTAGATAGATAGATAGATTACATATAGATAAATAAATTGATAGGCATATAGACATATACACAAATAGATAGATAGATAGACATATAGACAAATAAACAGATAGACAGATAAACCAATAGAAAGATAGATAAAGATACATATAGATAGAGAGACAAATTATAGTTAGGAAGATTGACTAATAGGCTGATATATAGATAGAAAAATAGGTATATAGATAGATAGACAAAAATATAGACATATAGATATATAAATAAATAGATAGAAAGATAGATTGATTGATAGATTGACTAATAGACTAGTTGACTAATAGACTGATATATAGAATGTGAGATAGACAAATAGACAGATACAAAGAAAGATAGATAGATAAATAGAAAAATAGATCGATAGAGAGATTGATAGATAGGCTTATAGACTTATATAGAGATAGATATATAGACAAATAAAATTATAGACAGATACACAAATATACAGATAGACAGCTAAATAGATAAAAAAATAGAAAGATAGACAAATAGATATATAGACACACAGGCAGATAGATAGATAAACATATAGATAGATAGATAGCCAGATAGATAGATAGATATATATATATATAGTTAAAAATATAGATATATCGATATATAGATAGAAAGAAAGATATATATATATATATATATATATATTATAGATAAATAACTAGAATGGCAGAAGATAGATAGACAAATATATAATTTGATTTACAAATAGAAAAATAAATAGAGACACACATAAACAAATATATAAATAGGCAGATAGACAGATAGATAGAAAGATAGATAGATAGGTAAATAGACTGAGATAGATAGACAAAATGATAGATAGATAGATAGAAAGATAAATAGATAGATAGATAGAAAAAGATAGAGAGAGAGAGATTGATAGATAGTTAGATATATAATTATATTGATAGACAAATTGACTGATAGATAGATAGATAGTTGGACATTTTCACAGATAGACAGATAGACAAATAGGTACATATATAGATAATTAGATAGACCCATAGCTAGATAGAGAGATACTCATATAGAAACATAGACAGATATATAGATTGATAGATAGACAAGTAAATAAAGAAAGATAAATACATATATAGATAGGCATATATATAGATAAATAGATAGAATAATAGATAGATAAAGATAAATAGATATAAAATAAATAGATAAATAGATAGACAAATTGATAAATAGATAGATAGATAGACAGACATATACATAGACAAATAGACAAATAGGCAAATACGCAAATAGATAGATAGATAGATAGACATGTAGATAGGTAGATTGCTAGAAAGACATATAAATCGATAGATAGATAGATATATAGATAGTCAAATAGATAGATAGATAAACCAACACACACACATATATATATATATTGATTGATTAATAGATAGATAGACAAATAGATAGATATATATATATATATATAGACAATTAGATAGATAGAGAGATATATAGACAAATAGATAGATAGAAAGATAGATGGTAGATATATAAATAGATAAACATAAAGAAAGAAAGATACATAGATATATAGTTAGAAAGATAGATAGACAGATAGACAAATATATAGATAAAGAGCCAAAAATATTGATAAACAGATAAAAAATAGATAGATAGAAAAATAGAGAAATAGATAGATATACAAATATATAGATTGATTATTTGATAGATAGATTAAAATATAGCCAAATAGGTAGAAAGGTAGATAAGCAGATAGATAGATAGATAGATTGATTCATATAATGATAGATAGATAGATAATTAGATAGATAAATAAATAGATAGATTGTTTTGTAGATAGACAGATAGATCAATATATTGATAAACATATAGATAGATAGATTGATTGATTAATAAAAATATAGACAGATAGATTGATAGATAGATATATATATATATATATAGATTAATAGATAGATGGATAAATAGATAGATAGATATATAGAAAGGTAGAGAGATAGAAAAATAGACATATAGATTTTTAGACAGATAGATATATTGATAGATTGATTGATTTATAGATTGGTAGAAAGATAAATAGACAGGTAGATTGATAGATTGATAGATTAATATACAAATAGACATTAAGATAGATACATAGATAGAATGATTGTTAGATAGTTAGATAAATAGAGAGGTAGAAGAAGAAGAAGAGGAATAGGGTTTCTTTCTTTGAAAAACACTCTCAACTTCTAGAGAGAGAAAATTTGATTTCTAGAGAGAGAAACTGCAATTTTTGAAGGAGAAGAAGCCAATTTTAAGCTGAATTTGTTGGAAATGGATTACTTGGCCAATAAGAAATCCTTTTCTGAATTTTTTAAAAAGAACACACAAACAGTGTCTTCTTCCTCGGAAATTAATGCAAAAAATATCAAGGAACCCTCGATATTGTTTTCTGCCGAAGACTTACAGAAGCTCACTGAGCCTCATAAATATACTCTCATGGGCACATTTTTGCATAGGAAACTGCGGATTGATGATGTTTGTGCCTTCTTTGATTCATTGAAGCTTAAAATATTGATTAAAATTGGGCTCATCGACGATAAGCATGTTTTCTTACAACTATACTCGGAGAAAGATTTTCATCGATTATGGCTTAAAGGCATCTGGTATATCATGGGTTATCCCATGAGAATATTCAAATGGATACCTAATTTCTCTACAAAGGAAGAATCTTCAGCAGCTCCGATATGGTTTCTATTTCCCTTGCTCCCGATACACTTCTTTGATAAATACGCACTATACCATATTGCATGTATTCTCGGCTCTCCTCTTCTACTCGATGGTGCCACTGCCACACTTTCTAGATCAAGTGTAGCAAGAATATGTGTGGAGGTGGATTTACAAATACCCATTCCCTCTAGAATCTAGATTGGAGACATGAATTGTGGAGGTTTCTGGCAGCAAGTTGTTCTAGAAAACCTCGTATCTTTTTGTGCATGCTGCAGGAAATTGGGCCACAGTATAGATGATTGCTTAGTGAGGAAAAAAGGCCAGAAGATAGGAAAAGGATGGATAATAGAATGATTGCAACAGGGAGGAGGGGAGAGATAGTTAGATATAAAGAAAAACTCAACTTACACAAACTGCTTACTTAGAAGGACAGAATGAGGAGGTTGATGAACTAAAATTAATTGAATATAAGAAGGATAAGGTTGAAGAAGATAAGACAACACTTGTTATAGAGGAAACAAAGAGAAGATAAATGCTTAAGAAAATTGCAGACTTAAATAAAAGGACCAAAACTTACATGAGAAACAAAACACATAAAAATAAAGGTTGGGCAGTCCATATAGAAGATCACTCGGATGAAGAAGTTGAGATAAGAAGTTTGACTTCTCTCTACACGGATGGGGAAGAAAATGAGCAGAAAGCTCAAAAAAATAAAGATGATATAGTCATAGAAAAACTAAAACAGAAAATGGGAAGTAAGGAATGGGCAATTGAAGATTTAAAAATTATGGCAATTCAAATGGGTAGGGAATGGAAAGGAGAGAAAGGAGGAGACTTAAGCTCCTTAAAAAAACCAAGGAATATGAAAAAATATATAAATAGAACATATGAAACTAAATGCACAACTAGAGCGCAATAAAAACACATTAATAATGTTTAATTACATTTATTGGAATATAAGGGGAGTTGCAAATCTCCCCTCTAGAAATAGATTAAAAAAATTGGTATATATGTATAAGATTAATCTCATAGTATTAGTTGAGCCTATGGTAGATAAAATTCAGCTAAAGGATTATAAAGAATTATTAGGTTTTGAACAAGGGTATGCTAATAATAATGGTAAAATCTGGATATTATGGAAAAATAATTTAAATATACAAATTCTAAAAGAAACTGATCAATTAATTAATTTAAGTTTTAGTCAGGATGTCAAAGAAATAAGTACGATAGTTTATGCAAAAAATAAAAAAGAAGAGAGAAAAGAATTATGGGAGGAAATGCAAAAAATATTTAAAGAAGAGAAGCCATGGATTATAAGAGGTGATTTTAACATGGTGAGAAATTTTTTAAAAAAGAAGGGTGGAAGACCTCCCAATAAGATATCTATGGCTCACTTTAATGATACTATAAATAAAACTAACCTAATGGAGGCTAAATTTCTAGGCTCATCTTTTATTTGGTGTAATAACTGGAAAAATAAAGATATAATATAGGTGAGATTTGATAGAGTTGTATTTAACTTTAAATGGATAGAACAAGTTGGGTTCACAGAAGTGAAACACTTAAATAGAACTTGTTCTGATCATAACCCGCTCTTAATTTCCATTAAAAATATAGTCCCCACAGGTGGATTTTTTAGCTTTTAGAATTCTTGGTGTTTACATCATGACTTCTTGAATAGAGTAAAGGAATCCTGGAACAAAGAGGTAGCAGGAAACCCGATTCAAATTCTGAATAATAAGCTGTATAGATTAAAAGCAGATTTAAAAAAATAGAATAAGGAAACTTTTGGAGATATAAATAAGAATGTTAAAGATGCAAAAGAATTAGTTTCAAAAAAAGATTTAGAATTTGAATTAGATCAAAATATAAATAATAGAAAGGCCTTGAGTATGGCACAAGTGGAATTAAAATTAAAATTATTAATGGAATAAGTTTTTTGGAAACAAAAATCTAAAATTAAATGGCTTAAAGAAAGAGATAATATTACAAAATTCCTTCAAAGAGTTGCTAAGATTAAATGCCAGAAGCACAGAAATAGAGCCATAAAAGATAATGAGGGAAAGTGGATGGATAAGGATACATATATTTAGGATTATTTTGCAAAGTTCTTTGAAAAACAATTAAATGGAAAAAGTGAGCTAATAGGAAACACTCTTATACAAAATATAGAAAATAATATCACATCTGAAGATAATAATATGTTAACCAAATCTCTAGTAGAAGAAGAAATTAAAGTAGCTATTTTCACTATGGACAAGGACAGTGCAGCAGGCCCTGATGGATGGAAAAATTGCTTTTTTCCGGTATGCTGGGAGATAAATAAAAAAGATATAGAAAATGCAATAAATAGTATATTTTGTGGAGCTGAAATAGGAAAGAAGTGGGGAAGTTTTCACATTATTCTCATTCCTAAAATAGAGAATCTGCAAACATGAGAAGATTTTAGCCCAATAAGCCTTTGTAATTCCATATATAAATTTTTAGCTAAAATATACAAAATAGGTTAGCAGTAATTCTACCTAAAATTATTTCTAAATAACAAATAGGTTTTATGAAGAATAGATAAATAATGTAAAATATTTGCTTAGCCAAAGAAATAGGTAGAGAAATAGGAACCAAAACAAGAGGACATAATATAATAATAAAATTATATTTATCCAAGGCATTTGATAGAGTGGAATGAGGCACTATTTGTTTTATTATGCGTAAAATGAGTTTTTCTGAAACATGGATAGATTTGATATATAGATGTATATCTAATACATGGGTTAAGATTATTACAAATGGAAAAGTAGGAGAAGAAATAAAACCGATTAGAGGCTTAAGACAATGAGATCCACTTTCTCCTTTGTTATTCAATATTTATCTGGAAATTTTAATAGTTACTCTTAAAAATAGAATGGAGAAAGGTATTATAGGAACATTTAGACAACCAAAGAATGCTCCATTAGTGAGTTGCTTGGCATATACAGATGCCGTAATGATCTTTACTAACGGAGGTAGTAGATCATTACATAATCTAATGGATTTGTTAAAAGGTCTTGAAAACGTAACAGGTCAAAAATTAAATAAAAGAAAATGTCAATATATAATTTTTCATAAAGCACCGACTGCACTATCTCGTAGAATTAAAAATATTACAGGTTTCTCTCAGAAAAAAAGAGATATTATTTATTAGGGCTGTCTGGTGTATGAAGGTAGGCTCAAGATCAAATATTTAGAATTTTTAATAAATAAATTAAAAAGAAAAATTTCGGGATGGAAGGAAGAATTTTTAAGTATGGAGGGAAGAATAACATTAATAAAACATGTTTTAGAAAGCACATTAATGCATAATATTATGATTACTCAACCCCCAATTAAATTTATTAAAAAAATTGAAAAAGAGTTTTCAATTTTTTTGTGGGGTAAAAAAGAGGGAAAATATAAATTACATTGAAAAAAAATAAAAGATTTATGTTATCTTGTTCAAGAGGCTGGTTTAGGCTTTGTTAATCTCATTGATTGAGCTAAAGCATGGGCAAGCAAAAAATGGTGGAGATTAAAAGAAAACGATAGCTTATGGTCAGAATTTATGAGAGCAAAGTACTATATAAATAATGACACTAATAAAGATAAAAAGATAAGTAAGAGCTCACAAGTCTAGGTTCAAATGCTTAAACAAAGAAAATTTGTTGAGAAACATTCTAAACTCACAAATAAAGGATGAAGATGGACCTTGATGCCAGAAAGAACATTCTCACTTAATTCAGCCAAAAATGCAATAAGGAAAAAACAAGAAGAGAAAATATTATTTAAATGGATCTAGAATAATGAAACCCACAAAAAATTAAAACCTTCTTATGGAAAGTCTTATCCAATATTATCCCAATTGATATTAATTAAAAAAAGAAGGGAATTCAGATTGTTTCTAGATGTGATTGTTGTGCAAATGAGATGGAAACTCTTGACCATCTCTTCTCACAGGGTAAAATAGCAGAAAAAATATGGAAGAAACTAGAAATAGAAATGCAAATAAAGTATGAACAACTTACTCTCAATTGCAGACTTTAGAAATGGCTTAAATTGAAAGCTACAAGATCTGCTCAAAAGTGGATTAAAAATAATGTCCCTCAAATAGCCATCTAGTGTATCTGGAAGGTCAGAAATAAAAGTAGATTTGAGGGTCAAATCATGTCAATAGAGGAATTATGGAAGGATATAATAGAGGAGACAAGAAAAATTTCGGAGTCATATCCATTAAATTCACAGGGCATGAGGCTAGATAAAGATACTTTAAATTACTAGAATTTAAAAGAAAAACTATTTAAATAGTTTAATATAATAGGTATAAAATTGGAAAAATCATTGAAAGAAAGCATTGCTTTAAATACAGATGGAAGCTTTGATCGAGATATAGGAGCAACAGGAGGAGGAGGCGTAATAAGAAACTTTGGGGGTAAAGTGATCTTAGCCTTCACGAGGAAGTTTCAAGCATCATCGGCACTACATGCCGAAATATTAGCCTTAAGAGAGGGTATAAGAATATGCAAAAATAATGGCATTAAAAAAAAATTCAAATAGATTCTAAATTCGTTGTTACTTTATTAACAAAAAGACATTAATGTGGAGATATGAAGATGAAATAGAAGAAATTCTACATGAAATAAATACATTAAATTTTACTATAAAACATATTTTTAGAGAGGCTAATGCCTTAGCAGATGTATTAGCGAAGGATGGAAGAAATAAAAGAGATAAGGAGTATGATGAATTGACCTCCCAAAAAAAGATATAGGCATAATAAAACTAGATAGTAAAGAGCTGCCTTACATTAGGAAGATTAGAGTATAACTTGTTAATTTTCACTTCTTTACTTATTTTTTTGGTTTCCATGTACACTAATCATATTTGGTAAGGATCGCCTTTTATAATTAATCACCCTGGTCCTGAGGGGTGTTTTCTATATGAGGTGCAGATTGGTAAAGTTTGTGTTTCTTAGATTATGGTTAGGATTGGTTTTGTTCAAAAGATATCAACTAATTCAGCTTTCGAAAAAAATTTAAGCAGTAATAGTATACATTTATTGGGAAGGGTCAGTAAGGTAGGGGATGGGGTAAACCATAGGTAGGTAGCCTTTTCTTTCTCTGCAGGCTTTCAGGTCTCAAGAATGGGATTAAAGCTGGACAAGAAATTCAGATGCGGCTAATTTGAGTCTTGTATTCCTGTTTCTGTAGTGTTGTTATTGTTGTTGCCTTGGAGTCTGTTTTATCTATGTAATGCTGTCATGGAGTCTATGTTATTAATGCTATCATGGAGTCTGATGTGTTAATTAAGTTCCTACCCCGGAAGTCTGTAATTTTTGGTCTGTCGTATTATCGGTCGAGTTCATTCATGAAAATCCTAAATAGGAAAAGATGAATGAAGCATTCAAGGATCAACAGAAAAAGGAAGAGATGAAAGTATGGTCGGTTTTGAGACTGCTTCACACATAGAGATAGCGTTGATCAGGGGTTATATATTGTAAGGCTGGAATCATGGGCAATGGGAAGCCATAACACGAGTCAAGCATGGAGGAGGAAGAAAATTTATATTTTAATATCTAATCTGAAATGTATAAGGGTAATGAGGGAATAGGGTTCCTTAATGATGAGGATATGATGTAATTGATCCTATGCATATCAGCCAACGTACAGGATTGTAGCAGAACATATATGGATTTGTAAGATGGTGCAAGTAATGATTATAGCAAAACAAAGGAAGGAATAAAGAGTGTGAAGAAATTTTTCAAAGAAAGCTAGGGGAGGAACGTAAAAGCATAATATACATTCCAAATACTTTCAATGAGAAAGGGAGAATGAGTCCTCAAATCATTAAAGAATAATTAGAGGAGCACAAATGACCATATAAGCCATTATTGAGCTTGGACAATTCAATGCACAAATTGTATCATGTGTAATAAAATCATGCTATATAGTTTTCTTTTTTACTAGTTGGGAATGGGTGTAAAATGGAAAAGGGTAGATGTAGGTTGTAAAAACGGTATTACTCCGCCAAAAGAGAAAGTTATAATTAATAAACAAATTTTTTTAAAAAAAAATAGAGAGGTAGATAGATATATGATAGTTATTTAGTTAAAAATAAATGCATATCGACGGAAAGATAAATTGATAGATATGATAGTTAGATTGTTAGAAAGATAGACATATAGATATTAAGATAAATAGATAGATAGAGAAATTGATAGATTGATAGATAGTCACATAGGTAGATAGACACATATACATATAGACAAATAGACATATAGATAGATAAACAAATAAAGTAATATATAGATTTGACAAATAGACAGATTGACAAATAGATTAATAGACATATAGATAGAAATACATATAGATAGATAGGCATATATATTAATAGATAAAAAAAATATAGAGAGAGATATATATATATATACAGACATATACATAGATAAATAAGTAGGTAGATATAAAGATAGATAAATAGAAAGATAGATAGGTAGATAGACATATAAATAGCCATATAGATTGATTGAATGATAGAAAGATAGATAAACATATAGAAAGATAGATAGATAGACAGATATACAGATTGGTAGATAGATAGATAAATAGATAGATAGATAGACAGATAGATAGATAGATAGAAAGGTAGAGAGATAGAAAAATAGACAGATAGATTTTTAGAAAGATACAAAGATAGATAGATAGGTAGTTTGATTCATTATACGATTGATAGAAAGATAAATAGATAAGTAGATTGATAGATTGATAGATTGATAGATTAATAGATTGATAGATTGATATATTGATAGACTTTAAGATAGATACATAGATAGAATGATTGTTAGATAGTTAGATAGATAGAGAGTTAGATAGATATATATGAAAGTTAGATAGTTAGAAAGATAGACATATAGATAGAAAGATAAATAGATAGGTATGATAGTTAGATAGTTCGAAAGATGGATAGATAGATATAAATATAAATAGATATATAGATAAATTGATAGATTGATAGATAGGCACATAGATAGATAGACACATATACATAGAGACAGATAGACATATTGATAGATAGATAAACAAATAGAGTAATAGATAGATTTGACAAATAGACAGATAGACATATAGATAGATGATAGACAGATAGAGTAATAGAGAGATTTGACAAATAGACAAATAGACAAATAGATTAATAGGCATATAGATAGAAATATATATAGA